>PVHT021183524.1:23200520-23230417 GCA_004024745.2 Catagonus wagneri
CACAGCACTGAATTCTAAGACCCACCTTTGGAGTTTTGAGATGAGGGGGTCATGAAGGACTTTTAAAATGCCCCCAAAGTTTATGCTATATGTAGTGGGGAAACGTCTGTGTCTACCTCATGGCTTACGGAATAATCAATAATGTTACCTGTCACAAAGGCTTTGAAGACATTTCTTCCTAATGAGTCATCAGATGCTTGGCAACATGCAAAAATTTTCAGGTAGATTTATATACAGTAGAAGTTATTTTCAGAATGTGAATACTGGCTGCTCTGAGAAGTGTGTATAACGTGGCTCAGGCAGCAAGAACCTGTCTGTTAGCAGGTGTCAGGCTGTCTGTTAGCAAGACTCTTCCCAAGAGCAGGGGATGATCCAGACAAAGATGCTGAACAGTCCCCGATGGAGGTAGGACTTGTTCTTTCTGCTCAGGATAGGATGTTGGTGGCTCCAAGAGGTTTGAGAGAGGGAGTTCCCATTGTGGCGCAGTGGAGACGAATCCGACTGGTGTCCATGAGGATGCAGGTTTGATTCCTGACCTCGCTCAGTGGGTCCCAGGATCTGGTGTAGCTGTGGCGGAGGCCAGCAGCTGTGGCTCCAATTCATCCCCTAGCCTGGGAACTTCCATATGCCGCAGGTGCAGCCCTAAAAAGCAAAAAATAAAAATAAGAGGTTCGAGACAGGATTTATGGAGCCAGCTCCAGGTCGATCCTCCCACTTGGAACTCATTGGGCATCCCCATCTGATACTATAACTTGTAAGTATCTTTATACATATGTATATGCAAATACCTATCACTGGGTGATGTAAATACAGCTCTGTAATTGAATCAGCCTCTTCACACACATGTGTGTAGAGCCTACACTTACATGGTGTAGACCATGTAAGGCTGATGCTAGTTCGCTGTTTTCTGTGTCATGAAAAAAAATCCATGACCTCAGGTCTTTGGATTTTATTTATTTCACATAACATTTGTCACTGTTGGGGTAGTTGGAACATTAAGTTCATCTATTCTGGTGGTATTTTAATGTCTTCATTCACAGGGGCAGAGAATTGGAACACAGGAAAAAGAAAATGGGTTTGGGGGCCAAAAAGACTGGGATTAAATCCCAACTGCATCAGTTTATAGCCGTGGTGTTAGTCAAGTGGTGTAATCTCTCTGAAACTATAGTTCCTTATTTGTAAAACTGGAACAACGGTACTTTTCACTAGTATATTATGAGCATTAAACAAAATACTTTTTATAAAGTGTGTTCCTGAATGTTTGACAGCTAGTAGACACTCAAAAAATTTTAGTTCTCTTTAAGTCATTAAAATAGCCCAGAAAAATGAAAATTTCCCAAGATTTATATGAGCTCGTGTACACACAGACTCTAGTAATACACTTCCATGTAAATTCATTTTAGTTGTTCTAAAAACATTTATGCCTTCTTTAGAGCAGATAAATTATCTCATTCAAGAAGCGTGTCTAGAACTAGATCAATCATAGTTCTCAATAAAAGATAAAGTAGATTAAACAGGGAACCCTAATCCATGTAAGTTACGTGAAAATTTACTACTTTAAAGTGGGGTATTTTAATTACTTAGGTATTTCCATATGTGTGCCTGTGTATAAATGCAACAGGACATTTTAGGTATTGTATCGTGTTTAATCAATACAGTCAAGCTTCCATGTCTGTGGCTTCCACATCCTTGGATTCAACCAACCACAGATGGAAAATACTTATAGGAAAAAAATTTCTGGAAAGTTTCAAAAAGCAAAAGTTGAATTTCCCCCACACCAGGAAACTGTTTACATTGTAATATAAGTAAAGTAGAGATGATATGATGAATACAGGGGGATGTGTGTAAGTTATAAGCAGATACTAGACCGTTTTATACAAGGGACTTGATTGAGCAGGACTTGAGCATCCTCAGATGCTGGCACCCATGCAGAGTCCTACAACCAGTTTCCTGTGGGTACTGAGGGACCCCTATATTATTTTAGTTTACTCACTTACCTACCATTTTCATTGCTCTTTGCTCCTCCCTGCATCTGCAAACTTCCATCTACAATCATTTTTCCTCTACCTAAAGAACTCCTTGGTATTTTCTTCAGGGCACATCTCTTCATGGTGAATTCTCTTATCTACTGCTTGTCTGAAAAATGCCCTTATTTTGCCTTCATTCTTGAGGGATCTTTTTTGCTCAGTGTAGAATTTCTGGTTGGCAATTCTTCTTCTTCTTTAGTACTTTAAAGATATTCTAGGAGTTCCCATCGTGACTCAGTGGTAGCGAACCCCACTAGTATCAGTGAGGACACGGGTTCAATCCCTGGCTTCGCTCAGTGGGTTAAGGATCTGGTGTTGCCACATGCTGTGGTGTAGGTCACAGATGTGCCTTAGATCCCACATGGCTGTGGCTGTGGTGTAGGCTGGCAGCTGCAACTCCAATTCGACCACTACCCTGGGAATTTCCATATGCCACATGTGCGGCCCTAAAAAGACTATATATACATATATATTCCATGTCTTCTAGCTTCCATTATTTTTATTGAGAGGTCAACTATGAATGTAATTGTTGCTTATTTGGAGGTAATGTGCACTTTGTTCTCAGGCCTTTAAGATTTCTATCTTGATATGTATCAGTTAAACTATGACCTGCTGAGGTGAGAGTTTATTTTTATTTTTCCTTCTTGGGAGTTAGGCCTTCTTGAATCAGTGACTTATTGTCTCTTATAAGTCTCAAAAAATTCTTAGACATTATTTCCTCAAATACTACACCTGCCCTATGGTCTCTCTTTCCTCCTCGTGGGATTCAAATGTGTCTGTAAGATCTTCTCAGTGAGTCTTCTGTATCTCTTAGCTTCTCCTGTGTATTAGCCATCCTTTTGTCTCTGTGTTGTATTCTGTATAGTTTCTTCTTAATCTCTAATTAAAGAATCCAATTCACTAATTCTCTCTTTAACCATGCTTATTCTGTGAGAAAATCCATTGCATTCTTGGTTTTAGTATATTGTTTTCATTCTAGAATTTCCCTGGATCTTTTAAAAATAGATTCTAGTTCTCTTTCAAAATCCTTATTTGTCTTTAATCTTAAATATTATAAACATAGTCATTTTAAAGTCTGTATCTGATGACTGCATATCAGAAGCCACTGTGGGTCTGTCTATATTACCTGTTCTTTCTACTGGTTTTTATTCAGCTCAGCTCAGGAACCTTCTTCCAATTAAAAATTGAACATCTTTTATTTGGAAAATTTATTAAATTGTGGAAACAATTCAAGATTTTAATCCAGTTTTAGGGACTAAGATGATTAAAATCTGTGCTTCAGACATTGAGAGGGCCTGTCTGCTTCTGCTTCACCTCACTTCTAGATTTCAGTGCTTTGAGGGGTCCCGGCCGCAAAGAGCACAGTTCACCTGAGAGCACCCTCATGTGTTGCCGAACTCCCTCCGCCCCTTGAAATTCACGCCCGTGCTCCTGAGATTACCTAAAGCCCACTCAGTTTCATAATTCCCGACTTTGGAATCTACTAATACCCTTAGGGAGAAGGACCACCAACACCATGTTCAAATCTCTGGCCATCACCCTTTCCTGATCATAAGCCAGTGATTTTTTTTTTTTTTTACTATCTTATTTATTTTCTGTCTACTGCCATCAGGAAAAAATCTTTCTTTTACATTTTGTCCAGAGTTTGATTTTTGTTCAGCGTATTTAGTTGTCTTTAGCAGGAAGGTTGGTACAAACTACTTAGCTTGCTACACCTAAAAAAAAAAGCTATGGAAAACGTGACTGTTTAAAACCATTTCATTGTTTTCTCTCTTTTATAATACATAGCATAAAGTCGCACGTCATAAATTTCCATGAAAATTAAGCTGCTCAGACTTGGAATGCATTTCGACCTGATGTCATGACAGTAGCAAGACTTCCATCAGGCCGTTTGCAAATCCCTACAAGTCCGCCTCCCTGCCTTTGTTCACATAGCCTCACTTCTAGGGACGCCTCTTCCTGGGAACCATTCCTCTCTTCCAGTCCCATTGTTTTTTAAAACTCAGCACAGTGTACCCTCATCAAGAAAGACCCCCTCACTCACCTCTTGCAGGCCTTTCCATACCCGGGCGCGCCTCTGCCCTCCAACAACTTAATCCTGCGCCAGGCGTGACAGCCCTGCCCTGTGACCACACTCGCCACGTCCCTCAGCACTTACTGTTGGCGTGCCTTTTCTGCCCATTCGATCGTGAACTCCCTTGTGACCAGGACCGCTGTTCTTAGTGTGTTCCTTGTCACGGTGCATGGCGCATAGTAGCACAGAGAAAATGGCAGCTATTGAAAGGATGCCGGGCTTCCCTTGCTTCCAGTAATTGTTTTTCGAACAGAGAAGAGACTGATTCGGGTACCTGGGTTTTGAGCGTGTAGCTGGACCGAGCGCTTGAGCTGTCTGTATTCATTTCACCCTCTACCCAGCAGCTTCTTCCCCCAAATCCCGCCCATCCTTCGGGTCCTAAGAAAGCCCTCCCTGCTTTCTCCAGCCTTCACTGATTCTTCTCCCCCTAAATTCCTAAAGGACATATTTATTTAACCAATGAATGTTAAGTTTCAACCACGTACCATGTGCTAGGTACTCTTAGGGGCCAGGGACACAGTGACAAACACCGAAGTGCTTAGCTCGTGGAGCTTAAAAACAGTCTAACTCTGACCCTTATTTAGCCCCGTCATCCATGAGAATAGCATCTGCACAGCGGGCTAGTGGAGCATGAGAATATACCTTCAGATGGAGCCATGTGCAGGGCTGAGCCCAGCACTGAACCCTAAGTTCTTCCATCATCCTTGGGGGTCAACTGACCTGTTGTGACCGCGACCAGCTGTAGAGCTCATACACAGTAAAACGGTATTCTGAGTACCGAACGGAAAATTTTTACTGGCTTCTACCCAACATCTGCATTGGTAAGTACAGGTCCCGCGGAAAATTGAGAGCCTCATTTGCATGTGTTGGTGGAAGAGGTTTGTGGAGCGAAGTCTTATTTTTTTCCGTTCAGCTTCTATGCGTATGTATGTGTGTGAACGTGTGTGTATAACGTGAAACAAGAATGCAGTGTCTTCACGTTTCTCCCTCCTCTTCCCCCCTCCCTGTCTCTCCCTGTCTCCCCCCACAGGTCAGCGTGGAGGTTTTGGTAGAGTATCCTTTTTTTGTGTTCGGACAGGGCTGGTCGTCCTGTTGTCCGGAGAGAACCAGCCAGCTCTTTGATTTGCCGTGTTCCAAACTCTCTGTCGGGGACGTCTGTATCTCGCTCACCCTCAAAAACCTGAAGAACGGCTCTGTTAAAAAGGGCCAGCCCGTGGATCCCGCCAGCGTCCTGCTGAAACACTCAAAGACCGACGACCTCGCGGGCAGTAGACACAGGTACGCGGAGCAGGAAAACGGGGTCGGTCAGGGAGGCGCCCAGATGCTCTCCGAGAACGGCGAACTGAAGTTTCCAGAAAAGATAGGCTTGCCTGCCGCCCCCTTGCTCACCAAAATCGAACCCAGCAAGCCCGCGGCCACGAGGAAGAGGAGGTGGTCGGCGCCGGAGTCCCGCAAACTGGAGAAGTCGGAAGACGAGCCACCGTTGACTCTTCCTAAGCCTTCTCTCATTTCTCAGGAGGTTAAGATTTGCATCGAAGGCCGCTCTAATGTAGGCAAGTAGAGGCCGCGTGGGGAAAGGAAATCCGGCCCTCCTTTATCGTTTGTATCCAGATTACTGTACTGTAGGCTAAATAACACAGTATTTACATGTTATCCTCCTCCTTTAGGTTTCTGTTAAAACCTTGTCATTAGAGTTACAGCTGGTGTGGGGCAGGAGACGGTGCATATGCTTTTCCACGCGTGTCTCTCGGTGGGTGGGCGGCTGGGGGGGGGCCAGGGCAGGTCCTGCCCAGGCTCTGGACGCGCATCCGCATCCTGGTGGAAATGAAGGTGGCCCCATGGCACCTGCCTCTTCCAGCGGCACAGATGCCCCGTGGGGCGCTGACTTCCGCCAGTTTCAGGACGAACGGTCTGCGGGGTGGGGGTGGGGGTGCGTGCTTGTGGCAGTGCTGGGGCGGGGGGTGCCACCCGGGCGAGGCGAGTGCGGGCCCCTTTCTCTCTGCCGCCCTCTGCCTCGCTCTTTGCGCTCAGACGGAATCGGAGGTCCCGAGGAACGTCCTCAGGAGGTTCTCACGTGCAAAGTCAACATCAGGACCCCGGCTTCGGGGTATCCCAGAGAGGCATCAGACAGCAGATGGAAATGTGTAAAAGAACATTTTTTTTTCCCCTCCAACATATTTTACAATAAAAGCAACTTTTAATCATAGAGATATATATTTCCCCCTATGGGGCCTGACTGCACTGATATTTTTTTAAAGAGCAACTGCCACCCGTGGGATTTCGTTTCTGCTTTACTAGTGCAGCGATGTTTCCAGGGCGTCGTGGCGGGCAGGGCGGCCCCTGCAGGCATCGCTCCCCACCGTGGGGGGCGGGGGGCGGGGAGCGTGAACACCCACTCTGGTCTCTGTGCAGTGTTAGGAAAACCAATCAGGTTAAATTGCATTGACTTCCCTCCCAAGAGGTAGACGCAAGCTGCCCTTCAAGAGAGCCTAGGAAGCTCTTCGTGTTGGGTTTGCAAATCTTCTGTCTTTTAACTCTAGTACTGTTTATAGTTCATGACTATGGACAACTCGGGTGCCACTTTTTTCAGATTCCAGTGTGACGTGAGGAATTAGATTTTGAAGATGAGCATATATATTATTATCTACTTAAAATGCTGTTCACACTTTATTACCAAGCATCTTGGTCTATCATTCAACAAGTACTGTATCTCACTTTAAACTCTTTGGGAAGAAAAACAAAAAAACTAAGTTTCTTTTTTTTTTTTTTCAACACTGTAACTACATTTCAGCTCTGCAGAGTTTCTCACGGAGCAAGATTTGAAAGTTTCAATGTGGTTTAAAGGGATGAATGTGAATTATGAACTAGTATGTGACAATGAATGACCACAAGTACAGCCTGCTAGGAGGCACTCTTCACTTTGATGTTTGAGAAGGAATTAAAAGCATATGCAGAGCTGGCAGAGGAACTGAGAGGAAAGGGATGGAAAAAAGAATACTCACTTTTGTCCAGTGTTTTTCTTTTTAAGATGAACTTTTAAAGAACCTTGCGATTTGCACATCTTGAGTTTATAATTTGTGTGATATTCCTGCAGTTTTTATCCAATAACATTGTGGGAAAGGTTTGGGGGACTGAACGAGCATAAATAAATGTAGCAAAATTACTTTCTAACCTGCCTAAACTCTAGGCCATTTTATAACATTATGTTCCTTTCAGAAATTCATTTTGGTCTTTCTACCGCATCTGTCACATAAAACAGGTCTTAGCAGGACAACTCTGAGAATTTTCTTCAGATTCATTGAGAGAGTTTTCCATAAAGACATTTATATACGTGAGCAAGTTTTTTTTTTAAAGGAAACAATTACTTTATTGTTGTCGTTATTAATGTTATTTTCAGAATGACTTTTTTTTTTTCCCCATCAGAAATCAAATCAAGATTTAATGTTTGGTACAAACCCAGAAAGTATATTTCACAGTTGAAACCGTTTATTCCCAGAGATCTGAAATATTGTTTGTGGGTTTTGAGTGTATATCTTAAAGTGCTTTTTTAAAAAAAAGAAAGTTTTTATTATAAGGAGGGAGAAAATTTCCAACATTCTTACTTGGAATGACTGCAAACTAATCTGAACAAATACTTACTTGATCTTTCTTTTACCATTGAAAATAGTTATTTTTTCTATTTCCCAAATTAAAAAAAAATTCTAATGTCAATCCATATTTTGGCTCTCTAGTATTCCTTCACATCTAGCTCTCACAGAACTGACGATTTTTATAAACCATTTTCTGGGGTGTACCAAAAACATTTGCATAGATTTAGGATAGCTAGAACCAGTCCTGGACTTTCTTTGGTTTTTATTACCTTCTCAGCATGCTAGCAGAGAGCTGGGTGAGTCCATTCTTACAGTCACACTGCTTATTTAGTGCTGTATTTTTTTTTAAAAATGTTTCTGTTTAGAGAACTTGCTTAATATTCCATATATTCTGCTCAGGGCACTTGCGATTCTTAGGTTTTGTTTCTCCTTTTGTTTTGATGTTAAGAGGAATACGGGGCTGCCATAGAGACTTTGTCCTCATCAGTACCACTAATGACAGCAACTCACGTGGACTCGGAGAAACACCCACCACCTTTTGGCTTCTTTCGAGTATCGAACTAACCGGATCCACGCCTCCGACACTAAAACGCGAAACATACACATGGTCTGGAGCAATAGAAACATCGTCATCATTTTTGTGCTTCTCTTTCAGGTATAGGAATTATCAAATAATCGGTTCTTTCTAAACTTCTGTCCCATTTCACTTTCTTGCTTCTTTAGCATGTGCAATACTTTCTGTGCCAATAGAGTCTTATCAGTGTGCTCTAGAGAAAGCTCAGACCCTTTTGGGTTTTTCCCTCACTCGGCCGCCCTTCCAGTTCTGGCCCGAGAAGGGCTGGAAGGAAGGAGCCAAGAAGGGGAGAGCCTCCTGCTGCGCGCCCCCCCCTCCCCGCCGCCGCCGCGGATGCTGCGTCCTGGGGCGGGGAGCCTTCCGGAGCCCCGTGTGTCTGGCTGTGTTGCAGAAAGAGCAAGCAAAGGAGGGGGAGAACCGCACTTTCTCCCGTCAGCACGAGGAACGGTGAATGCGGGAGGAGGCAGAGGCATTTTTAAGACGCACCCTGGAGCAACAGAGCCAGGATCAACCCACGTTCCACCGCCTTTTCCGAGAGTGGGCAGGCCCCTCCTCCTCTCCGTGTCCTTGAGACTTGGAGCCCGACCTCTGAGCGCAGGCAGGAAGCGTGGCCTGCCGCGCACGCCCCGAGCACCCGGCCGGTGGCTGCGGAAGGGGCCACCTGCCAACACGGGTCACCGCTCCTTTGTGGCAGCTTTCTCTTCAAATAGGAAGACCATCCCGAGGACAGGGGCCCTCCTCTTGTTTGCAGACGTTGGCGAGCCCTGAGCCCCGAGGCCCCGGGAGCAGCCTCGGTCACCACCCGCGCGTAGCAGACCTAACGGGGCGGGCGCAGAAGTTCCTCGGTGCCGCGCAGCCTGCGAGGGTCGGCGGTGTGCCCCGCAGTGTCCACTCTGCGATATTTACCGAACCCGTCTTTCGTTCTTTCTCTCTTTCCCGGTTTCCCTGTGGCGACTAATAACAAGTAGGCCTTTTGCGTTTACAGTGGAACACAATCACCAAGAAATTAGTCAGGGCGAAAAGGAAAAAAAAAAAAAATTAACCAACAAACAAGAACCTCTCTTTATAGGGATTTCTAAATATATCAAATGACTGTTCCTTAGAATGTTTTAACTTAAGAATTCTTTCAGTTCGTCGGGGCCACCTGGGGGGCGGGGGGCGGGCGGAGAAATAGGGAGCCGGATGCCACTTACCTCAAACCTTTTAAAGTGGAAATCCAACACCGCGTTTTCATTTGGATGTTCAGGATCGTTTTCTGTGTCGGTTAGTTTTTGGTTTTCTCCGACTCACCCAGTCTGGTTTAGGATGTTTTGTTTTTTTTTCCTTCGTTGCCGTCCTCAATCGCATTTCTGACTCTGGACCGTGACCCCCTGTGTTTTCTGTTAGGCGAGTGTGCTGGGTTTTCTCGCCCACCGAAAGTGGCAGCACCCCTCCTTTTCCCCCCTAAGGAACTCTGCAGAACCTTTCACACTTCTAACTCAGGGACGGGGCTGGCGTGTGTGTGGTACACTGGTGTGTCCAGAAGCAGCACTTTGGCTGTTCTGGAGTAGGGTTGTACAACGTCAAGGAATGTTTGGATTTCCTGCATCTTGTGGATTCCTCCTTAGATACTGCATAGATTGCAATATAATGCTGCATGTTCAAGATGAACAGTAGCTCCTAGTAATCATAAAATCCACTCTTTGCACATAGTTTGATCTTTACTGAAATACCTTGCCAAAATTTATTTTTGTTGTGGTGTAGCTTTGGAATTTTTTTTTTTTTTTTAAGGAAACAATTGACAATACCCTTTAACATCTGTGACTACTAAGGAAACCTATTTCTTTCATAGAGGAAAAAAAATCTCAGATGCTTTTGAAGACACTAATGCCATGCTATTTCAGATCTGGGTGAAAAAGCAGTGCTCTGGGGACTGAAGGCCAGGCTTTTGGAGCTGTGCTGTTGTCATGACTGCTGTCTGGTGAACTGCAAGCAGCTCAACAAACCCAGGTCTGTTTTCTCCTAAAACCCTTGGCACTTTCTATCTCCCAGTCACCCGTGACACTCCCAGGTGAAAAAGAGGGCCAGCCGAGTCCATGGCCCAATCCAGCTTCTTTGGTGATGGTAGGAAAGCCGAGGATTGTGCTGGTTGGTTTTTCAAGCAACGTGGAGGGCTTTGTTTTCAACCCAGAATTTCTGAAATAGAGAATTTATGAACACATCCAGTAATAACTATACAGAGAATATACTTTTTTTTTAATATATATAAAGCACATGCGTATGCCATTGTGTTGGGTTGGTTTCCTCTTTTTTTCCATGGACAGTGTTGTGTTTCTGTTGATAGGGAAACTCCAAACTCTTTGCACACCTCTACTCTGGGGCTGAGATTTCTTTGACATAGATGACCTCGCTTCAAATATATAACCTTACTGATAGGATCTTTTCTTGTAGCACTATACCTTGTGGGAAATTCTTTTCTTTTCTTTTTTAATGTACACCTAATTTGAGAAGCTGAAGGAAAAAAAAACTTTGAAGCACTCACTTTGAGGAGTACAGGTAATGTTTTAAAAAAATTGCACAAAAGAAAAATGAATGTCGAAATGATTCATTCAGTGTTTGAAAGATATGGATCTGTTGAAACTGAGTTTCATACCTTGTTTGTATAAAAAAAAGCATAAAGGTTGAAAGTTACATGTTTTTTTGTATATAGAAATGTGTCATGTCTAAATGATCAGATTTGTATGGTTATGGCCTGGAAGAATTAGTACCTAAGAGGCTCTTCAACTATACCTATGCTTCCTGTTTTTGTTACATAGAACCCTCTTCTGAGGAAGAGTAACTCTGTATTCTGCAATTTGAGAATACTGTTCATTCCTATGCTGAAAAGTTATTTCTCTGAGCTCCCTTCTTAGTTTAAACTCTTAAGCCATGGCAACTCCTTTTTCTTCAGAGATGATGTTTGACATTTTTAGCACTTCCTGTTCCAAGAAACCCAAAGAATATAATTCTGAACAAGAAGTGTTTGAAACAAGGGATCCTAGCTACCAAGAAAATGGGACTGACTCATTATGAGGACACACACACACACACACACACGTTTCAGCCTTCTTTCCCCCCATACCTCATTTCAATGGGGGGTAAAGCATGAATTTCAGTTGAAATGCCTCCTTAGCTTTTGCTTTTTTTTTTTTTTCTTAACTATTAAGAGGCCAAAACAGATGTGGAGTAACTTCTCAGCAGAGTCATAGTCTGTCCAGAAATCAAGCCAACCAGCAGAAACTGGACAGCCGAGGGGGCACTGAGGCAGATCCCCCGCTCTGGTTCTTAAAATTCAGAATCTCAGCCCCTCCTTGACCGTGAGATGCAATGTTCCTGGTAGCTGACATTCACCTGTACAAGGGCGGGAGGGAACAGCGGCTTTAGTTTTTCATATCCTTAAGACTTGCATCCAGATGGTTCAGCTGTATTAAGATTAAGTGCATTTGGCCAATAGGTAGTTTCTATTCCGAATTCCCGCCACTTTTCTTCTCTGAAAGGACTCCAGTCTTCCACTGCAGATAATTGGAGACTTCACCCAAGTTTTCTTTCCCTTTAGTTTGTTCGTTTGCTGTCTGGATGGCCGATGAGCCGGTCTCCTTTTCCGTGGCCAGTCTCAAGGCCCACTTTGGAAGCGCTGTTTACAGGAAGTCCTTGCCGAGATCCCACTGTCCTCTGCAACGACCGGTCTGAGCGGTCACCGAGCTGGGCGTGTAAGTTCCCTCTGGTTCTTACACGAACCAGAGACTCTTAAGTTATCTGGTCCAGGAGCGGGGCGAGTCCCTTTAGTCGGTGAACATTGATCGCCTGTGCATTCGGTTCTGTGAGTACCGCCCTTTCGGCCTTTGGGGGTGGTTTTCTTCCTCCTCGGCCTTCATTGCTCCCTGTGAGAACCCAGACTAGCGTCAGCTCCAAGGTGACAGTAGCGCCCTGCCAGTATTCGTGGTGGCCTTCGGTTAAGACGAGAGTCCTCAGCTCTAGCCACTGGGGTCCTGGTCCCAGAGCCATCTCTGAGATGCTCACCGTTGTGTTTCTTAGCATCAGGTCACGCCTCACCACACTTCCAATTGTATGCCTCCCACCGGCCAAGGGAAACGAGACACAGAGCTTTGTGGGCACGATCAGACTGACATGGCCAGTACAGAGGAGAACTAGGGAAGGAATGACGTTTTGCACCTTATTGAAAAGAAAATTTTAAGTGCGTACATAGTTAAGAGCTTTTATTGTGACAGGAGAACCTTTTTCCATATGCGTGCATACTCTCTGTAATTCCAGTGTAAAATATTGTACTTGCACTAGCTTTTTTAAAACAAATATTAAAAAAAAAATGGAAGAATTCATATTCTATTTTCTAATCGTGGTGTGTCTATTTGTAGGATACACTCGAGTCTGTTTATTGAATTTTATGGTCCCTTTCTTTGATGGTGCTTGCAGGTTTTCTAGGTAGAAATTATTTCATTATTATAATAAAACAATGTTTGATTCAAAATTTGAACAAAATTGTTTTAAATAAATTGTCTGTATACCAGTACAAGTTTATTGTTTCAGTATACTCGTACTAATAAAATAACAGTGCCAATTGCAAACGTGTCCTTGCCTTGTGTCAGGTCCTGGTTGAAAGATGAGGCTGAGGAAAGGGTTGCGTTGCCTCCTTCGTACCTAATCTGCTGTGATCACTGGTTTAGGGTGGGGGCTGGTGACAGAAGGCAATGCCTTTCCCACTCCTTTTCAGGAGTGGGGAGGTTTGGTTGTGCATGAGATGAGACTGATGTGTGGCACGTTTCAGTGTCTGGTGTCCTGGCTTGTTCCGTGGAAGTTGAATTCTCCTCGGTGAACCTTGCTGTTTTTATAAGATTTTCTCTCAACAGTATTTGGCCTCTCCCTGAGCTCATGTGGTATTATTGATACATTTCTGTACAGTTTTGCTGTATACTGGTGAGTGGTCGGAGGATGGAAAGTTCATTCGTGTTTGCTGTAGTTCATGCCTGCTGGAAACTCAGAGGTGTGTGTGGTGCCCATCTCGGATGTGGCTTTGCGGGTGCCCCACGAAGTACTGAGGCCCAAGCAGGTGAAGCCTTCTGCCCCCCTTTGTGTGTGTGTGCGTGGGTGTCAGATCCTTCCATTCGTAAGGTTCTGCAGAGCCAGAGAGAACTGGACATTCGATGCGTAACTCCTTTCCTGTCACTCTCTTCTGGGTTAGGCGCCTGGCGACCTCTCCTTTTAGGACTTAAAGCTGGGGTCCTGACGCGCTGTGAATGCTGGTGCGTGGAAGAACGCCAGTGTGTAAATTAGCAGCGGTTAGCTGAGCCTGGTAGCCCAGATAAAAAGGCTGCCTGTGTCCTCATCCTCCAGAGCAGGCTGGTGGACGCGGGCAAGTCCGGCAAAGCAGTCGGAATCAGTGCCTTCCCTGTTGTTTTAATATTAGATGCTAACGGCCCTGACAGATCTGGGGTCCAACAGCCGTGACACTTACCTGAAACCATCAAACCGATTTCAGAAAAACCTCTGCTTCGAATGCTGTGATGAGCCAAACCTTGACACCGGTAAAGCCAGGCAGGAGCCCACAGCTGGAGCAGCCCAGGTGAGTGGCATCTAGTCACCGGCTTTGCCCCCCACTTCCCCCCACACACAGGAAGCCGCTCCGGTGCGGGCACCCCAGGCCCACCGCTACTGGAGGCAGGGATGAACTTGCCAAGAATGGAGCTTCAGAAGTGAAACCACTGCTTCAAAATGATCCTGACATGTTTCCGGCATCTGCAATGACCTAGCGTTTTGCTTCCCTAAAATCCAGGTGAGCGAGGGACCTGCCTCTGCCAAAGAGCAGAGGGTCTGCAAAAAGTCTCTGCACAAGATGGATAAGGTGGGCGCTCGCCTCCGCTCAGAGGACTGTCCCAAGGGGAAGCTGTGGTGCACTACGACCTGGGCAAGACGGGACACCGTCGACCCTGAGCTGAGACAGGAGTTCGGAGAGGGACGCTGTTCGGCAAGTGTCTCTACTACTGGCCCCTTTTAATGGATTTACGGCAGCTTCCTTCCTTCTCTCCCTTGCTTCGCAACAAAGGCTCCCGTGTGACGCACGCCTTCCACAGGGTGAGCGTGGAGCTCGGACCCCAGTGAGCAAACAGGGTGAGGCGGCTCCAGCGGCACCCCACATCTCGCTTGACCTCCAGCATCCTCTAGACCCTCATCTCAGACGTGAAGCCGTTCGTGTTTCTCCACGTCCAGGAATTCCTCTAAAGGGGTTTAGGGAGAAAAAGTTTTACGAGAGAGTTCAAGTTGCTGGATCTCTCATGGACCTGTGAGTTCCTGGCCTGTGAGGGTGGGTGTCAGTCACCGTGGACACATCAGGCAGTTACTCTGCCCTAACCCAGGAGGGCCGTGTGGCCCCTCGCTGCCCCAGAGCAGCCATCACTTCTCTTTTCAAAGGAGATTTACTCCTGTGTCTGCTTCTGTAGCCTCAGGTAAAGGAAAACACCCCAGGCCGCATACTGTTCCCAGTCCCCATACTCGAGGAATGCGTCAAAAGAAGTGGCCAGCTGTCATTAATCCATCTGTGTTCATTGTTTAAACAAGTGTGACAGTGGACGGCCGTGGGATTCCCGCCAAAGCCACGGGTCCTTTCTCTAAGAAAGTACCACTGTCACCAGTCAATGAATGGACTATTAAACAGCAGTGCCCAGTGGCCGGCCATTTGTGGGGAGTTTTCAAGGGAACAGTTCTATCTCCGATGCTAAACCAATGCCTTTCAGGAAGCCACTGCTCAGGGTTGTGGCTGCTTTTCAGTGAGACTCTACCTGCCAAGTTCTGGGTGGATATAACCCTCTCTCAATGAAAGATCCCGTGGAACTTCAAAATAATGTGCTACCTCTTTTAAGAGAGGCCAGCCGGACAAGCTGGGCCTGCAGAGGGAGAGGGAAGAAACGGAGGAAAACAAGGCTAAATGAAAAATCAAGACAGAGACAGCTTCCCTGAAGCAGCACCCAAGGCAGTAATAGGGGACCTCTTCCCAAAAAGCACGTGTCAGTAAGGAGGCGGAGAGGTGTGCGCCCTACCTTGGGGAAAGCAATTCTTCAAGGCCATGAGCCCAGTCAATTGCTTTTGTTCTTTTCCAGCAAACACCATCTAGAAGGAGAGGAGGCCGCTTCCTCTGGCTGTGGGCTGGCAGCCCATTCCCCGCCCCAACCCAGGCACCTTGACCACTAGGAGCCAAGAATGAAAACCCCCGGCGCCCCCGAAAACTTGGTTCCTGTAAATGCAGACTCCGCACTCGAGCAAGTCTTAATAGCATTGTATTAAAGTGAAACAGTTTTCTTAAGAAAAAAAAGAAAAAAGCAAACGGCGCGAGTGTTAGTCTTAACAATGAGGTCGGGGATCCCCGGCAACCGAGCTCTGACCGCGCGAGCACCCTGCTCCTGGGCCCCGGCCCGAGAGGAGCCCCACGGCCTCCAGGTGACAGGACGCAGGGAAGGGGTGGCCTTCACCCCTGAGGATCAGCGGGAACCTCCGCCGGAACCGGAGGAGGGAGACGGGAGGCAGGCGTGTGTGTGGACGCTTCCACCAGCCGGAGGCCCCCTCGTCCCCGGGGTTAGCTGAACGCCGTGTTGTGCTGCTGGGTCACCCGGATGAATGTCGCCCTCCTGCTGAGCTCTTTGAGTTTGGCGGCCCCCACGTAGGTGCAGGTCGACCTCAGTCCCCCGAGAATATCCAGGATCGTGTTCTCCACGTCCCCTTTGTAAGGTACTTCCACGGTCTTGCCCTCAGAAGCTCTGGAAGAGAAAGGTTTTTCTGTCTGGCTATTCTCCCTTCAGACCCCAGCCAGAAGGAGTCTCAGCCTGAGCCTTTTAAGCAGCGCCAAGGCCCAGGGCGGCCGAACGCCCCCCCCCCCGCCTCGGACCCCACCCCCAGGTCTGACCCAGCGCCCCAGACCCCTGCAGCGCAGGGGCACAGCCTCGCGAACAACCCCAGCCACTGCTCCTGCCCGTCCTCCCCGACCAGTAACAGGACGAGACCAGATGGCCCCGCCACCCCTGCCGGCTCTCCGATCGCAGTGTCTTCAAGGGGACGTGCAAAGGAGGAGGAGGGGACAGAGAAAGTGGCCAAGTCAGGGCTGCTGGGGTACATGGAGTCCTCCACCAGCAAGAGTGGCGGCTCCACTCGCAGGGCCTGTCCTTCCAGGGCCCCTGCTGCCCGCCCCCCCAGCTCAGCCCCTGCATCTACTACACGAGCCACGACCTGTCTTCCCGGGCCTGGCGTGAGGCCCCCACGAGGTGGAACCAGAGCAGAACTAAGGATCTTCTCCGCTGGAGGCTTCAGGGCTTTGGATCCTGTCTTTCACGTTTGCAGCGGGACACAGAGAACTTCGGACGGTCTGGCACATGGCACCGACACTCGGCCACATCCAAATGCCCTTGCTGAGCTTTGTCTCACTCCTCACAGGGCCACCAAGCAAGGCCGCTTGGTTCCCTTACTGCTAAATGGACACACAGCCCCGGACTTGCTGTTGGAGGGACAATTGCACGAAGGAAACCTCCAATCTGTGCAGAGCTCCAGCCCTCACCGAAGGCCCAAGCGACCTGGAAATTGTACCAACCACATTCTGGAACTTTCTTCAGCCAGTCTCTTAACTGAGAGCAGAGCCGCCTGTTAACCAACTCATTACCTAGAATTTCAAAAGGGTACTACCTCTTGCGCGTTGAAACCCACATATTCAAGACTGCCCTGCGGTGAAGTCTGGCTACCAAAACCACCGCCAGACCACGGGCGGGCCTAGTGGCTGCTTCACGGCACCAAGCTCCCAAAGCCGCTCACTGGCCACACCTAGGATGACTCACAAAACTGTACCTGTGGCCAGAAACCAACACAGGCACATGTGCCTGAAATGATGGCCGTTTCCTATTCTTTTAAAAAGCAATTTCCACGGCCTTCCCGGGGCTCCCTGGACATTATCCAGATCCTCAGCCCTGCTGCTCTGCTAAGTGCTGATGGTATCTTTCCCAAGTCATTTATCGTTGACGCTCAGGTCCTCTCATCTGTAAAATGAAGGTCTTTGATCTGTCGCTCAAGGATAGCGGGAGAACTAAGTGGGTAATGACTGGGAAGGAACTAGCAAAGCATAAATAACTGTGCCTTAATTAAATATGATGTCAAAGCAAGAGAACCACTCTCAGGAGGTGATCACGCTGATGAGGAGGGGGGGATGGGAGGCAGGGAGCAAGAGACAGGAAGTCGGAGAAACGAAGGAGCCTACACGGCTCAGGCTGCCTCCGGATCAGGGTTCTGACCCCTTCAGCACTCTCCTTCCTTGTCTAAGATTTGCATCTGCTTCTGGAACTGACTCTTAATGCTGTCAATTTTTTTTTTTGGTTTTTTTAGGGCCACAGCATATGCAGGTTTCCAGGCTAGAGGTTGAATTGGAGCCGTAGCCACCAGCCTACACCACAGCCACAGTAACGTCAGATCCGAGCCACATCCTCCACCTACACCGCAGCTTGTGGGAAAGCCAGATCCCTAACCCACTGAGCCAAGACCAGGGATCAAACCTCATGGATACTAGCTGGATTTTCAACCCGCTGAGCCACAACAGGAACTCCGCAAATCTATTTCCTGTTTTGTCTAAACCCTGCTGAAAATCACAGATGACTCTCCTTTTAGCTCCTTGGCTTCTGTTTGTGCCATTGCCTGGCTGGCCTTCTCTACCCGCTTTTCTTAGAACCCCATACAGGTGCCACAGCTGGAAGGCAGAGAACGTACCACAGGCAGAGCATCTGGCTGTCACGGAATTGCGGCAGCTCCACTCCCAGCCCAGCACATAGGAGACGGGCGCGAGCCCTCGAGTGCTGACAGGTGCTTCTGGTCAAACACGAAGCTTTTTGGCCAGACCACCAGGTCGGAACGGAGGCAGTGAACCCCTCCCTCTCCCCCCGACACACTGTGCAAGCGCTCCCATCAATCACCACCCGGAAGCCGAGGGCCACCTGAGCTGTCAGAGGGTGTCCCTCTTGTTCGGTCTGAAGGTTCCAGGATGAAGGTATCAACACAATCCTCCCTCACACTGTCTTTATTAAGGTTCCCTCCCCGCAAAGGGAAAGAAGACTGCCAAGGACTGAAGTCAGCCCACCAGTACCAAAGAAGAGAACAGTGGTGGGGGGACCCCACGCCCGCCGGAAAAATCTCAGAGAAGTTGGGATTTTCACCTCCAGCCTGGTTCAAACCTTACGTGATGCACCTGCAGGCTTCAGGTATGGAGTCAGTGTAGGAAACAGAGCGGGGCCTGAGTCTCCGTCCCAGTGCCGGAGGCTCCCCGGAGAAAGGCCATCAGCCCGCTCTCAGGGGGCACCCTGTGGCGGACGCGAGGCCTCCCTCCGGCCGCCTGGCGCTGCTCGTCATCAGCACCGGCGCTGATGAGAAGCCACAGCCGACTCCGCGGAGCAGGGTGAGGCCGGGGATGCCCGCTGTCACGACCGCCTTAAAACACGTACAGACAATCAAATGGAAGTGAAACCGATAAGCGGCCGTGAACATCCCTTCTGCAGGGACATAATTAAATGCTCAGAAATGCTGCCTGTGTCAACCGTCAGAGCCCAGAGGCAGCTGAGAGCCCTTGGGGGGGGGGGTGTCACTGCAGGTGACACACGGTGGCATTCTTCTAGAAAAGCCTGGCCTCACGCGCAGGTCCTGACCACACCTGTCTCACAGGCAGAGCCCACTCTTCAGCCCAGCCTGTCCAGCCTGCCTCACCCCGGCTCTTCCTGAAGGACGAGGCAGCGACGCTCCTGTCCTCCCTGGGGAAGGCCGGAGGGTCCCCTCCAGGGCTGCTGGAGCAGGAGCCAGCCCCACTCACACACACCCCTAATTCCAGCTCACCCCCAGACCTTACCAGGACCACAAACACCGCAAAGGCTAGTTGGATAAAAATTACGGCTATTTTGAGAAAGGCAAGCTCTGTTTTCTAGCTCCTTCCCAACAGACTCATCTGCGTTGAGACCTACTTCCTTCCCGTTTCTGTAAGAAGCAGGGGAATGCGCCGAGCTCACCAGTGCCAGCTGCCCCTGCCCCCGTACCTGTACTCGGCGACCCCTCCCGCGTGCTTCTTCATCGCGGTCTCTGAGCTCATCCCGTAGAAGAGCTTGAGCTTCTGCCCGTTCCTCTCGATCACCTCCCCCGCGCACTCCGTGTGGCCCGAAAACATCCCTCCCAGCATGACAAAATCCGCTCCGGCTCCTGCGCTCCAACAGTGGGGACAAAAGGAAGCAGCAGAGAAAAGAGCTCAGAGGACACGGGCTGTGGAAAGATGTGCGAACAACCAAGCCATCATCCTCCCTCCTCCTGGCAACAGTCAGAGAAAAGCCCAACCTCCCCACTTTGGGAAAAAATCAAGAGCAGACGGGCCCTGGATGCTCCAAGCAATGAAATCAGCCTACCGATGGCTGGTGGTTAATACACTGGGAAAAAAAAAAATTCCTTAATGGTTATTGATGATTCCTGACTACCTTCCTGAGGTCTCCCTCTTCTAAAGTCAGAAAAACATTAAGAACTGGGCAGCATATCTCAGCACCTTGTCCAACCTCACACTTGTCTCCTCCGCCAGGTCACTGGCCATCTGGTCTACCTGAAGCTCTCGGCACTCTCACTCTGTACAGATCATGAAAGGACCTCAGAACAGACAGAACCTCCTAGAGCTTGGGCACGAAGGGAAACCTGTATGTTTATGTGCACGCGTGCGTGTTTATGTATACTGTGTATATATGCGTGTCGTGTACGCACACATACGGGTGTGTGTGTGCACGTCGTGTATAAACAGACCCTGTAAAAACCACCTGCACCTCTGTTGTGATAAACACTTGACTTCCAGAATAAATAATACCCCAGACTAATCACTGCATGGCATGAAGCTTCCAGGACAGGTCCAGAGGGGGCTGGGGTCTTGATGCTGCCTTTGTGGCTTATGTTGGATCAGGACCAGAAATAGCTGGAAGAGCTGAGCTGGCTCGCTGCTATGTTCTCAGCGCTCATCACAGCGCTGGCAGATGTGGTGAACTAGCTGTCAGGAAGGTAAATGCTTATGTGGAAGGGATAGAAATAGTCACTGTGCCCCATCCTGTTCATGGATGATAGGCAGAGGCTCTCCATTGACAAGGAGGTTAAAAAAAAAAAAAAAAGCTGCAACAACTGACAACTTATAAGTACTGTTGAGGGGTTATACTCAAAATAGGAGGTATTAAATTATGAGGATGAAGGATAAGGAGGAGCTGAAACACGGCCTTGACCGCTTCCACCTGTTCTCTGGGCCTGGCAATCGGGCAAGCAAAGCACAAGAGGACCCCTCTACTTGGCAGCCAGCTCTGCAGACTCTTCCCTGCAGGGTCCCTAATACAAAGGCTGGCTCCTTGGGCTCCCCGCCATGGGGTAGGGGACAACTGGTGTCCAGCCAGACCTCCTGATGACCATGACCCCGGGAGCAGATGTAAACAGCAGGAACACCGAGCACAGATCCATTCAAACAATGCTTTGAAGTGGCTTCTAATTATTTTCCTTTTTGAATACCCTCGTGTCCTCTCCCCACCAGCATGTTCGCCGACCCAGTCCCTCCCCCTCCAGAGGACGGGCTGCACTTCCTGGAAGGGACCGGGGCGGGTAAAGCCACCAGAGCACGAGTCCAGAGGCCACCCCGGGCAGAGTACCTGCTGTGCTACCAGGCGGGAGCCCGAAGGAAAACCCATCAGTATTAGGTACATGCAGCTTAAAAATCAACAGAAATGTCCTTGCCTGATGATCCTTATAACGAGGGGTAAGTGAACACACTACTGTGGCCGCAGTCTGGCTGCTCTGCCCCCAACTGTGGGGCCCTAACCTTGTCACTTGCCTCTTAGGGCCTCAGTCTCCTGGCCATTCTCCAGGGTTGCCACAAACCCCAGCTGCTAAGACCACTGCCCCAGGTTTCCTTTTGTCATTATCAGTGTTCTAAAAATAGCAGTTTAAAACATGAACCCACGTCCAGGCCTAAGATGAACTCAAACAGTGATACAGCGGTCACGCAGCACAGCTGAGGGAGAGCCTGTGGCCGCCGGGGAATGCCTAAGGCAGAAACTTTCCCTCCATTAAAAAATAAAAATAAGCCAACCACAAACCTGGCCCTGGCGTCGGTCAGGAGGTGTGCACACACAGCCCACCTCCCGGCTGGGAGTCCCCAGGCTGTGCAGCAGCTCTGACTGCTGACCAAGCTGCCTGCACTTGGCGAAGGCTCACTGGCAAGCAGAGGGCACCCAGCGCCAGATGCTGGACCTCCGGAGGCTTCCCCAAGAAAACACGTGGCTGGAGCCAAATGGTCCAGCCCCAGGGATCCCAGCCAGACGCTGCTGCCCCCTAGTGGGAAACGTGCTCCTCAGCACCTGATGAAAAATTGGCCTGTCCCCTCCTGAGGGATGTCCCCCCCGCCAGGCCCTCGCTCAAGTTTCTCTACATCAGACCTGGAACACACCTCTTCCACACGAAGCCTGAGCCTTCTCAGCCATGACTCCCGGGCCACGACTTCACCTATGCCTGCTCACAAGATGTTACCCCTGCATCAATCCCTGGGCCCCCAGCCTGCTCTGCCACCAACCAGAACCCAAATGATCCCAGAACTGGGGCCGGCTGGGGCTGAAATCCAGGGAGAGGAAACTCAGGATTGGCCCTGAACTTGCCCATGCGTCCGCCTCAGGGAGCTCCCTCCCCTCCCCGCCCCCCGCAGCCCCTTTACCAAAGGCTTTGGCGACATCTCCTGGACACGTGCAGCCTCCGTCCTTCAAAGAGAAAAGAGCAAAAGAGGACTCAGCAGGAGCTCGGCCAGGTTGATCCCCCTCCCCCGGGGTGACTCAGATACCTGCTGCCCCACTCCACCCCACCCCCCACGGCCCACCGAGCACAAACCCTCAGAGGCCAGGCTCTGCCCCCAGCCCCCTCAGTCCCGTTACCGGGGTTCACCACCGCCTGCTCTCCCCTGGGGATGCCGGGAGAGCTGAGTGGACAGGGCCAGCCCCATCGTCCGCCAGCCCCTGAACAACACATCATATCATCCAACAGTCACCTCTGCCCGCTGCCTCGTGCCAAGTGAGATTTATTTAGCACCAAGAGCTCCAGTATTTCATGAGACAGAAAGGACACTGAATTCACTCCTTTATATTTCCAGCCCCTCCGCCTGTTTCCTACCAACGTTCCTACAAGGTACCAGTTACTGTGAGTCAAACACGGTTCCTGACACCCACTTGGCCCACTCAGAGCGCCCCTGTACCTGCCAGGATGGTCCGTCACCCTGGGCTGCCAGGCACGGTCTAGCCATGGGGGTCATGTTTCAACACCAGGAACCTAGTACGAGGCCACTAGGATACAAACCCAGTGTGTTTCCTCACAAGCACGAGAGCAACATGGCCTGAGGTCCCAGGGGGAAAATGCCAGTGAGGGTGGCCTTGGGGTGGCAGCTCACCCAACACGGGGAGGCAAGAAAACACAAGCATCGGGATGCCGGGTCAGCGCATGGGGCTGGCACCACGAGAGAGAGCCCAGGGCAGGTCTCAGAAGCCAGAGCCTGTCCCCGGGAGGTGGGACACACCTTGGGAAGGACACAGGAGATCCAGGCCACCCAGTCTACCTTGTGTTATGACAGCAGGAAGGCACATAGTTTGTGCACCCCAGGAGCTGGAGGGTGTCTCTGCAGACCTGAGACGAACCCCTACATGAACAGCATCTCCTCCCGAGCACGGGGTCTCTGTGATTCCGTCCTTTTCTGATCTGCTTTAGGCCGGTCCCCCCAGAACCTGGACCTCAAATACTGCTTCACTGCTTCCTTGCAGTTATGACCAAAAGCAAGGTGTGAAGGCTCAATCTTTTGCTTTTATGAATACGTACTGACTGCAATTATCTCCTCCATCAGGTGCATTATTCATGGTAGCTTCGCTGACCTCAGGGGGGCCTGTGGGGTCGGGAGGAACGGTCATTTCACAGGCAGTCCCTCCATTTAAGGTACTGGACAGAGCCCTTCAGTGAAGACAGTCCTGGCTCCAGCAGCTCCTAGAGTCCTGCTGGTGCTTCAAAACTCCAGAAACTTACTTTGCCTTCCAAAGATATGACCCCTCTAATGCCCTTCACTTGACCTGCCAATTATTTGTCAAGTGCTTTGTCTCTTTATCAAAACCAGTTCTCCACAACAGGGTTTCAAACTTAAAACCTTAAAAGAGTAAATAAACTCATGTTCCTGATAAAATGGTCCCTTTTAGACAATCTGAAAAAGTAGACACACACACGTTCCCTAAGTCTTTTGCTCACTCTCTTGTGGATGAGTAGCCTGTGACTGCTAAGGTCATAGCACTGTAATCAGCCCTGAGGCCTGACTCAGAACGACTGTGCCCTTGCGACCACCTCCCCCAAGTGAGTGCTTCTCCTTCCTGATGGGCCAAGATCTCCAGAGTTCA
Organism: Catagonus wagneri; assembly: GCA_004024745.2. Lineage (NCBI taxonomy): Eukaryota > Metazoa > Chordata > Mammalia > Artiodactyla > Tayassuidae > Catagonus > Catagonus wagneri. Next base: position 23,224,247 of record PVHT021183524.1, read on the forward strand.
TAAGACTCCTCGATGTGCTGCAGAGAAAAAACCACACACAGGGCCCTGTCTGCTCCCTCTGCTGGGGGAGGATTTATGAAACAGACAATGCAGACTAGACAAGCGGGACTGCAATTTAGCCCATTGCAACCCAACATCACATAATGCTTTAGGACAAAGGAGTCTGCTCCTGACTGTCGTTTAAAGGTCATTTCCAGTGGTGGGTCCAGACATCCTTTCATGCTCTCAGGAGGCAGAGCAGTAGGGGGAAACCTCGGCAACCTGAGACACACATTTACTTTCACACATGAACAAACATGCATGGCTGCAGAGAGTTAAAACACGCCCCTTGAAAAAGACACATGCACCTGCATGTTCATCACAGCACTGTTCACAATGGCCAAGACATGGAAACAACCTAAATGTCCACTGACAGATGAATCGATTAAGAAGATGTGGTGTACACACACACACACACATATACACAATGGAATACTACTCAGCCATAAAAAAGGAAGAAAAATGCCATTTGCAGCAACATGAATGACCTAGAGGCTCTCATACCAAGTCAGAAAGACAAATGCCATATGCTATCACTTATATCTGGAATCTAATATATGGCACAAATGAACCTTTCCACAGAAAACAAACTCATGGACTTAGAAAAGACTTGTGGTTGCTGAGGAGGAGGGGGAGGGAGTGGCATGGACTGGGAATCTGGGGCTAATAAATGCAAACTATTGCCTTTGGAATGGATAGGCAATGAGATCCTGCTATATAGCACTGGGAACTATATCTAGTTACTTATGACGGAACATGATGGAGAATAATGTGAGAAAAAGAATGTATGTATAACGAATTACCAACATTTATAGCAACATGGATGGACCTAGAAATTATCATGCAAAGTGAAACCAGTCAGACAATTAGACAGCAAAACCCAATGCTACCACTTACATGTGGAAACTAAAAAGACACAAGGAAATTCTTTGCAGAACAATGACTCACAGACTTTGGAAAACCTTGGTTTTTCAAATAAGACAATCTGGGGGGTGGGGGGATGCACTGTGGGTTTGGGACACAAAATCTATCAAACTGACTTGTGATGATTTATGTACACCTATAATTGAAATAAAATCCATTAAGTTAAAAAAAAAACTATGTATGTATGAGTGACTGGGTCACTATGCTGCACGATAGAAAACTGACACAACACTATAAACCAGCTATAATGGAAAAAATAAAATCACTTAACAAAAAAGCGAATATTCCAAGGACTGCCTATTTTGTTTTCCAGGAATGTTAACATATTTTAGTAGAAAAGGCATCAACGACATCAGTGGAGACTCGATCTGTGAACTGTCAGCATAACTTTATCTTACAAATACTTGCCCGTCCCTAAAAGAAGGGTCGGTCAAAGCGTGCAGGCAGTGGACAGAGGACCCAAATCAAGCACCAACCATGACCCAGGGGCTGTCACCAACTTCATTTTTCTATTCAAACACAAGAACCTGAAGCTGACGTTTTGTAGGTGAGGAAAAACAAAGAGGGAGGCTCAGAAAGGTCAAGTGACTTGTCCAAGGTCACACAGCTATAATATGATAGAACGAGATTAGAACCCTCAACTCGAAAAACGTTTAAAGCCTGCCTATCAAAACACTAGCTAGTGGTTATCTTAAAATGACATTTTTATAAAAGCAAAAATAAATGAATGGGACTTAATCAAACTTCTAAGCTTTTGCACAGCAAAGGAAACCATAAACAAAATGAAAAGACAACCTACGGAATGGGAGACAATTATTTGAAAATGAAGCAACTAACAAGGGCTTAATTTTCAAAATACACAAACAGCTCATTCAACTCAGAAACAGCAAAGAAACCCAATCAAAAAATGGGCAGAAGACCTAAAGAGACATTTCTCCAACGAGGGCATACAGATGGCCATAGACACATGAGAAGATGCTCGGCATAACTAATTATCAGAGAAATGCAAATCAAAACTACAACGAGGTACCACCTCAAACCAGACAGAATGCCATCATTAAAAAAGCTACAAATTAACAAATGCCGGAGAAGGTGTGGAGAAAAGGGAACCCTCCTACACTGTCAGTGCAAATGTAAATTGAGGCAGCCACTATGGAGAACAGTATGGAGGTTCTTCAAAAAACTAAAAATAGAGTTGCCATATGAACCAGCAATCCCACTCCTGGGCACAAATCCAAAGAAAACTAATTCAAAAAGATACATGCACCCCTGTGTTCCCAGCATATTCACAATAGTCAAGCCGTGGAAACAGCCTAAATGTCCACAGCTAAACGAATGGATAAAGAAGATGTGGTGCCTACATACCATGGAATACTACTCAGCCGTAAAAAAGGAATGAAATCATGCCATTTGCAGCAACATGGATGGACCTTGAGACTATCATACTAAGTCAGAAAAATACCATAGGATATCACTTACATATGCAATCTAAAATGGGACACAAATGAACTTTTCTACAAAAGAAAAGCAGACTCACAGACACAGACACCAGAATTGTGGTTGCCCAAGGGGCAAGGGGCATGGGGGAGGCATGGACTGGGAATTTGGGATTATCAGATGCAAACTATTATATATAGAATGGATAAACACGGTCCTCCTGCACAGCTCAGGGAACTATATTCAACATGCTGTGATAAACCATAATGGTAAAGAGTATGAAAAAGTATGTATATGCGTAACTGAATCACCTTGCTGTACAGCAGAAATTAAACACATCACAAACCAACTATACTTTTTAAATAAATTTTTTAAAAACTACGGTATTTCCAGTAATCTTTATTTCCTTTATATTTCTAACTCTTTCTAGGCTAAACCTATCAGTTGGGGGAATTTTTGAAGCCTCAAAAAAAATTATTTGAATGACTTTTGTTTAGGTCTTTCCAGATAATGGTCTATTTCTAAACTGCTACATTATATATCAACAAAATTAGAGGAAATGTGCTGACCCACCTTTCCTTCTTTGCAGAGGATCAGCGAGCAGGTGTAGACAAGGAGGGGGTTGGGGATTACTCTGAATCAGCTCGGCCTCTATCATTCCTCCTCAAACTCAATAAGCAGCCTCTTTAGGTCTTTATAAAATGCACTGATTAATAAATTGGCCTTGAAAAAGAATTAAAAAAAAAATGTTGGCCTCGAGTAAAGAGACAATAGTGATACAGCCAACCTCCTCATAAGGCATTTTTTTAGGTCGTGTGAAGCAGTGCAAAGTTCAAGCCATTTTTTGTATCAGTGGACAGTGGGCTCGTCTGTTCATCCAAATCCCTCCCCTTCCTCCAGGTTCACCGGGTCCGGACTCTGGAGGACACGCCTGCGGACCGTGTGGGCAAGGACGAGTTATCAGCACAGGTTACGCTGAAGTCCCCCAACGCAACGTGGTGACAAAGCAGTTGAGTCGGGGTCCTGAGCCAACCCTGCACACTCGGTGACTTCAGCGTGCCCTTCACCCTCTCAGTCTCCCCGTTTTCTCAATGAGGGCGGTCAAGGGCAGGAGTGGAACTCTGGAGATGAGCAGACCTCGACCTGGGGGCAGGTTCTGCCCTCGATCGGCAATGTGATGCAGAAAATGATACGTAAGGTCTCAAAACTTCTGTGTCCTCATGGAGTGTGGGGGTTAATTTCACGTGTCAACCTGACGGGGCCACGGAGCAACTAGATATTTGGTCAAACACTGTTCTGGGTGCTTCTGTGAGGATGCCTGGGGATTAGATTTACGCACGAATCAGCAGACTGAGTAAAGCAGACTGCCCGCCCTACTGTGGGTGGGCCTCACTTAATCAGTTGAAGGTCTGACCAGACGGAAAAAAACTGAGCCTTCCCCAAGTGAGAAAATTCTTCCTGATTGCCTGCTTTTGAAATGGGACATTGGGCACTGACTCCAACTGGAACACTGGCTCTCCCTGGTCTGCAGGCCTTCACACGCAGCCACAATCACACCACCATTTCTCCTAGTCTCCAAATGACCCTGCAGATCGTGAGACATCTCAGCTCTATCACTGCATGAGCCAATTTCCTATAGCTGCACACCCACATATACACGCTATTGGTTCTGTTTCTCATGGGAACCCTGATACATCTGTCCAAATACAATAACAGCTACCCATACTTAGATTGTTCCAAGGGTTAGAGATTACATGTGTACCATGCCCAGAAGATAGATGCTCAATATATGACAGAAATTACTTCCTCTAAAGCTGTTCCCTTTAAAACTCTCTCCTTTGTGTCATGTCCCCAGCAGATGACAAGACAAAAGTAACTGGTCACCCCTTCACCTTCACCTTCCCCAGGGGTATATTGGATTTCCCAGCCCTCTGCCTCTCAGAAGCCCACGTGGGCCACAATAAATAGAAACCTGGCTCAAGTCCAGCCTCTCAAGTGGAAAAGACCCCCTGCTGTGGCTTCCCTCCAAAATTGGGTGGCACAGCCATGCTAAGTCAGCAACAGATGTGTAAAATGAGACTGCTAGAAGGAAACTGGACCAAGTGGCAGGATCCAAAGAGGTGATGGTTCCAATGGGCCTGACTCCTGCTAAGTGGGAGATACCAGCTTATTAAATTCCATTAGACAACGGGACGGGGCTGGGGGGGAAGAGCCGCTCTGAACCCCAAGACGCACAGTGGTTAGAAGGAATGAGCTCAAGTCACGGGTGTAGAAGCTGCTTAAATCTACAAACCTCTCTGCTGAGGTCTGCTGAGCCATGGTGTCACAAGGAACTACCGGAAGTTTGAGAGGCCTGGAACAGAGCCTGCCCTGCAGGCTTCATGGCCCTGCTGACGCCTTGATCTTGGACTTCTGGCCTCCAGAACAAAGACAATATATTTCTCTTGTTTGAGCCACCCGGTCCGGGGTGCTTTGTTACGCAGCCCTAGCAAACTGACTGGCGGCCCCCTCAATTTCTCCCAAGCTCCCTGCGTATGTAGGTCCTGCCACCCACCAGCTCCAGCTGTTACTGACTAGAGATGTGACCAGTATGTTGCCTCCCTCACCACAGAGTAAGAAAGGAGCAGCCCCCCTCTGCTGAATGTCACCGCTGTGACCATGCTGCCTGGCTCACTCCCAGGCCCACAGGACGCCAACAAGGTGAAGGGCAGCTTGGGAGCAGAGGTCTCCCCGACTCCTCGCTGGCCCTGCTCGGACACTTACGGAGATGATGTGCCCCTTCAGGCCGTGGGCCGAGTCCGCGCACTCGATCACGGCGCTCAGCTGGGGGTAGCCCACCCCCGTCTTGGTGCGGGTGGTACACACGGAACCTGGATGAAGAAAGAGGGGGGACCCCGAAGGGAGATGGTTATAAACAAGCAGAACACAACACGAGACTCCAACATTAAAGTTCCTTTCATGACTCAGCAGGTTAAGAACCCAACCCTCAGTATCCATGAGGCCATGGGTTCAATCCCTGGCCTCGCTCAGTGGGCTAAGGATCCAGCGTTGCTGTGAGCTGTGGTGCAGGTCGCAGATGTGGCTCAGATCCCACATGGCTGTGGCTGTGGCACAGACTGGCAGCTGCAGCTCCAATTCATCCCCTCGCCTGGGAACACCCATATGCCCCGAGCGCGGCCCTAAAAAGAGAAAAAAAAAAAAAGGCCTCCGGCACTGCCACACAGCCCAGTCCCAATTTACTGGGCCTGTACTTTCCGTGGCGGAGGGAGGGGAGCGGTGGTGGGGCTGCCCCGCAGCTCAGTGGAGGCGGCTGTCACTGCCGCCCTCTGGCCACACATCCCCTCAGGGCCTCAGCACCGTCATCTGACGTCCAGGACACTCCGCCCTACATCTGTCACTCTCTGCTACGACACCAGCTCCCACTGACTGACTCTGTGCTTAAAACGCCATCCTTTCCCACCTTCCTTCATTTTCCACACAACCACGGGGAACCTCAGATTCTTCCCGTGACCTTGAGCTTTCTTGACCTTCGACTTTCTGTCAAATTGCTACCTTTTCTCAGCCTCGGTGCCTCACTTCCAAGGTGGGAATCAAAGCACGGGCCTCTCAGGGCTGCGGGGGAGTAGATGGCATGAGGGATGCAAACCGCACGGGCTGCAGTCAGGTCCCGAGTCAAGGGAGCCGGCACCCTGGGCACCCCCGCAGCCCCCCTGACCTGGCCCCCGGCCTCCTGTTCCTCGCGCTCTTGCGGTCATCTCTCCCCCACCCCCC
>PVHT021183524.1:23241749-23282794 GCA_004024745.2 Catagonus wagneri
AACCCTCATACTGAGTGAAGCAAGTCAGAAGGAGAAAGACAGATGTCATATGAAATCTCTTATAACTGGAGTCTAAAACAGTGCACAAATGAACATCTCAACAGAAAAGAAAATCACGAACTTGGGGAACAGACTTGTGGTTGCCAAGGGGGCGGGGGAGGGGTGGGGGAGGGCTGGGAGGGAATGGGGATAACTAGTGATTTAATGATGGAATAACAAGGAGCTTCAACTGTATTGCACGGGGAACTATATCTAATTACATGTGACAAATCCATATATGTACATGTAACCGGGTCACCACGCAGTGCAGTTGGAAAATCTGACAGAAATCTGTAAACCAGCTATAACTCAAAAATAAATAAAAAAAAAAATTAGTGAAAAAACCCAAAAGGCAGGAAAAGTGAAAAATAAAGATCCTAGTTAAAACAATACACCAACTGATTTCCAAAAAACAGTTGACTACTGTGAAATTTTCCTACTGTGGATTTCAACTCTTACAGCAGCTTTTTCTACTGGCAAGGAGAGTGAGGCAGAGATGACATACGTATGTGAAATTGAAAGCTACATTTAGCTTTTTCAACATTGTTTATATTTTTGTTTTCTGGCTTTTTTTTTTTTTTTTTGCTTTTTAGGGCCACACCCTACAGCCTATGGAGGTTCCCAGGCTAGGGGTCCAATCTGAGCTACAACTGCCGGCCTGCATCCCAGCCACAGCCACGCAAGATCTGAGCCGCATCTGCGACCTACACCACTTCATACAACGCCAGATCCTCAACCCACTGATCAAGACCAGGGACAGAACCTGCATCCTCATGGATACTAGTCAGATTCATTTCCACTGCGCCACAACAGGAACTCCACTTACATTTTAAAAAATATCCTCTTTTTAGGGAGTGACGCAGACCTTGATTTAAAAGTCTCACATGGTGGAGTTCCTGTCGTGGCTCAGCAGTTAACGAGCCCGACTAGTGTCCATGAGGACTTGGGGTCGATCCCTGGCCTCCCTCAGTGGGTTAAGGATCTGGTATTGCTGTGAGCTGTGGTGCAGGTCGCAGACGTGGCTCAGAGCCTGTGTTGCTGTGGCTCTGGTGTAGGCCAGCAGCTATAGCTCCGATTGGACCCCTAGCCTGGGAATCTCCATATGCCGTGGGTGCAGCCATTAAAAAAAAAAAAAAAAAATTTTTTTTTAAATTAAAAAAAACAAAAGGTTTTGCATGGTAAGGAAACACCTGATGAGACTTAGTAGAAACAAGGCGTGGATCTGGATTTTGTCTTTTCACAGAGCCAAGCCAGGGTTCAGATGCCCATAGCTGCTGCCTGCCCTCTTCCTGCCAATTCTCAACTAGTCTTCTGGTAAGAAAGCACCAAAAGCTCAGAGAGGGCATGCACGCGTGCACATACACACACACACACACACCCCACGGCAAATCTCTTCTCTGTTTTCCCATCTAGGGAGGGTCCCACCAAACCTACCATGATGGTGTGTTCTGGAAATTTGGAACGGACGAGCTTCACGAATTCCACAAAATGCTCCGAGTACCCATTGGCCACATCCAGGCAAATAAACTTAACCTGCGGCACAGCTTCCAGGATGCTGCTCATCTTTTCTAGATCATTCTTCCCACTGCCTGAACTCACAGCTACATGCTGTATCAAATAAACCAAGAGACAAAAGGTACAAACAGTAAGTAGCATCCAGAAGTCAGGCCTTGGCTCCATCCACTCACCTGCTGTGGGGACAGTACGGTGACCCTCTGAGGTGCACCCTGGTCAAATACACACACAGCAGACCAGCTCAAGAAACATGCAACATAGGCCGCACGTGCGGCCCTAAAAAGCAAAAAAACACAGCAAACAAAAAAACCCCACTGGAATTCCCATTGTGGCTCAGCATGTTACAAACCCGACTAGTATCGATGAGGATTTGGGTTTGATCCCTGATCTCGCTCGGTGGGTTAAGGATCCCAAGTTGCTGTGGCTGTGGTGTAGGCCGGCAGCTGCAGCTCCAATTCAACCCCTAGCCTGAGAACCTCCATATGCTGGAGGTGCGGCCATAAAAAGAAAGAAAAAGAAAAAAAAAAACATGCAAGAGAGGTGCGGGGGTTTCATTCGTTCAGTTGTCTAAACTGACTCCATTATCTTTCCTAACATTATACTGCACATCCTGAGCCCTACCTCAGCACAGAATCTCAACGCTTGGCTTTTATTTAATTTCCTCAAGCTCTCCACATGGAACTCAGAACCTTGGAGCAGCTGGCATGAACTCTCCCCCTGGAGGAGAGCCAGAAAGCACCAGGGTGGCCGGTTGGCTCAGGTCCTCACACCAAAGCCACGGCCGTCACCCTGAGCATCTTGCTTGGCGGGGAACGATGTCCACAACCCCTCTGATCAAACTCCTTCCTCTTTTCATTCTTACTCCCACTACAACCCTATCACAACATGCAGACTGCAACCTGCGTTGCTTCCTAAAAGTCTCAGGGTCGCTATTGAAAAGTCAAAATGTCCCAAAGTGCAGGAAATGATCCTTCCCATCTGCTCTGGGACGTGTTTACATCCAAAGCCACCACACCCTCCTCCGTGACAGCCTCTCCCTCAACCTCCTCCACACCGGTGCCCTCCAAGCTGCCCGCCTCTGCTCCTCTCATCATCTGCCCTCTGGTTTTGAGCAGCTGATGCCTAAACCGTGGGACCGTGCTCACAGTCAGCATCTCACCTGCTATGAGATACTCGTATTTTATAAATTTACCTAACATTTCTATCTGAACTCATAGCTCTAAGCTATAAGCCACAGGCGTTCCCACTGTGGCGCAGGGGCAATGAACCTCACTAGCATCCGCGAAGATATGGGTTCGATCTGTGGCCTCGCTCAGTGGGTTGGGGACCCGGCACTGCCATGAGCTGTGGTGTAGGTTACAGACACGGCTCAGATCCTGTGTTGCTGTGGCTGTGGCATACACCAGCAGCTGCAGCTCTGATTTGACCCCTAGCCTGGCAACTTCCATATGCAGCCCTAAAAAGCAAGTAACAAAACAAAAACCCAGAAACAAAAGAACCCCCACAATTCAATGGTTTTTAGTATGTTCAGAGTTGTGCAGCCATCATCACAATCAATCTTAGAACACTGAATCACCTCAAAAAGAAATCCCCACCCCCTTTAGCCCTCACCCTCAAACCTCCCACCCCAGCCTCAGGCAACCACAAATCTACTTTCTGTCTCTACAGGTTGGCCTGTTCTTGACATTTCATGTGAAAAGAAATAACAGCCTTTTGGGTCTGGCTTTTTCACTGAGCAAAAATGTTTTCACGGCTCTGCGGTGCTGTAGCATGAATCAATACTTCATGCCCTTTCACAGCTGGACGGTCCACTGTATGGACGTACCAGACTTCATGTATTCCTTCATCAGTTGATGGATATTTGGGTTGTTTCCACACTTTGACTATTATGAATAATGCTACTCTGAACATCTGTGTACCAGATTTCATGTGAACGTGTACTTCTCTATCTGCTGGGTCTGCATTGCGGAAAGGAATTGCTAGGTAACACGGTAGCTCTCGTGTTTAACCTTTTGAGGAACCGCTGAACCGTGTTCCAAAGCAACTGCACCGTTTTACAGTCCCATCAGCAGTGGAAGAGGGTTCCAACGGGTCCACACTCACGCCCACACTTTTTATTATCAGTCTGTTTGACGAAAGCCATCCTAGTGGGCATATTGTTTATTCGGCTCCATTATATTCAGCTCCAATTATAATAACAACTCATTTAATTAGGTGTTTCTTCTACCACCAAAAGCCATGTTCGGATTGGACCCCATTCCCCGGCAGAAAACACTGCCAGGTCTCCCACAAGCTCTCACGATAGAACACCTCACTTTCCTAGGGGTGGGGGGGGAAGATATTCCTTGCAGGAAATCCCCAATATTTTAAAACTAGAACACAGAACAGGCGTCCTTGGCAAACTCCTGGCAATGATCAAGGGCCGGGGGACTGCCATCAGCTTTCCCCAGCCTCTCTCGGAACTCCGTGTGTCTATCGGCTGTCAATTCAAATCCTTTTGACAACCCTAAAGATTTTCTTCCCCGGCAACAAATGTAATTTATAACCAGGGCGCAGTCGTACCTGTAGGCATTCTGGGTGATTAGCAGCAAAGAGCTTCCAGTCATCCAGGGTGTAATGCTTGTGAATCGCTGTAAACATGGAGTGCTAGGGAACAAAACAGCAGCATTAGGACAAGAAGGCAAGGGAGCCCCCTTCTCCCTTCCTCCATCTGGCCGGGGTGAGCCACCGGTACAAAAGCATCTGCCTTCCTGCCATTCATGCTTAATTTGCTTTGACTGTGCTCCCAGGAGCCCCCACAGAGGAAGGGAAATCACAAAACCATGGTTTCCATTCTCATCTGATCAGACTGCACAGCATTCGAGACTTTGGAGGCAAAGCCAGCAGACTGGGGGTGGGGGGTGGGGGCTGGGGCGTGTTCTCAGAGCCCTGGCCCGGCCCCTACCTGACTGAGGCCAAGAGCAAGAGAGAGCTGGGTGGGCCCCTGTTCATCAGCAGGCAGCCTTAAGGGACAGCACTTCTCCTTCGTCCACCCCCAAGAAGCCCACTTTTACCTGGAAGCTTTTGTGCTCCCAACCCAAACATTTCCTGCTAAAAGCTAAACCCATTGGGCAGCTAGTGTTCTTGAGGGAGGGGAGTCCATGAATCATCACCCTAGATCTCTATCAAGGGAGTTCCCGTCGCGGCGCGGCAGAAACGAATCCGACTAGGAACCATGAGGTTGCGGGTTCGATCCCCGGCCTCGCTCAGCGGGTTAAGGACCCGGCGTTGCCATGAGCTGCAGTGTAGGTTGCAGACGTGGCTTGGATCCGGCGTTGCTGTGGCTGTGGCGAAGGCTGGTGGCTACAGCTGTTAGACCCCTAGCGTGGGAACCTCCATATGCCACACATGCAGCCCTAAAAAGACAAAAAGACAAAAAAAAAAAAATACATATATATCTATATATCTCTATCAACCCAGCAAGCACCTACGGAACCCTGACTCGGTGCAAGCACTCTGCGTACCCTTTCACTTACTTCTCAGAACAAGTCTGTACGTGATTATCAGCTTCCTGGGCAGAAACGGGCTTAAGAAACTCAAGCTGCAGAAACTCAACAACTGCTTGGCCCAAAAGGGATAAAGGCCAGAGTCAAACTCCAACCCGAATGCCAAACCCGGGCTCCTCCTCCTGTATCAGGGCCTCGCTCCCAACTTCCCTGGGTCTAGTTCCCCATCTACAGTTTCCTTCCCTCAAGTTAGTTCTATGGCTTTATTAATTTGCAGTAACTCAGCAGATCCGAGAAACAGAAAGGTCACGGACCCGCACTTGGCCAGCTCTTTCAGTGCGTCCTGTCTCACTCGTGGGGAGTTTTTTCCTAGGCCAATGGAAGAGCATAGCAAGTTCTCCATTTTCCATAGATATATGGAATCTGATATATAGGGAACCTAGATATATGCAATCTGATATATGAATTAATCAGGGCTATTTCCTGCTCCCAGTTTCCATGCACTTTTACCCTAAAGCATAATTCCTTAGTAGCAATGGCTGATCACAGAGCAAGGGAAAGATAGGGAGGGGGAAAAAAAGAAATCCAAATTCCTTTAGCATTTAATTGATTAGCCTCTGGCCCAAAGCTCAGAGGGGGCTGAAGGCAGAGAGATGATGCCAATGATCCTGGACTCAGACTGCCCCCTCCACTCCGTTTTGTGAGTTCATAATTTGTTTGAAAATCCTCCTTCTCATCACTGGCCAGTAATGAATCCCAGCACCTCCTGAGGTTACGCGTGCTGCCCACAGCAAGAAGCTCTTTAAACTAATTGGATTTATCTTTCCACTTGGCAGGCGCTGTCTACAGAAAAGGATGCACAGACTCCATGCATCAGAAGCACACATTTCACATTGACGATGAGTAAGATGCACTGAGCCTCAGACATAAATGCAGACACAGACGCGTGAGACGAAGTTTCTGCCCACAAATAACCTGCCCTTTACTTTCCCAAGGGCCAGGATACTGGCTTCTCCTTCCCTACAGGCAGTGAGACGGCAGGTGGCTAAAGGGACTCTGAGCTTGTACTCTTATCTGTCACAATTTAAGTAGCCAGTGACTCCTCCTCCCTCTCTCTGCCTGTTTCCTCATGGAATTCCTCATGGAATCTGGTGGAGCTGTGACGTCATACACGCTACATCCAGTGTGTGGCACCCAAGTTTTCTACATAATGATGTAATAGGTGAATAAATACTACAGAACAGATGAAGCGGTTCTACCTTCATTTTAAAGGTGATGGGAGTTCCTGTCATGGCACAGCGGAAACGAATCCAACTAGGAACCGTGAGGCTGCGGGTTCGATCCCTGGTCTCGCTCAGTGGGTTAAGGATCCAGCATTGCTGTGAGCTGTGGTGTAGGTTGCAGAGGCGGCTCGGATCCTGCGTTGCTGTGGCTGTGGCGTAGGCCGGCAGCTACAGCTCCTGTTAGACTCCTAGCCTGGGAACCTCCATATGCCATGGGTGTGGCCCTAAAAAGCAAAAATAAAAATTTAAAAAATAATAAAGGTGCAGTTATTTAACAGGACACACATCGTACTTAGGATATGGCACGCTGTCTGACTTCTTTTGTAGCTCTAATTTCCAAAACTATCCTGAGCATCTTCAAGGAAGCCACGGATACAGATCTAGACCACCTCATTGCACACCGAGTCCAGACCCCACTCACCTTCTCACTGGAGAGAGAAAAAGAAGTGCCTGCAGCAACAATCAGACTCAGAACTAAATGGTTCGGCCATAGCAATGACCCAGAGCATCTCACTTCTCCCCTCTTTCTTGTGTCTGAACAAGTCCTGGGTGAGATCCTGACAACCTGTTCAGTGCGAGCAGCAGAGGGAAAATGGCCATCTTACCTGTGACATCACCGCTGCCATCTCAAACGTCCCCACGGTGTCCATGTTGGCCACAATGATGGGAATCCCTGAGTAGGTCTGCTTCGAGTTGCGAAATGTGAAGGTTCGCTCGAGATCCACCTATTGCAAAAGAAAACAGAAGTCCTTGGGTCTTCATGTCATTCGTGCAGAATTTCTAGAGTTTAGCATGAGCAGAAAGACACAAAGAAAGCCTATGTCCTTCGGTCCCTAGATTCTCTTAGGTGCTGGGCCACAGGTTCTGTAGACAGGGGAGTTCTGAGGAAATGGAGTCATTATCCAAGTACAAAATCTGAACCGAGCCCGTTAGCGTCCTCGAGCCCCAGTACCACTGGGTGTTCTGCCATGAAGCCCGGCCTCTGAGTCAGAATCTCTCTCTTTCAACAGCCTCTCCCATTCCCCTGCCACCTTCTGTCCCCAGCCCAGTTCATCCCAGGCGTAAACACCCATACACAAGTCACTTTTCCTCATATCCCAAGCACGGGTGGGGCAGTTCGCCTTCTAGGAAAATCCACTCCACTTTTCCCTGCCAGCTAGGGCCCTCCCTTGAATTCTCACCTGCCTAGATAACTGGCCACTCCAAATTATTCGCCCTGCAGTCAGTTGCAACCCATTAATCCCTCAGTCCTTTGACCTTCTCAACTGTTTTGTAACTATCAGCATCTTTCGAGAGTGGGAGGAAGCACACAGGGGCCCCCTCTGTGCACAGAACCGCTTGCTCCTCTGACTTGCTAACAGCTGGAGGGCCCTCGGGTTCCACTGTAACTCCAGTGACAGGACATGTCTGAACAAGCAGGGCTCCATCCCAGCTGTGTCACCGTGCCTCGTATTCAATTCCCTGTTTTATTTTATTTCTTTGCTTATTAGGGCCACACCCATGGCATCTGGAGGTTCCCAGGCTAGGAGTCAAAACGGAGCTGCAGCTGCCGGCCTACGCCACAGCCACAGCCACGTGGGGTCCGAGCCAAGTCTGCGCCCTACACCACAGCTCACAGCGAGGCCAGGGATCAAACCCACATCCTCATGGATACCAGCTGGATTCGTTTCTACTACGCCACAACGGGAACTCACTATTTGCTGTTTTAAATATTCAACACGGTTTCCTCAGCTGGACCCCAAGGGATACGGACTCTCCTGGAAGTGGGCGCTTCCCCCAAGGAGAACTGGCAGGAGAAACCCAGGAGTGAATCTTAAGCTTCTGAAAGCATGTAGACCAACACTGACCCCGGCTCACTGGGAACAGCAACAATAATCACTTCCTACCAGTGTTTATCTAGAGCCTTCTATTCTTTCTCATTGCAAGTAATTTCCACTTTGCCACCAACATGTCAAAGCACCAAGAGGACACGTCAGGTTTTTGAGCCTCTTTCTCCTTCACACACAGAAGGCTTTCTGGGGGAATGAGCTCATTAATACGGTGGCAATGGCCTTCAAGAGCCACCAGCGGGGAAATGCAATGCAGGAGCTCCTCCCTCCCCAGCCTCCTTCACTGCCAAGGTGCTTAGTTCTACTTTGGCGAAGCGAGTTGGATCACATTCTCAAACTGAAGGGGTCTATTCACAGCGCCCTTCTGCGCTTCCAATGACCCTCGAGCATTTTGGCTTCTCCGGCTTCAAACAATCAGAATGCCCTGGTCTTATAACTTCTTATACTCCTCCCAAGAAGCCCAGGGGAGAGCTGCTACACCTGCAAGCCGGCCAAGTTCACTATGCATTTACCGTAGCACTGCAAAAACCAATACGTGAGAAACGAAGTTCTTTTCCAGAAAACTTCAGCCTTAACAACGAACCCTTCCCCTTACTTCTAGTCTCCTCCCTGTGCCGGCGTCTATGAAACCCTGAATTCTAGGAATGGGAAATAAAATATTTTCCCCCACCATATCCACCCGGGACAGAAAGATACAGACACACACACGCATACACACATACCCAAAATAGACCAGTTGTTCGCTGAGAGAGAAATAGATTAAATATTCCAGCCTCCCAGGAACAAAACTTGGCATTTAATCTGCCCCAGCTGGTCACCACACCAAATATAGCACCTCTGAGTTCCCTCTTCGCGAAGCTGGTATGAAAGGGCACATCAAGTAACAAGCCGCCCCTCCCCCAGCTCACAAGGACACGTCTCTGCTGTTAAGCACCTTTGTCAGAGTCCTACGGCCCAACATTTGAGGGCCTGAAAGCACAAACGGAGGCCGCCTATCGCATTTGTAAATATCTCGACGCTATGCGTCAAGTCTAAGAAGCCGCCACACAAATTCTGTCCCAGCCTCCTCCTCCGACAACACAATTTTATTGATGACCTGGAAAGCACGAACCAGCCTGTCGTGGGAACCAGCCCCGGGCCCCATCCGTACCCCCTTCTCTTCCCACCCACATCCTCTGTGCGCACACACTCCAGTCTGGACCCTGAACTCCAAGCACACACGTCCATCCCCCTGAACAGTGGTCAGCTGGCCACTCTCTGAGGTCACAGGTGAGCACGCCAGCAGCATGCCTTGAGATCAGCTGGGCAGGAAACCCAGGATCCTGAGCGGCTGGAGCCCAGCCTAGAGGAAGAAGCCCTGTCTTGGCTTTGTCCCGTGAAAAGCACACAGGGAAGCAGAAGTGGGGCCTGAGGCAGGGGTTTCTTTTGCCTAAATCTATGGATGATATTAATTAAGGCAATTCTCTTATTAGACTACTCATTATCTGTCTCACCTGTAAACTGTCAGTCACCGAGAAGACAAGGCCTTTCATCCCCGTGAGCCTAGTGGCTCAAAAAAGGGTGGAATAAAGGTCTGGCTAAGGGGTAAGGATGAGACCGCCTGGGCCCCTCCCTTTCAGGGTAATGCATGGGGGGCACCCAGCCTGGCCCTCCGATGGTGCTCAGGCTCCTGGAAGTTTCTCCGTCCAGTGTCAGGATTCAGAGAAGTGCAGGCAGCTGCATGCTGTCAGAGCCACAGGGACCCACAAATGCTAAGGCTCTGGTGGCCAGCCCAGGGCATCTCTGTGCACAACAGAATCACGGTAGGATGATAGCCCAAAGTCCACGTGCTCAGGCCACCCCAAGTTTAATAAATCAGAACCTTGGGCTGGAGACAATGTGTATTCTGGAGTGTCACTCTAGGTGAGATTTGAATGCATTCATTACGAACTAGTCAAACCCTCCAATGTTACCGAGCACAATGCACAGAGGCTGTTATGGTTTGAACTGTGTCTCCCCCAAAAGGCACCGAAATAGTAACCATTGGTACCTGTGAATGTGACCTTATTTGGAAATAGGGTCCCTGTGGCTAACCAACGCTAAGATGTGGGCCCCATTCCAGGATGGCTGCATTCTTACAGAACGGGGAACTTTGGACAGAGACAAGAAAGGGAGAACGCGGATGGAAGAGGAAGGCAGACATGGGAATGATGCATCGACAAGCCCGGGAACACCCAGGTTGTGTGTAAACAACCAAAAGGTAGGAGAGAGGCCTGGAAGATTCTCCCTTAGAGCCCTCAGGAGGAACCAGATCTGCTGAACCCTCCATCCAGGACTTTCAGCCTCCAGAACTGTGAGACGATCAACTTCTGCTGTGTAAGCCCCCCAGTTTGTGGTACTTGGTTACAGGGGCCCCAAAAAACTGATACAGAGCCCAGGTAGCAAGATAATTAGCCTGGAGCTTGGACTAGAACCCAGGTCTCCTTTCTCCCAGCCTGATCTCTCTGCTTGGCCACTGTCTCCTTCCCCTGGGGCCAGCCTATTGTCCACTGAAGCTGGACCGGAACTCACTGGACCACTGATGAAAAGAAACACCGACTATGGAATCTTAAGGAGACTGACCACTCCTTGGGTCACGTCTTCTCTATCCCAGGTAAATTAAGTGGCCAGTTTTCTGCTGCAAATTCCTTCACTGCTGACTTCCAAAGTTCTGGCTGTGTTAAATGTGTGGATTTTTAAAATCTTACAAGCTTAAGGACGAGGGTGGGACACTGGGGTGAGGAATGGGTCCCGAGGAAGAAAATGCTTAAGGAGTCGGGATGATGTCATCTTCTCAGTGTATCAAAGAAAAAGCTACTACCCCATTAACGAACGTCACTTCCTACCTAAATGCTCCCACGCAACCTTGTGGTCTTTTATCCCAGAGACTCAGAAGACATGAGTACAGGCAATGGATGGACGGCTGGCGGTGTGACTACTGAGCAGGTACAAACACAAAGGCCGCCTGAACCATCACCACCTGTGCCCTTTAACCTCTTGGGCACCTCATTTATTCTGTGACACTTGGGGAAGTGCCCTCGAGGGAGTACTAAACTTCTGAGTGGGAGGTCACGCTGCCTTTCTCTCCATCTCCTGCCCGTTGCCCCACAATCCAGCAGCAGACCTGGCTCTGAGCAAAACCGCTGCGGCGAGGTATCTTGTCAACAGTCAAAACTCTCCCTTCCCAGCCAGACTCTGCTTTCACAGAGTATGTTTGCCCACCAGACTCCAATGTTTTCTCTCTTGGCTCCACTCAGATCTGCTCTCTGGTGAGGCTCAAAGTCCACTTACCACTTAGTTTCAAATTTGCATTTGGGTATCATCCTGCCTGGAAGCATACATTTCAGGATTCTCCCTAGTCTCATTATGCAGGTTTTTTTTTTTTTTTTTTTTTTAATCTGTATACAAGAAATCTCAGGCGTCCACGAGCAAAAGGTGAAAACCTTGAGAGGGGATTAGAGGTCCACCTAGGTCCCTGAGGTCAGCAGTCAGATGATGGAGGGTCCAGCCAGGCAGCTAAAACCATGATAGCAACCAGCTGGAAACTGAGTGCCAGTTAACTCAGGTTTCCAGGCAGGGAGCTGGCAAACTCCCACAAACACAGATATGTGAACACGCTTCTCAAGGGCACAGAGATCTCACTGCTAGGTGAACACACAGATTGCAAGGGACCATGGGAAGCTGGGATGCTAACAGTTTCAATCTGCCCAAACTAGGAAACTAAACGATGCATGACATCATACCCTAGGAAAGAGTAATTCATTCTATTGCATAAACCTTAATGATTTACCGTCAAGAGGTTCCTGGTTCAGAAGTTCTAAACATATAATTTTTCTTAAAATAAGTTTCTCTCTACTAAGGGAATTGTGATTACTCAGACTACTGAGGCCCCCAAATTATCAGTCTGCCCAGAAAAAACACGTTTTGTCTTGGGCTGAGGCCCCAGCTACAACTGCTTGGACTTGAGGAAACTCAGGCCTGCCATCCCAGCTGTTGGTTTTTCTTCTAAGCCTCTGCCCCACTCTTTAGCACCTGAAAGGGTAAGATGAAGGATAGGAACAGAGCTGACCAATCAAGGATGAGAAGGGTTAATCATTGAGGGGCAACCACCTGCTTGAGAAGGTGAGCTGGTTCTGGTCACTGGCTAAATCAAGAGGCTTCCTTAATCCACGCAAGCCCTCGGCTGGCAGCACCAGGCGCTGCAGTTAAGGGACAGGCCTAGGCACAGGCAGGCAGCCCAGTTCCTGCAAGAGGATTTATTTACGGTCTGGAGGGGGGGACGGGTGGGGAGCAAGCTGGCTCAGCCTCCCTTTGTTTACTTCTACAGCCCCAGCCTCCAGACCGAGCAGTTGCACCTTCCTCTCCAGCTCTCAGCCCACCAGGCAAAACCATGGTCACCAGCACACACTTCTCCCAGGAACTCTTTCTCTGCAACTAGTTTATCCTTCAAGGTTTGACCTTCCCCTGCCACCCCCCCCCCATCTCCAGGTTGGTCTCCACCTGTTCCTCAGGCTTTGCTTTTATTAAGGCACAACCAACAAAACTGCCCACCCCAGCGGTCCCACTGCCCCCGCAGCCCACGGCTTTCAGCTTCCCAAAGAACCGCGCTGCACTGCAGCTGTCCTGTAAGAGGGTGCCACGAGGCACAGGTCCCCAACCTCGCTCTCAAAAGGTCACTGAAATGCAGAAAGTAAACGCTGAACTTTTGCCCTGGAGTTTCCCTGCTTTTCAAACCTTTTAAAAAATCCCATTGCTAGACCTGATACTAAAGCGGCCGGAGTTCTCTGCACTAGGAGACGTTGCCAAAATTTTTCCTCTCCTGTCATACTCCGGCTCCACTATATCCTTTTCTCTCTGTACGCTCCCCTCAACCCCCCCTCCCCCGCCATCCCTTCTAAATCAGTTGACCACCTGATCTTCGCTCCGCTGAGATCTAGTTCTGTGTGTTTCCCCCTTGCCCACAACCGGACGTACTCAGAATTTTGGGCCCGAGCTGGGGCTCTTAAAGACACCTCCAGGCCTTGGAAATAACCAGCTAGCTTCCCCTTTTCACAGTGGTGGGGAGGGCAAAAAAGGTCAGCGTCCTATCCATCTCCACACATACTAAAAAAGCTGGCAACGCTGGCCCATTCGAGGGCCTTGCACCCACCTCCCTCGCGCCAGGCGGAAAAAAAAAAAAAAAATCCCACCCCAATGCAGCTTCGAAGGGCCCCACCTCGGCTCGGCTCTTGAGGCTGCTTCTCTTGGGTCGAAGAAGGACATCCTTGAAGTCCAGCTTGAGGTCGGCATCTATGCGGGGCATGGTGCGGAGCGGCGCGCTCTGCTGGAGCGGCTGGAGCCCGCAGCTCCTTCCTGCAGCGCGGGCGCGGGAGGAGGTGGGGGCCAGGAGCGTGCGGGGGCGGGGCCCACGGAATTTGGGGGCGGGGCAACGCGGCGCGAAAGCAAGTTGCTGGATACGCGGGCCTGCCGGCCGCTGGGCGCGCACACTGCGCTCTTATGGCCTCCAGACGCCTCCGGCCGCGCTAGGCCCGCCCCCGCGTTCCGCGGGCCCCGCCCCTTCTCCCTCCCCGCACGGGGGACAGCGGTAGGGGCGGGAGACGATGGGAGAGTTGGGGAGAAACC
This sequence comes from Catagonus wagneri, assembly GCA_004024745.2. Lineage (NCBI taxonomy): Eukaryota > Metazoa > Chordata > Mammalia > Artiodactyla > Tayassuidae > Catagonus > Catagonus wagneri. The sequence goes on from PVHT021183524.1 coordinate 23,255,541, forward strand.
AGGCGCACGTGAGAAGTTCGCATGTGTGACCCATTATCCACCTCCCCCCCGCCCCGCCCCGCCCCTGATTCTTATAGCCTCGCTGATTATGGTGACTGAAGCGTGTCCAGGGGAGAATACACAACGTCCTGTCTGTCACCGAAGGTAGGGCGGAGACTTGCCTTGTGACCGCCTTACCCAAGGAAAAGTACACTCCTTGAAAGGTTCCTCTGCTTTCTCTAATTTCAAGCCCTAATACTCTCTGGGTGCTGAGTCACACCGCCCACGTGCCAAAAACTAAGAAACCCCTGGGAACTGGATAGAATTAAGGAAGAGTGTGGGCAGGTGAATCTGTTTTGCAGCATTGGGATTGTTGAGGCATTTTTAGGATCCCTTTGGATATCAGGGACAGGTTTGGTGGTGGGTTGGTTTGACGTCTGCAGTGGGAGCAGATCCTGGGTTCAGGTACCTGAGTCCCTCTGAGTTTTTGGTGATGTTAGTTTGTTTTTAACTCACTTGTTAACCACACTGAGCCCTTGTTTTACATTAGGAATGTGCCTAAGTGCTTGGCCTGCACCTTCTTCAATCTCACAACAACCCAATGAAGATGTTTTGCTGCAGCGTAGCCTCTGCCCCCCTGTGCGTAGCAGAAACACAGAGACAGAGTTTGGGGTGAGGTAAAAAGGCATAGCTTTTATTGCTTTGTGAGGCAAAGGAGGCCACAGCAGGCTAATGCCCTAAATACTGTGCCCTCCTTTGGGAGAGAATAGGAAGGGGTCTTAGAGTCTGGGAGTGGAAAATGGGGCCACAGATAAGGATCTGGGGCGTGTACAAACACAGGTTCTGGTGGTCTTTGAAATTATCACACCTTGATCTTTTTTGGAAGGAAAACTGTTTCATCAAGTAGTTACCATTTTCCATCTGTTGAGGGTTTGAGTTCAGCAGAAGAGCTCAAAGATACCGTTATGCACATCCCTTGAGGGGAAACCAGGACTCTGCCCCAAGGCTACACTGTTGTTTCTCCACTGCTCCTCTGCTGTCTCTGCAAACCCTTCCCTGATTAGCTTGGAAAATTAGCTTGAACCTGCCCTTTGCAACTCTGGGAAGGTCCAGGAGGCTGAATGCAGCTTCTTTCCTAAAACAAGAAATGGGGGACATGGAAGGGCTTTTGTGCCCAGGAGCCCCACAGGGCCCCACTCAGTTTCATTAGGAGCCAGTTTATAGATAAGGAAAGTGAGGACCAGATAAATGAAATATTACTTGCCCAATGTTGCAGCAAACAAATATAAATCTCTCGGCCCTTAAAATTCATGAGGACCTTAACTAAAGCTGCTTTGTCCTGGGACCTCTCTCTGCCTTGCTTCAAAACCTGACCCTACCACTTTCTAGCTGGATTCCCTGGGGGGAGTCAAATTTCTCTAAACCTCAGTTTTCTCATGAGTTGAATGGTGAAGAAAAACGTTTAATTCTATCCTCTCCCAGGTTTTTGTGAGAATTAAATTGCATGGGGTGAGTGCCTCCTAGCATGTGTGGCCTTTTCACCACCTACCCCTGCCTTGCCCAGTAAGTGGTAGCTCTGTATTTGCCGTCACATGTTACATTATGTGCTTTATGTTTTTATCCTCAAACTAGGTGGCCGACTGCACGAAGGCATTTTCTTTCAGTTGTCTACAAGGTTGGCCTGTTCTCCGTGAACTCATATTTGGTATGGCTGACTGTAAAGACATCACAATATTTATTTAACACAAATGTCTGCAAATGACCAAGGTCTCAGCCCATCGCACTTGCCCTCATCATCTTTGCCCCACAGGAAGTTCCTGAAGTTTCCTAGATGGGAAATGAAAGCTAACTGGGAGAGAATGAAAGTTGCCACAATTAGTTGGGCTGACAAAATAATCATGACCCTTATCATGAGCCAGCCAGATGAGCTGCTGAATTTCAAAGTAGTGAAAGGGAACTTAATTCTGATCTCAAGTTCCTAATTTAAAAAAAAAAAAAAGGAGTAACATATAATTTCTGTTATTTAGAAATGACTCTCCCGAGAGGGAAAAGAAACTAAACTTGTGAAGCATCTGCCTGGGGTTAAAGTACAGAGGTGAACACAGGGGTGAATCATTGTTAGTGAAATGTCTTAAAGGAACAGTCTCCTTCATTTGACTTTTGCTCATTTACTGGGATAGTCCCTCTCCTCTTGGTTTCTTCCCCACTCCCTTTCTATTAAAATAGAGACAGAAGTTCACTTTGCACATTCCATTTCCTTTCTTTCCAGAATGTTCCATTGTAAGTGCCCTCTCCCCAGGCACAAAATCATGTTCCAGGGTCTCAGCTAAAAACTGAGAAGGGTGGAGGAAAATTATTTTTTCTCCCCTACGATTTGTTATTTTAAGTTACAATCTTGCCAGGTCTACATGCAGAGTTGAAGCAGCCCCCTGTGGGGCTCCTGGGCACACAAGCCTTCTGAAGCCCCCATTCCTTTTTTTATGGAATAAACTTCAGCTTCCAGGACCTTCCCTGAGGTTCAAACAGTTGCTAACCAAGGGAGGAAGGGGGTGAAGAGACCACCAGAGACTGGAGCAGTCAAGAAACAATACTGCAGCTTTGGGGCAAGGTCTGGACTCTCCTCCAGGAATAGAGATAACAGGATCTTTGAGTTTTTCTGCAGAACAAATGGAAGATGTTAATGAAGCATTCTTTAGTCCGGAAAGAAGACTACCGGACCGCTGAACACCAGCTTTGAAAACAATGCAGGCTTGCCTCTATCCTGATCCTTATCTGCAGCCCTATTTTTCACTCCCCAAACTATAAAACCACCCCCCAGTCTATCCTGGGGTGGGGGTGGTGGTGGCAGTTTTAAAGGCATTAACCTGCTGTGACCCTCCTTTGCCTGACAAAGCAATAGAGCTATTTTTTCTCCTTCACCCAAAACTGTCTCTGAATTTCTATTCGGCACGAGTGAGCAGAGGCCAAGTTCCGGCAACAATAAGAACATGAGGTTCAACCAATTTATCTAATGTATTAGATTTATGAGTTATTTAAATACATGGAAAGATTTTGGAGTTCCTGTCATGGCACAGTGGTTAACAAATCCAACTAGGAACCATGAGGTTGTGGGTTCGATCCCTGGCCTCGTTCAGTGGGTTAAGGATCCAGCGGTGCCGTGAGCTGTGGTGTAGGTCACAGGTGCGGCTCAGATCTGGTGTGGCTGTGGCTGTGGCGTAGGCCCACGGCTACAGCTCTGATTTGACCCCTAGCCTGGGAACCTCCATATGCCGTGGGTGCGGCCCTAAAAAGCAATAAAAATAAATAAATAGATGGACAGATTTTGTTTCTTTTCTTTTTTCCTTTTTTTTTTTTTTTTTTTTGGCCCCATCTGCACCATATGGAGTTTCCCAGACCAGGGATTGAATCTGATCATGGCTGTGGCAACACTGTATCCTTAACCCGCTATTCAGAGCCCAGGATCAAACCCACACCTCAGCAGTGAACCAAGCCCTTAACCTGCCATGCCACAGTGAGAACTCCAGTATCTTTTTTGATCCACCTCTGAGGGTAATGAAAATAAAAACAAAAATAAACAAATGAGACCTAATTAAGCCTAAAAGATTCTATACAGCAAAGGAGACCATAAGAAAATGAAAAAACAACCCACAGAATGCGAGAAAATATTTGCAAACAAAGTAACTGAGAGGGGGTTAATCTCCAAAACACATAAATATCTCACACAGCTTTACATAAAAGAACAAACAACCCAATCAAAAAATGTCAGAAAATCTAAACAGACATTTCTCCAAAGAGGACATATATATGGCCAAAAAGCATAGGAAAAGATACTCAACATCACTAATTATTAGAGAAATGCAAATCAAAACTATAATGAAGTATCACCTCACACCAGTCAGAATGGCCCTCATCAAAAAGTCTACAAACAGTAAATGCTGGAGAAGGTGTGGAGAAAAAGGAACCCTCCCCTACACTGTTGGTAGGAATGTCAACTTGTACAACTACTATGGAGAACAATATGGACGGTCCTTAAAAAACTAAAAAAGAGTTACCATATGATCTAGCAATTCCACTCCTGGGCATCTATCCAGAGAAAATCATAATTCAAAAAGATACATGCACCCCAATGTTCACTGCAGCACTATTTACAATAGCTAAGACACAGAGGCAACCTAGAAGTCCACTGACAGAGGAACAGATGAAGATGTGGTACGTATACACAATGGAATATTACTCAGCCATAAAAAAGAATGAAGTAATGCCATTTGCAGCAACATGTATAGTATGATAGAGATTATCACACTAAGTGAAATAAATCAGACAGAGAGAGAAATAACATATGACATCACATGTGGAATCTCATAAAATGATACAAATGAACATATTTACAAAACAGAAACAAACTCAAAGATTTCAAAATCAAGCATATGGTTAACAAAGGGGAAACTGTGGGGGAGAGGGATAAATTGGGAGGATGGGATTAACATATACACACTACTGTATATAAAATTGAGAACTAACAAGGACCTACTGCATAGCACAGGGAGGTCTGCTTAATGTTCTGTAAGTAACCTATATGGGAAAAAAGAATATATATATATGTATAACTGACTCACTTTGTTGTACGTCTGAAACTAATACAACATTGTAAATAAACTATATTCCAATAAAATTAAAGATATATATACATATGTCTTAGAGATATTACATCTACTAGGATGGCTACTATTTTTAAAATGGAAAATGTTGGTGAAGATGTAGAGAAATTGGAATACTTAATGTCTTGCTGGTGGGAAGTTGCTATGGAAGATAATTTGGCAGTTTCTCAAAAAGCGAAACACAGAACTACCATATGATCCAGCAATTCCATTTCTGGGTATATACCCCAAAGAACTGAAAGAAGGGACTCAAGACACTCGAACCTAAGTGTTCATTTTGCATTATTCACAGTAGTCAAAAGATGGAAACACCCCAAGTATTTGTTGACAGATGAATGGATAAACACATGGTATACAATGAAGTATTATTCAGCCTTAAAGAAAGAAGGAAATTCTGATACATTCTTTAACACATATGAACCTTGACTATATTATGCTGAGTAAAATAAGCCTGTCACAAAATGACAAATACAATATGGCTCCACTTAGATGAGGAATTTAGAAAAATTCATAGATACAGAGTGTAGAATAGAGATTTCTAGGGGCTGAGAGGAGGGGAGATTGGGAATTAGTGTTTGATGGGTAAAGAGTTTCTGTTTGCAGTGATGAAATTTCCTGGAAATGGATAGCAGCGATGGTTACATGACATTATAAATGTTCATAATGTTGCTAAATTGTACATTTAAAAATGGTCACAATGGTAAATTTTGTGTTATCTGTAGTTTACCACAATAACAAATGTCACAAAAAATAAATGCAGTGAATCATTTTTTAAAAACCATGTCTCGTTGTTGTAAAACATTTCTTCCCCATATTCTACCGCAACTCAGTTCTTCTACAGTGTCAGTTTGAGGTATGGAAAAACATGGTCCTAATCCTATAACCATTTTACTGAGAAATGATCTATGTAGGTTTTAGAAGTTCCCATCTGACACAATTAAACATAGTCTCAACGGATTTGAAATGGCACACCAAAAAAAAAAACAAACCCAAACTGCTCAAAAGTATAAACCAATCAGGGAATTAAGGAGAGAGGAAAATCCTATTAGGAGAATAAAGAAAGCCAGGGGTAAATTTATCACTCTGAATCACACGTTCCTTATGATAATCTAAAAAAAAAAAAAAAAAAGGCCCATAAATACGGCATTCAGATTTCTAGGAACCAAAACACTGGGAGAAGAATGGCAGCCACACAATTCAGTATCCATAAGCACAAAAACAAAGTCCCAGTTTTTCCTTGTTCTTGAAGTGGGAATTTAAAAAGGCATTTCTCTCACAAGTCTTTGTCAAGAGACACTGTGTGATGCAATGGATGCAAAGATGAGGAACTTCACATGGCTTTTTCTTATGACATTTATCTGTCTTGGTAAACCCACAGCACAATTCAAGGGAAGCAGTTCTGTAGGTGAAAGACTCTACCGTATAACTCAATAAATATTTGAGTCACTAAGCCATTTCCATAAACAGGACAAATCCTCAACCTGTCCTCAAAGATTTCATCCAGGGACCAGGGTAGAAAGCAGTGACTAAGAAAGAGCCAGAGTTACCCACAGAGGTTGCAAACTTGCTTTCTCACCTAAACTCGACCCGTCTGGTTTAACTAGCACAGCGGTTATGCTTTATTTATTTTTCTTTCTTTTCGTAATTGAAAGTGCATGCTATTAGCAGACGCTATGTTTTCCAGTTCAGGGCAGATCCCACCAGATCCCACTGTATTACCCCAGCCTGACTTCCATGTTTATTTTGCTTCCCTGACCTCTGCATATGTTTATTTGCAACTTCTGAATGGCTTCCTGCCTTTTGTTAGTATTACTCAGCTGGCTAAGTTTATTCTGCTCTATCATCTTGAGCATTTCGCTGAGGTTTGTGTGATACAAAAGCCAACTAGTGAATCAATGGCCTTTTTCCATGACATTTGGTTTGAGGTTTTTATGTAAGCATTACAGACCTTTGGGTCTTCTCATGGGAGCTAAGCTTTTTCTTTTCTCCAGACCTCACTGACCATCACCATACGAGGTTGAGCATCAATCAAAATGTCCAACTTTTCCCCTTGCAGGCCTCTGTCCTCATTAACTACGCATTTGTGATGATGATGAGAGTCTCATTCACATCAATTGACTCTTTGGATTCCTGGAGAGCCATTCTCCAAGGCCTCTAAAACACTTTAAACAAAAAGCAATCTGGTTTAATTTCTACTTCTAGTTGAGTCTCTGGGATTTTTCACAGGACCCAGGAGCACCAGAGAGCTATTTTAGGCAGAACAGTGTCTTGGAGAGAAAGCAAACACAATGACAAAGTTTCTGAGTATGTGACACGCGTTTGGTAAACTGTGTAAAATATTTTAGAATCTTTTCAAATCGGGGGTCCTGTGAGGTCTCTTGGTGACACATTTCGGCTGAGTTACAGGCAGATTAGATTATTCCATTAACTCAATCTTCCTCATCGCTCCGTCATATACTAGACTGGGCTCTCCTTGTTTTTAAAGCATTGCTTAGTGTTTTTTTTTTTTCTTTTCTTTTTTAGGGACGCACCCATAGCATATGGAGGTTCCCAGGCTAGGGACTGAATCAGAGCCACAGCTGCCGGCCTACACCACAGCCACAGCAACGTCAGATCTGAGCCAAGTCTGTGACCTACACCACAGCTCACAGTAACCTGGATCCTTAACCCACTGAGTGAGGCCAGGGATCAAGACTTAGTCCTCATGGATACTAGTTGGGTTCGTTAACCGCTGAGCCAGACAGAAGGAGAAAATCACCTGCTCTAGTTTATGACGTCTACTGTCAGCTGGCTACCAGGACTGCTGCATGCTTGTCTTCAGGGACTAGGTGGCCTGGGACACCAGGAAGAGTTAAGCTCTTCATACAGCTATTGATAAACTGATAATTCATTTGCTTTTTATTCCTTTGAGGCCATGAACATTTGGAGGGGAAAAAAAAGGAGAGAGAAAGAGAGTAAGCAAAAGGGAGCGTTTCAACGTGCTTTTCTCATCTCCCCCAACCGTGATTTATTATAATTTTTAAAGGGAAGGGATCCTCTTTGGAGAGCAAAAGCACAGTAAGAAATCAAGCACTGAATCTTCTGGGTTCCCCCAAGCAGTGGTTTTTTTTTTTCCTTCCAGTGCCGGAGGCAGCAAACTCAAATCAGACCTGGTCTCCTGGCTATTTTCATAACCCTCTGGGTATCAAAATAATTAGCTTCTCTAGACTTTCCAAACCAGGAGCTGACTTTCTTCTTTGTGTTCTTCTTATTCTTGCAGGACTGCCATTGTTAAATAGGGCTTCAAGAAAAACAGCCCCAAACTCAGACCAAAAAACAGCTAAATATCCACACGGCATCTGGCTTCTGCAGACGTTTAATGAGTTCCCTCCTTTTGAGTTAATGAATGAAGACCTTGGTGCTCAGTTCAAGCTGGTTTATGCGCAGAATGTACACAATAAGGAGACGGTAACATTATTTTTTTTCTACTTGGCTCTTGACCTTTGGCCCATTTTCTTCACGAGCTGCCTGTATTTTTGCTTCTATTTAGTCATAAAATCTTTCTTCCCCTACCCATTACTCCTCAAGAACTAAAAATAACCCATTTGTTAAGAATCAGTACGATCTCAAATCAAAAACTCTCTTCTCCTGGACATGTTGGATGATGCTGCATTATTGGGTGTGTTCAGGAAGCTAATGAAATACTGGACATAAAGTAATTAGGCATGAAACAGCCCAGAGGAGTATTAAGTTTCTCATTCATCAAAACTCAATTCAATTTTTTTAATTACTCAGTGAATTTTATTACATTTATAGTTGTACAACAGTCATCACAACCAAACTTTATAGCATTTCCATCCCACGCCCTCAGTGCATCCCCTCCTCAACCTGTTTCATTTGGAAACCATAAGTTTTTCAAAGTCTGTGAGTCTGTATCTGTTCTGCGAAGAAGTTCATTGTGTCCATTTTTTAGATTCCACATGTAAGTGATAGCATTTGATGGTGGTATCTCATTGTCTGACTGACTTCACTTAGCATGATAGTTTCTAGGTCCATCCGTGTTGCTGCAAATGCCATTATTTCTTTCCTTTTAATGGCTGAATAATATTCCACTGGGTATATGTACCACATCTTCTTTATCCACTCCTCTGTTGAGGGACATTTAGGTTGTTTCCATGTCTTGGCTATTATATAGAATGCTGAAATGAACATTGGAATATATATATATATCTTTTTGCTTCATGGTTTCCTCTGGATAGATGCCCACGAGTGGGATTGCTGGATCAAATGGTAATTCTATTTTTAGTTTTCTGAGGAATCTCCATACTATTTTCCACAGTGGTTGCACCAATATACATTCCCACCAACAGTGTAATAGGGTTCCCCTTTCTTCACAGCCTCTCCAGCACTTATTGTTTGTAGACTTTTTGATGATGGCCATTCTGGCTGGTGTAAGGTGGTACCTCGTAGTGGTTTTAAAACTCAATTCAATTTATACCAGGATCACAAACACACATGTGGGATAGGAGCAGGCAGGAAATATAAATGACTTACTGGCTCTGGTATAAGCTGTCATATCTTGGCCATTCCTCTTAAGCTTGGAGAAGGACAGAAATAAGATTGAGGAGATTCTAGAGTCACCGTTAGTGTTTTTGGACAACTCACACCTTTTGAAGAGCGTGGAAATGGACAAAAAAAAGCACTTACCCACAGACCAGGTGGTTCTGACTAGGTACAATTTTGCTCCCCGCACCCTGGGGATATTTGGCAATGCCTAGAGATATTTGTGGTTGTCACAGCTAGGCAGGTGGGATGCTAGTGGCATTTAGTAGGAAGAGGTTAGAGATGCTGCTTAATACCCTACAATACATAGGACAGCCCCCACCACAAAGAATTATCTGGCCTGAAATTTCAATAGTGCCAGGGTTTAGACACTCTACCCTGGATAGATAAGAATTATCACCTTCCAGTTTTTTTTAAAGTATCCCTCCAAAATTTTATAAAACTGTTTATTCTCTTGCATAATTTTTTTTTTTTTTTTGCTTTTTAGGGCATACACGCGGCATATGGAGTTTCCCAGGCTTGGGGTTGAATCGGAGCTGTAGCCAACAGCCTACGCCACAGCAACGCGGGATCCGAGCCGCATCTGCAACCTATACCACAGCTTACAGCAACGCTGGATCCTTAACCCACTGAGTGAGGCCAGGGATTGAACCTGCATCCTCATGCATACTAGTTGGGTTCCTTAACTGCTAAGCCACAACGGAAACTCCCCTAACATGCTTCCTAACAAATCATGTAACCATGAGAAGAACACTTCACTTTTGGGGTCTCAAATCTTTTTATCTCTAAAGTAAGGTCTAAATTAGATATTCTCTAAGACCCCTTCTTGCTTTAACAGGAATACTTTATCCTATTCCCCTTTGTCTTAGTCAATTCAGGATGTCATTAAAAAAGAAAAAAATACCTCTGATTGGGTGGCTTAAAGAAAAGACATTTATTTCTCACAGTTCTGGAGGCTGGAAGTTCAAGATCAAGGTACCAGGAGGTTCAGGACTCTCTACATGGCCTGCACACAGGTATCTTCTCATGGTATCCTGACGTAGCAGAGAGACAGTGCTTGGTCTGTTCCTCTTCTCATAAGGGCACTAACACCATCAAATGGGTCCCATCCTCATGACCTCATCTAAACCTAGCCACCTGTCAAAGCCCCTACCTCCAAATACCTCACATTGTAGGTTAGGGCTTCCATACTTGAACTTTGGGTGAACACAAACATTCAGTCCTTAACATTCCTTAACAATTTTTCATGGTAACTGAAACAGGAAATCCTCCACAACTTACATCTGTTTCAAAATTCAGTGGTTTCACTCCTTTCCATTCCATCACTGGACACCTGGTGAGAAATACCTTAATGATGAAGGCAGAGCTACTTACAATAAGCAAAGTCTGAAAGTCTTAAGTGCAAGAGAAGGGCTTCCATAATTCACTGACCAGATAATTAGCCTCGAAAACAATCCAAAGTTGAAAGCAACCGTTTTACATCCCCAGCACCAAAGCAGTGAGTTTGTATCATCCACTGCTGCTTTGGGGAATTACTGTCATTTTTTTGCACAGCCATCTTCTAATTTTTTGATAGATTCTACGTTGATATGCTATTGATGTTAGCCAGTACCTCGTGTTCATAGTCATTGCAATAAACAAAGTTCAACTCTAACATGAATAATACTCAATGCATTTTTATTCATGTTTTGGCCACGCCTGTGGGATATGGAAGTTCCTCGACCAGGGACTGAACCCACACCATAGCAACAATCTAAGACACTGCAGTGACAATGCTGGATCCTTAACCGATTGTGCCACAGGAGAACTCAATGCATTTTTAAAAGAAAACATCTTCCACAATTCCTCCATGAAGACACATTTTAATTTTTGAATTTGTAATTTGTATCTTACACAGTTACAATGGCTTCATATTGGCTCATTCCTATACTAATTACCATTTATTGTGTATGTATTCTATGTTAGCTGGTATGCCTTGTGCATGGCACCTGTACCCTAATTTTTCCTTGTGCAAACCTTTGAGCTAGGCAGTAACCTCCCTTGGAGAGTGTCGTTGGTTGAATTATTTCCCCCAAGAATTTATACATTGGAAGCCTAACCTCCCGTATCTCAGAATGTGACCGTATTGGGAAATAGGGTCATTGCAGATGCAATGAGTTGATAAATCATACTGCTGTAGGGAAGGTCCCTGACCCACTAGGGACTAGCGTCTTATAAGATGGTCACGCAAAGACAGAGGCATAGAAGAATGCCACGTGAAGATGGAAGATTACAGTGTTGAATCTTTGAGCCAAGGAATGTCAAGATCACTGGCAGACTACCAGAAGCTAGCAAGAGATGAGGATGGTTTCTTCTTCTCCGGAACGGTGAGACAATACATTTTGTTCTTTCAAGCCACCCAGGCCGTGGTGCTCTGTCATGGGAGTCCAGGGAATACAAAAAACCTTAGGGATTTACCAATAGCAGGAGTAGATGGCAAGTTAAGGTTTGGAAGGAGGTCACCAATTTGGAAATCCAAATTTTCAATCAACACTCCTCACTGTCTCCCAGAGAACAGTTCCTGCTTTACCTTATAAAAAAGAACGTTCCCACCTCTACACATCCTTCATAATTACCACTTATTACTCATGTCTGATAGAAGCTATAAAACAATTTACCAAACTATCATTTTATGGATAGTGGCCCAGAGGGAGTCATACATATTAAATAAAGATGTAAATTTTTTGGCACCTTTGAGAGTGTTTTTGTGCACAGAGCGACTACTCAGATTTACTTTGTTTTTTAAAGTTAATATTTAATGTATTAAAATGGCAGATTACACAATCTAATCTTTCCTTAAACTTCTACATACAGTCGACTCATTATTCTATTTATAAGTATGTTAAATTAAGAAAAAAATTTTACAGAGGCCTCTGAAGGAAAAAAAGATCTCAGTCTTGGAATTTTGAAATTTCACCATTTCTAAAAACTCTGTTACAGGAAGGAGGAAGAGTGCTCACAAGCCAGGAGGTGGGACGCCTACTTAATCATCTGAATTACAGGCTTTCTCCTGCATCTGTGTCCCCATGAGTCCCTGTGAGCTCTTCCAAGGTTGGCCTGTGATCAGCAGAGTGGGGGGACCAGGGAAGAAGAGGCGTGGCGTCACCCCACAGATGGGGACAGAAGGGACCTTTGAGACATAAGGTAGCAAATTTCAAAAAGCCTCTTTGAAACGGATGCTAATGATATACAATTGAAAAAGGTTACTACCTTCATCTAGCTGGACACTTAGGCTATATAGCAGGGTCATGATATTTTCCTGGAGGAAGAAAGCATGAAGTGTCTGTCTGTTAGCTGAAATCTTAGTCTTTAGACTATGCAATGTGGAGTTCATCAGTTAAGAGGGAGGGGGTTCACGTCCTCATCCTGTTTCTCCCTTTCTCCCTTCTGTGAGTGTAAGGACAAGCATTTACACCTGTATTTTACCAGGCTGTGATGGGCTCTTACACTGGTGGCCTTAAACCAGTCCTTCCTCTTGGTTTCATGCCCTTGGATTCTCCCTTCCCCTTGAACCTGGGCTGGCTCCGGAAATTGCTTTCACCCACAAAATGGTACAGAAATGATTTTGTGCCCAACTCCAGATTTAAGCTGAAGGAGGCCTAGCAGCTCCCACTTTGTCTTCTTTGTCCTCTGAGCCACCATGAAGAAGTCCAGCTGTGCCTCTGGAGACACCACTGGGAGAGGTTACTCGAAGAAAGAAAGACCCAAAGAGTCAATGGAGAGAGAGAAGCTCAGCCTTCCAGCTGAATTCTGATCCCACCCGAGCCACTAGCAGTCATGTGAGTGACCACTGGCAAGATAGCAGCAGAACAGCCCAGCTGAGCCCAGCCCAGACTGCAGAATCATCAGCAACTGACATTGTTCTTGTTTTAAGCCACTCAGTTTTGGGATGGTTTGTTGCTCAGTGATGGATACTTGGCACTGGCTCTAAGTGTACCTATCAAGGTTTAGAACTGTTCACCATTTTTTTTGTTTGTTTGTTTGTTTTTGTGTGGCATATGGAAGTTTCCAGGCTAGGGATTAAATCGGAGCTGCAGCTGCCAGCCTGCACCACAGCTACAGCAACGTGGTATCTAAGCCACATCTGCAGGCTACACTGCAGCTTATGGCAACACCAGATCCGAGACCAAATGAGAAGGTCAAGTATCGAAACTATGTCCTCATGGATACTAGTCAGGTTTTTACTGCTGAGCCATAATGGGAACTCCTATTCACCGCTGTTGTAAGAGACATTATGGGTTGAATTGTGTGCCCCTAAAGATATGTTGAAGTCCCAACTTCCAGAACCTGTGAACATGACCCCCCCCCCTTTCTTGAAATAGGGTCATTGCAGATGTAGTCAGGTTAAGATGAGGTCATTGGCATGGAAGTAACCTAAATGTCCTTTAACAGAGAAATGGATAAAGAAGATGTAGCACATATATACAGTGGAATATTACTCAGCCATAAAAAATGAAATAATGTTATTTGCAGCAACATGGATGGACCTAGAAACTATCATACTAACAGAAGTTAGCGAAAGACAAACATCATATGATATTGCATATGTGGAATTCTATAAAAAAAAAAAAAGGGATACAAATGAACTTATTTGCAGAATAGAAACAGAATCACAGACTCTGAAAAACTTAGGGTTACCAAAGGGACAGGTGGTGGGGGGAGGGATGGACTGGGAGTTTGGGATTGGCATAGGCACACTGAGGTTTATGGAATAAGTGGCCAGCGGGGATCTGCTCAATAGCCTAGGGAACGCTATCCAAAATTCTGTGATAATCTATGTGGGAAAAGAATCTGAACGAGAATGGATATGTGTATATGTCAAAGATTCCAAGTGCCCTTCAAGGACATTAAACTCCAAAGCCTCTGGCCATGTCTCATTGTAACGCCCCTTCCCCCACCTTGACCAGCCTGGGCTGCTCACTCCCTGCTAGAGGAGTGTGGCCTCTTCCTCACCCGGCCACCTTATAACCTGTTCCCCACGCAAATAAGGTATCCCGCCCAAGGCCAAAAGGAAGGTCAAACTGGGTCTCCACTCAGGCCGCACTGTAGGGTACAAAGACTACTGCAGAGTGAGTCAAGCCCCCTTTCGTAACCTGTGCGCACGCGGGTCCTCTCTCCCTCTCTGAAAATGTACTTGCACTTTAATAAACTTGTAAAACGCCCTCCGTTGCAATGCTTTGTTAAGGTGAGACAGGGACAGAAGAAATTCTGACGGAAACATGTGTGACTGAATCATTTGTCATAACCTCATAAATCAACTATACTTCAATAAAATAAATAAAAGAAATAACTATGATAACTCTTAAAAAAAAAAGAGGAGGTCACCGCGGGGGGCGGGCAGGGGGCTAGTCCAACACACTGGTGAACTTATAAGAAGAGACAGAGACACTCAGGGACAAGGTGGGGTGAGAACGGAGGCATAGGAAGGGTTGCTCATGGGCAACTTCCTTATCCACAAAGGGTCAACCCTTCTCTACCTCCTAGGCTGAAGCCGCCACAGGGTGACGAAAGCTGCCTCCTCTAAGGGACCACAGGGCTGTCAAGGTCACCTTTGCTGGTGGAGGTTATGAGGTGGTTGGGGTTTACTGTCTCTGAGTCTCCGTTTGCATCATGGGCCAGACTTGCAATGGGATGCTGCTATTCCCCAGGGTCAGGAGGTGAACACAAGGCTGTCAGGGGTAACTAAGAAAAATTGCTGGGGGAGAGGCAGTTATTCTTCTCCCTAATGTTCTTTTATACAGTCTGAGTGGTGGCAGGAACAAATCTGTTGGGGCACCTGCACCCACCCTTTAAAAATTCTGGAGGAAAAATAAACTTTTGTTAATGACAGAAAGGTGTCCTGGACCACCAGCTGAAGTCATTGTGGCTCATCTCATGATATTTGCATGTATTTTGAGCCATTTGATCAGCTGAATTGTGGTTCTCTGTTCATCAGGATCATCAGAAGGGCCTCAGGTCATTTTAAATCAATTTACCTATTAACCTTTGCCTTGAAGTCTTAGTTTTTTCCTTTCTACTTTGCCAGAGCTCTGAGGGTGGTACAAAATTATATGGTTGACACTTGCATACCTGCTGGAAAATGTGTTCTTTAGAATGAGAAGCTTGGTTTGAGTCTATGTTAAGAGAAATTTCCCAGTAAGGCAATTCCCTAGTGAGACTATTTCTGGAGGCATTTTTGCTGTAATAATAGCATTGCTTTCCTGCAGGGGAAAGCCTCAGGCCATCCAGAGACTAGAAGTATTACAACTAAGGCATGGGACTATGGCACTGACCAAAGAAGGCTAAAGAAGTCAAATGCAATGTTGGCAGGGTGGGGTGGGGGGTGAGGGGGATGGATGGGTACATGTTTGATAACATCACAGTTGGGTGTCGTGTGGGGTGAGACTAGGGTTCCCCAGATGATACTGGGCACAAATAGAACCAAGCACATGATGAGAAGCTGCCAGATTGGAAAATCCAGACACAAGCATTTTTGATCTGTTCCCTTGTCCCTTCCATGCCCAAGCATGACACTGAGTGTTATGCGTTGTCTTGGAGAGAAAGGAGGACTAGGGACCATGGAAAACCCATCTGGCTGTAGCTAGAATTCACGAACAGTTGGAGGAAGCAGCCCGCTCAAGCTCAGGCAACCTTTTCTATCACAGGCCCCTTTTGTGAACCAGAGGTAGGAGCTGGATTTGGAAATGCAGAGGGGCCAAAGTCAAGGGTTGGGTGTTCTTTGGGACGAGTGCCTTTAGTAGCTGTGTCAACCCAGGATTTTCCCTTTTAAGTCATCAGTGACCCGATTTACCAAACAAGACCTTCTAGAGTATCAAGTAGTTGTTACAAATCCATTAAACTAAAGTAAACCTAAAGTTTTCTTAGATGTTTCAATACTGAGAATGACTTCGGAAGATTTCACCTTAAAACAGTATGTTTAAATTGATTGCACAAATGCACATAAATTGTAGAGAAGAGGCTATCTTTAGGCAAAATACCAAATATGCAGATGCTTCATTAACATAAGGGTATTAGCTCTAGTGTTCTGATTCTCTTAAGCATTTCTTTCTTTCTCTCTTTTTTTTTTTGGCTTTTGTCATTTTAGGGCCACACCTGTGGCATGTGGAGGTTCCCAGGCTAGGGGTCTAACAGGAGCTGTTGCTGCCAGCCTACGCCACAGCCACAGCCACGCCAGATCTGAGCTACGTCTGCAAACTACACCACAGCTCATGGCAACGCCAGATCGTTAACCCACTGAGCAATGCAAGGGATCGAACCCACAACCTCATGGTTCCTAGTCAGATTTGTTAACTGCTGCGCCACGACGGGAACTCTCTCTTAAGCATTTCTATACTTAATTCTGTGTCTCTCCAGGTTCAAAAACACTTGTTCATTAAAGGAAGATGGTTACCCTATCAGTTAACCAAAATTCTCTACTGAGGTCCACTTACAGCTCAAGGCTGCCTGGATTCTCATTTGGGATCCCCATGGAATGTGCTTGGTTCTTGCTATTCCTTTATGATTCCACAACAACAAGACACTAGTGGTCACTTACCTCCTTCCCTGGACTTAAATTATACACCTGACCTAAGGAGGAGAAGACAGGAGGCCCCAGCTTCCACCTCACTGACAAACTTTAGATATGTGAACTTTTTTTTTTCCTATAACCCTATAGACCTTTGAATGTGATGGGTTCTTGCCAAGTTTAAAGACCTCCAGGCCTCATCGAACCTTCCATTCTTTCATATTAAAAAAAAAAAAAAAAGACATGGTAGAACCCTCTCAGACACTGAACATTACATACAATTAAATTCTGTATTTTTAGGTGATTTTCACTGACTGGGGGTTATAACTTATTAAGCCTCTCTCAGACAATGCTTTTTAAATTTTAATTTTCTACTTTCTGCATTCTTCATAGAAGTAATAAAAGAGACAATAACAGCAATAACAAGGCTCAACAGAAATACATTCTATTCTCTTCACCTGCTTTTACCAATTTAAAAAAAGCCTATAATTCTCACTTTTCTTGCACCTCATTATAGACCCCATTGCTTTCCAAATTTAATGTATATCAGAAGGCAGAGTCATCATTCTCTTTTTGAAGCTTAAATTGTGTCAGACCTTTTCATATGAACTTTTCAACTTGTTTTGTTACCTAACATATGATCTCTTTTTTGGCCAACTTTTAAAATATTTGAACTTGATAGAATCATGAAATTTTTTTTTCTTTTTTTGGCTGTCCCCTTCATATAGAAGTTCCCGGGCCAGGGATCAAATCCGAGCCAGAGATGTGACCTCACCACAGCTGCAGCAACACTGGATCCTTAACCCACAGTGCCGGGGCCAGGAATGGAACCTGTGCCTCCGCAGAAACAATCCAGATCATTAACCCACTGCGCACAGGTGGAACTCCCTGAAATGTTTTTACAAATCTCCTGCCTCTTAAGATCATGCTCCTCTTACAGATACTAAAATGGTAGCTATAACTGAATTTCAAATTTCTCTCACAGCTTCTTCTGATGGATGAGCCCCAATTTTCAAAGTCATTCTGCTGACCGGGAATACCTGGGTTTGAACCCTAGCATCACCTGTTCCTGGGCAAGTCCCACATCCATTCTAAGCCTGTCTTCTCATATAAACATGCAAATAATGTTGACGCCTATTTTAAGAGGTTTAATGAGAGAATTAAGATAATGCATACATGGTCTTTACCGCTATGCCAGGAACATGTCATTTAGTAAACACTAGCTATAATAATGTTATTGTTAACATTATCGCATATAAAAAGGAACTCAGGTGAATTTACGAGTAATGTGAACATGCGTGTACCTGTTGAAAGTGCAAACACAGGCTTCAACATACATTTCTCTCTTCCCTGGTTTGGGGCTTCTGTGATCCAGGCTCCTGAGGAGACGGGTTTGCCATCCTTGGAGAAACTCTAGCATGAGACATTACCTCATGCTGAAATCCCACAGCCTCTGTAAGAAGTGGAGAGTTTTAGGTTGTCTCTGGTCTTTTTCTAAGGCGAAATTTCACTCGAGGGAGAAAAGAAGGTGGGAGCATGAAGGGCCTGTGCGGTGGGAGAGGGTTGGGTGCTGAGGCAGGGGGAGGGCCGTTTGGAGCCTTAAATAGAGAAGCGGTAAAGGCTTGTGTCACGTGTTTCTTATTCTCAATTTGGCCAAGCGTCTGGTCTCTGTTTTCTCTCACCTCTTTCTTACCCATTAGTCAAATGCTGTCTCCTTCAAATCCATAACATTTCATCTTCCCTCGCTGCCCTGGCAACAGCTCCTCTTTTCCAGCCAGGAAGGTTTCATTGATCTCTCTGCCTTCTTTCAGCCTCTATTAAAAAAAAAAAAAAAACATTAAATGAAAATCCTGCCTCCTAAGGAGTCCTCCTTGAAAAACTCAAACATTTACAAATATGCACATTTACTAACTTTCTCTCAGTAATGAAATGAACTTTTCCTTTTTGATTGTTTTTGTGCACTGTTTTTCTGTTTCTAACCAAATTCCAGACTACCTGTATTTTTGTGTGTGTGTGGCACCTAGTATATTTGATCCAATGTACTCTTTTAGTACACTTATAATAATGTTAAAGTTAATTGGGGGTATCACCCCATTCCTGACAGCTTCGTATATAGAAACTTGATATGTAAACCCTAACCACACACAGCCCTGCCATATTCCAAGTTTCAGGTGGTGAGGTACCTACCCATCAGAAGTAATATTTCATATACTAAAATCCTGGTACCATTAGGCCTAATTTAAGGCCCAAAATATAATAACCTGAGCACTGAGAAATCTTAGGATAACCCTGTTTCACATACTCTTGGGGGATAATTCATTTAATTAAGAAAGGAAATTGGGAGTTTCCATTGTGGCACAGAGGAAACAAATTCGACTAGTAGCCATGAGGATGTGGGTTCGATCCCTGGCCTTGCTCAGTCGGTCAGGGACCTGGTGTTGCTGTGAACTGTGGTGTAGGTAGCAGATGCAGCTCAGATCCCGCATTGCTGTGGCTGTGGTGCAGGCTGGCAGCTGCAGCTCTGGTTCAACCCCTAGCCTGGGGACTTTCACATGCTGCATAAGCAGCCCTAAAAAGCAAAAAAAAAAAAAGGAGAGAGAGAGGAAATTATCACTATAGGCAAAGCTACCTCCCATTTTTAAAAGTAAATAGGAGATTCCATGTGGCTTAAGGGGTTAAGGATCCCTTAGGATCCCTACTGTGTCACTGCAGTAGTTTGGGCCACTACTGTGGCACAGTTTTAATCCCTGGCCCAGGAACTTCCATATGCTGCAGGTGCTGCCGAAATAAATAAATAAATAAATAAGAAAATTCCTCTAAAACATGACAGATTGATAAAGACGGATGTGCACACCTCTCCATTTCCATTATTAGCATGGCTGAGTACACCTGCACACAAAACCATAGGGTTTAGTCGCGGGTTAGAGGTGTGGACTGCGGTCCCTCTCAGGGAGAGGTGGTCAGCTTGTTCTCCCCAGTGCTTCTGTAGTCAGGGGAGGGGTGGAGGAAGCGCTCCCCTCATGTTCCGACCCCACATGGGCATCCACGCCCCACCTCTGTTCTGGAGATTCAGCTGTGCCCAGGATGGGGCTTCCTGTGGGTGGCGAGTCTGTGTCAGTCCACACACAAGGAGGCTGATCCTTGAGTCCCCTCCTTGCTGGGTCCCGACCCACAAGCTGGGAAGTTCAGGCTCCTCTTTGCTGTCTCCTGGCTCCACCCATCCTGCTCTTGTGTTCTCATTTGAGTAACTTACCACTTCATCACTTCCTTCCCCTTTCCTGGGTTCAGGAGGAGGAAAGCTGGCTTCCTAAGCTAGCATCCTAGTCTGTGTCTCCCCTTTAGCTCAGCTGGTTCCTTGAATTTTGGTGTCTGCTGAGGAGCGGGCTAGGAGACGGTACCCTGGGGCTGATGAAGGAAATACACACAAAAGACAAGCACAATACTTAAAATCTGCTGAACGATTTTTAAAAAATCTTTTTAGGGCTGCACTCACGATATATGAAGTTCCCAGGCTAGGGACGAATTGGAGCTGTAGCCACCAGCCTGCACCACAACTCATGGAAACACTGGATCCTTAACCCTACTGAGTGAGGCCAGGGATAAAAACGGCGTCCTCAAGGATACTAGTCAGATTCGTTTCCCCTGAACCACGACGGGAACTCCTGCCAAATGATATTTTGAAATTAATTATTGTAGAGATGAAAACGGCGACCAATTTTTAGTCCGGTTCTTTCATTTATTAATGAAGAAACTGAGGCCCAGAGATACTAAAGGTTTGCTTAAAGTCACCTAGTTGGTAGAGGCAATGCCATGGTCCATATCTCCAAGCCTTCAGGCCAGTATTATTTCCAGAGGATTCTGCTGCCCCTTGTGTAAAAAGTCAATTACTATATTAAAAGTTTCTAATCAACCACAGATCATTTTATACTGGTTCTTAAGAATATTAGTGAAAATGGTACAGTCTTGTTACCGGTACCAGAAGTACTTGAATACTGCAAATTAAACTCCATGTTCCTGAAAGAATTCAGAAAGGAGTATTTCTTGATCATTCCAGATGGTTATTTGTCATCAATAACAAATAAGCAGCCAAGTAGCCAAGTGGAGACTCTCCCTCTAGGTCAACATGTAATAAAGTAATAAGGCAATAAATCATTAACCAATCAAATCATGTCACTCCTGGCTGGAAAATAAACTGCTAACCAGAACTCAGTTTTTCTGAGCAGACTGGCAAAGAAATGACAAGGATACTTATCCTTAGTGTACACTGAAAGTGTTTTTTCTAGCCTCCCAGTATTCATTATTTCTTCCTGGTCTTGGATGCAGAAGTCTCTTTTAATTAACTTAAATCTTCATGTGTCACAGCATGTCTGAACCTCAAGGTTTCTGGAAGAAACTGAAAATAGGATTCAAAAAGTCAGGCTTCCAATAGTCCTGTATCTTTGTAACTTGGGCTCCCTTTGCCCAGGAAGGATACTGACGGTCAGTGCACCGCATGAACCACTAGAGGGCACTTCGACACTTGCTTTCGAATCTGCAGTTTTCAGCCTCCACGATTACAAGCATCGGCATCCGTTGTGTTTACACATTAGTTCTGTTTCATAGTAGCGCTAAGAAAATGCTCTCCTTGTACAACAGTTACACTGTGATTCTTAACAAATATTGGTTGATTATGGGAATAGTTGCAGGGGATTCTAGTTGATCAAGAGGAAACTGATAAAGGTGTTACATTCCAGTGGCGGGCAAAAGTCTAAATGCACGGATTAGAACATAACTCAGATGAGACGGTGCCTATGCTTTGGTGTCTGCCTTAGTAAAAAAACAGGTGGAATGATAGTGTGATTCGTCAGACAAATAGGGCAGACATAAAGAGTAAGCCCCATCTCACATAGGTGTGTGGCTAGCAATCATCAGGTAAATTTAGATCCTGCTAAAGAGGAAGGGCAAATACTGGGATAATCTATACACATGCAAACACACGTATATATACATACATACAAACGTATATACATACACACATATGTATGTTTATTATGTATATGTATGTATGTTTTGAATATACATATTCAAAAGAACCTGGGTTAACTAGGTCTATGGATTACTATAGAGAGGAAAAGAAGGGCGGTACACTTCAAAGGGTTTAAGGTCAGCTATGTTCTCCTCCCCATCATATTCTTGAGATCACTGCACTGAAAACATCTGAGGCTGGGACTAAGCAAGCATCAGAAGCAGAGGTGGGTTATGATTCCTTTCTTTAGACAAAAATGACTAATATTTGAGAAGACAGTGAGTGGGGATCCGTCAGCATCCCCATGCTTACTGAGAAACTTGAACAAACTCTCAACCCAACAAAAACAAAGAACTGGAAGTTGGAAATTTCGAAGAATGACCACAGAGCACAGCAAAAAAGAGATGTACCTCCTCCTGGGGGCCTGTGATCTTGGAGGACCCAGTCTCACCACTCTGACTGTACGTCTCAATGCATTCTCTCCAGTGGTCCCCATTTCTAGAACACAGACCTCATCCTTGACCTCCTCAGCTCCAGGAACAATCTAGTCACCGAGGATCTCAACTTACCTTCTCCTCGACAAAAAAATCTCGTGTGTCACCTGTGACCCTGGGCATCATGGCTAATTTTCAAGTTACCTCCTCTCAACTGTTCTCTGTTCTCATTCCCATAGACTGTTTCAGTTCTGTGGTCTCCCCATCTCCAACCTTGTCCATACTGTGTACAGGTGAGAATTTTGGAAGTCAGGAACACTTGCTTTTTTATATTCTCTCATAAGCCTAGAAGAAGGTTTTACACAAAATCAGTATTTTATACGGCACAGCTAAACCTGTCTACAGTACAGAAACAGACTCAGAGACATGGAGAACACTCTTGTGGTTGCCAAAGGGAGGGAGTGGGAAAGGCTGGGAGTTTGGGATTAGCAGATGCAAGCTACTACATTTAGAACAGACAAGCAATGAGGTCTACTGTATAGCACAGGGAACTATATCCAATCTCTTGTGATAGAACATGATAGAAGATAATATGAGAAAAAGAATGTATATATATATATGTATAACTGGGTCATTTTGCTGTACAGCAGAAATTGACAGAACGTTGTAAATCAACTATGATAAAAATTTTTAAAATAAATCATAACATTTTAGATTTGAAGTAGAACTTAATGGTCATCTGGTCTACCCTTCTATTAGACACTGTTGAATGCTCAATGACTACTAGGATCCTACCAACCTTTAAAATCCCTTTTGAGATGTTTAAAATAAAACCTAGTAATTTTTAGTACATTTGTGTATAGGTTTTTGCATGAATATACATTTTCATTTCTCTGGGGTAGATATCCAGGAAGCAACTGCTGTGTCATATGATATACTTGTGTTTAGTGTTGTGTCCCACCGAGCGGAGAAAATCCACGTACACTCAGTCAAACTGCTAGGAGTTTTATTAGCCGATCGGCCACTGACTCCAACCCTGGCATGGGATAGGAGTGCAGCCCCGAGTCAAAGTAGTGCTAGACTTATAAAGGCTAAAACCGTAGCAGATGGTGTTTTGCACAAGCAAGCAAGCAGTTACAGAAGCCATAAATTCGCAGTTAGCACAGCAAAAACAAGATAAGGACAAGGGGAGGGGGTCAGTCTTGCAGAACTGGGCAAGGTCAGGCTTACAAAACAGGATTAGCCTGTTAGTCCTGCAGAACTATATTTTTTGTTAGGGGTCAGAATCAAAATGGCTCCACTATGGCCAAATTTAAGGGGGTCTGAGTCTCCCTCTGAGTTGGATCTTAACACTTACCTTTTTAAAGATGCTGCCAGACTGTTTTCCACAGCACCGATCTACATTCCCACCAGCAATGTAGCAGTGATCTAGTTTCTCTGCACCCTTGGCAGCATTTCCTGGAGTCACTATCTTTTATTTTAGTTATTATGATGGATGTGTAGTGATCTCACGGTGGTTTTAGTTTGCATTTCCCTAACGGTTAATGATGTTGAACATATATTCATGTGCTTATTTGCCTCTTTGGTGAAATGTCTGTCCATGTATTTTGAGTTATTCTTCCAAGTGGGTTGATTATTTTTTTAACCACTGAAGTTATTGAGTTCTTTATATATTTTCAGGATAAATTCTTTGTCCAATATGTGGTTTGCAAATATTTTCTCAGTCTCTAGCTTGTCTTTTCACCCCCATAACAAGGTCTTTCACTGACAAAAGTTTTCAATTTTTTTTTTTTTTCTTTTTGCTTTTAAGGGCTGTACCTGCAGCATATGGAGGTTCACAGGCTAGGGGTCGAATCAGAGCTGTAGCTGCTGGCCTACGCCACAACCACAGCAAGACCAGATCCGAGCTGTGTCTGCAATCTACACCACAGCTTATGGCAACGCCAGATAGTTAACCCACTGAGAAAGGCCAGGGATCGAACCTGCAACCTCATGGCTCCTAGTCGGATTCGTTAACCAATGAACCACGAAGGGAACTCCAAAAGTTTTCAATTTTGATGAAGTCCAACTTATCAATTTTTTCTTTTTTATGATTCACAATTTTGGTGTCAAGTCTAAGAACACACTGCCTAGCTTTAGACCCTAAAGACCTTTAAAGATTTTCTTTAAAGTTATTTAAAAGTTCTATAGTTTGATGTTCTTCCATTTAAATCTGGGATCCATTTTGAGTTAATTTCTGTATAAGATGTGAGATTTAGGTCAAGGTTCAATTTGTTTGTCTACGGATGTCCAATTGTTCTAACACCATTTGTTGAAAATGTTGTATTTCTCCCATTGAATTGCTATCGCAACCTTTGTCAAAATCTCTTGGACATATTTGTGTGGGTCTATTTGTGTGGGGACATATTTCTGGGTTCTTTCTTCTATATCAGTGAGCTATATGTTTATCTTTCACCAATACCAGTCTTTTCTTTTTAGATAGACCATATTTATTTAATTTCTATTGTGCAGTATTTGTGTTCTTGTCTCTTTTCTTCCTTCAGCTTTACAGAGTTATAATTGACATATAACACTGTATAAATTTAAGGGGGATTGGATGCATTTATATATTGTGAAAAGATTACCACAATAAGGTTAACTAGACATCCATCACCTCACATAGTTATCTTTTCTTGTGCGTGTGATAACTTCTAAGATTTACTCTTAGCAAATTTAACATTAACTACTGTCACCCCAGTACCAAATAGTCTTGATTATTGTAGTTATATAATGTCTTGAAATTAGTTATTGGTTTTTCCCACTTTATTCTTCTTCTTCAGAATAGTTTTTAGGAGTTCCCATCATGGCTCAGTGGGTTAAGAACCCAACTACTATCCATGAAGATGCGGGTTCAATCCCTGGCCTCATTCAGGGGTTAAGGATCCAGCATTGCCATAAGCTGTGGTACAGGTGCAGATGTAACTCAGATCTCAAGCTGCTGTGGCTGTGGTGTAGGCTGGCAGCTACAGCTCCAAGGCTCCAATTTGACCCCTAACCTGGGAATTTCCATATGCCTCAGGTGCAGCCTTAAAAAGACCCCCTCCCCCCTCAAAAAAACTAGCTAGTCTAAGTTCTTTTACTTTTCATATAAATTTTAGAATATTCTTATCTATATAAAAATCCTTGCTTATATTTCGATAGGAATTGTGTTAGCTCTGTATATAAATTTGGGAGAACTGACACTGTTGCTATATTGAGTCTTCCAATCCATGAAGGTGGTATGCTTCTCTAATATTTAGATATTTATTTTTTATCAGCATCTTGTCATTTTCAGAACACAAATCCTACACGTTTTGCTAGATTTACATCTAAGTATTTCAGTTTTGAGTGATTATAAACTGTATTATAATTTTAATTTTGTATTTTTAATTCAGCACTATGTTGAATACAAGTAATAAGAGCAGAGGTTCTTCCCTTGGTCTCCATCTTGGGGACAAATTAGTCTTTCAACATTAAGTATAGCATTAGCTTTTGTTGTGCTTTTTATACTGGCTTTGTTGTTATTATTAGGGTCATATCTTATTCAAAAAAGGGACTGAGAAGTGATTTGTCCTCTTCTATTCTGTGAAAGAGATTGTGTAGAATTAGTCCTTTGGTCCTGAGGTCCCTTGCCAGTTTGCCTTCTTTTCTCCACCTTTCTGAGTTTTCTTATGTGTACCTTAAATGTAACGTCTGGGGTTTCATTATATTTAAGCAGAGCAGACAGTAAAGAGTACTCCATCTTCCCAGAAGAGGAATTCAATTTTCCCAAACTTTAAATGAGGAAGTTGCTTTATAATGTTCTCTCAAGATCTTTTAAGCTCAAAAAAATGTTATTCCATGATCTATTAAATCCTTGTTTGCCTTTTTTGTGTTTGCTGTATGTTTGGCTGGGAAAAAACAAAGGAAAGTTCTTGAGATGATATTGCTGTTCCCTTCAATAAAAAGGCCAACCTGTTGCACCTTTTAAGAGGTGGTGATTGTTCTGGGAGGTACCCACTTTAGAACGTGGAAGGTCGAGGATCTTCTAAATGAGGTTAGAGTCAAAGCATTGAGAATATCTAAGAGAGCGTCACAAGTCCTTTACCCAGAAGCACAGGCTTTATCCACTAAAGACACTTCTCATGACATGAAAATGCAAATTCAAACACTGCCTGTAAAGACTGACATCAGCATATGTTTTCAGAATTCTTCATCATTCCATTTGCAAGCTTGTGTCCCATACAAGATGGCTCACTCTTTAAAATTGGCTCCATTGACATGCACAGCAGTGTTAAAACTTGTTCAAATGTTAATGCAAGCAATTGCTGCTAATTTCCTGTTTACCCTAATACAAAAATGTGAAACTATTCATTCAGCCAGCATTTGTTCTCCTCCCAGATAGATCTCCCTCCTGGCTCTCTCATGCCCTCCCTTCTTCTCTCTTTTGTCCAGAACCATTTCCACAGAAACGCCCTTCAATCAGCTCATTTCTCCCATGCTTCCACCATCTTCATTCAATCATTTACCAGTGTGGGTTTTCAAAAAAATACATTTATTTATTATTTTTTTAATTTAAGCTTTATTTTTTTTCTTAATGGATTTTATTTCAATTATAGGTGTACATAAATCATCATAAGTCAACTTTACAGATTTTGTATCCCAAACCCCCAGTGCATCCCCCCACCCCCCAGATTGTCTTATTTGAAAAACCAAGGTTTTCCAAAGTCTGTGAGTCATTGTCTGTTCTGTAAAAAGGTTCACTGTGTCTTTTTAGTTTCCACATGTAAGCGGTAGCATTGGGTGTTGCTGTCTAATTGTCTGACTGGTTTCACTTCGCACGATAATTTCTAAGTCCATCCATGTTGCTATAAATGTTGGTAATTCGTTCCTTTTCATGGCTGAGTAACATTCCATTGTGTGTATGTACCATATCTTCCCTATCCACTCTTCTGTCGATGGGCATTTAGGTTGTTTCCATGACCTGGCTATTGCATAGAGTGCTGCAATGAACACTGGAGTACATGTGTCTTTTCGAGTCATGGTTTCTGCTGGATAGATGCCCAGGAGTGGGATTGCTGGATCAAATGGTAATT
>PVHT021183524.1:23288065-23353388 GCA_004024745.2 Catagonus wagneri
TCCTGCTGGGAGGGAGTGATACCTGCTCACTGGTAGGTGGGGTTGATTCCTCTCCCTCTGATGGATGGGGCTTTGTCTCTGGATGAGATTAGAGGCTGGCTGTGTGCCTGAGGGGTCTTTAGGCAGCCTGTTTACTGATGGGTGGGGCTGAGATCCCACCTGAATTGTTGTTTGGCCTGGGGCTTCTCAGCGCTGATGGTAGGGACCAGATTTTCCCAAAAATGGCCACCTCCAGGGAAATGCAGGCTGCTGAATGTCCCCGAGAGCTTCACCTCCAATGCCCTTCCCCAAAAACAAGGCACAGTCACCCCTGTTTTCCCAGGAGATCCTCCAGGAATTGTAGTCAGGTTCCACCCAGATTCCTCTGGAGACTGCTTTGCCCTGGGACCCAGTGCACGTGAAAGTCTGTGTGTGCCTTTCAAGAGTGGGGTCTCTATTTCTCCCAGTCCTGTGAAGCTCCTGCACACAAGCCCCTCCGGCCTTCAATGCCAGATGCTCCGGGGGCTCTTTCTCCCTGTGCCCGATCCCCAGGCGTGGAGATTTAACGTGAGGCTCAGAACTCTCAGTCCTGTAGCTGAGTCTCTGTGATGCAGTTACTTTCCAGTCTGTGGGGCTTCCCACCCAGGAGGTATGGGGTTGCTTCTATCGCGTAATCGCCTCTCCTACCTCTTGATGTGGTCTCCGCTGTGTCTTCTGGAGCAGAGTATCTTTTTTGGAAGTTTACAGTCCATTTGGCTGAAGGTTGCTCAGCATTTGGTTGTAGTTTTGCTGTTTTTTGGGAGAGAAGTTGAGCTCCAGTCCTTCTATTCCGCCATCTTAATCCAATCTACCTCAAAAAAATATTAAACCAGATACCATAAAACTTTACATTGATTATCTAACATCAACATTTAATCTAGGCAGAATAATTATTTTGTACTTCAATCTGTTTCTTAATTGTATTTTTATAGGGATGATTTTTTTCAAGTCAGTAGTCTAATTTAAAAAATCAAGATATAATTCATACTATAAAAGTCACCATTTTAAAGCATACAATTCAATGATTTTTTTAGGATAGTCACAGGTTGTGTGAGGTCAGTGAAGATACTGAGGGAGTTGATGAATGAAGGGTGTGCAGGGTGGAGTTTGAGGTGGTGGGCAGCCACAAGATGTCCTAAAGGGTACAGAAGTGAAGAAGAGTGTGTATAGGTGATTAGTCATGGGAGGGTGTGATCACCTCCAGGCCAAGATGGAAATGCAGAAGAGCAGAGGGTCCCAGCAGGTGGAAGAAGAGAGAGAGACTGGGGATTCCTGCCACAGGGAAAAAAAAAGACCTAGAGAATAATACTTGACTTCCTCTATGTTTCCATGAACTTACTGAAAGTAAAAAATTGTCTCAGTGGAATAATAATTATAATAATTAATAATAACAATAATTACATGTGTGCACAAGCATACACACAAAATTTAGAATAGGGCCATCTTCGAACAATTTTACATACAAGCCGTAATAATAATATTGACATACTATTCAATTCCTTGTATTTTTTAGACTGCCATCTAAAAGGTTTTATCATAAGTTTTAAGTTGTTGCAAAAGATTAAACGTCTGGTCTGATATATTGTGAATATTAAAATTTTGAAGTAAAACTGTAAACATTACTTATTTCATCATCACCATTTAAAAAATACAAATTCTCTTTGCAATGAACATAAATTACAAATGACTCCTTTTTTTCTTTGAAATTATCTCAATTTCACTTCCATAGAACTAGATTCTATTGTAATAACACATTTTATACTTCAGAGTCATTTACTGATCACTCTATTATATTTTTCTCCAACAAAAAAATGGAATTCGTTTTTAAAAGAATTCCTGGATTTCCCGTCATGGCACAGAGGAAACAAATCCAACTAGGAACCGTGAGTTTGCAGGTTTGATCCCTGGCCTCACTCAGTGGGTAAAGGATCCGGCATTGCCGTAAGCTGTGGTGTAGGTTGCAGACGCGGCTCGGATCCCATGTTGCTGTGGCATAGGACAGCAGCTACAGCTCCGACTAGACCCCTGTCCTGGGAACCTCCATTGGCCTCGGGTGCGGCCTTAAAAAGATAAAAAAAAAAAAAAAGGTATTCCTGTGACTAAAGGTTAAAGTGTTAAAATCAATCTGGATTGAGTTATTATTAATTTATAATCCTTACACAACTGATCAAAACAACCTAGATATTTTGTATACTTTGAGAAGGATAATTACATGTGACAAGTACAATTTTATGGGGAATTCATCTATTAATGAGATGTGTTTCTTCCATTTAGTTCATATATCTTTTTCTTTCCCTTTTTTGGGTGCATTTGCAGCATATAGAAGTCCCCAGGCCAGGGACTGAATCCAAGTCACATCTGTGACCTACGTCACAGATGCAACAGCTGCAGCAACATCGGATCCTTAACCCGCTGCACTGGGCCAGAGATTGAACTGGTAACACCCCAGAGACAAGCTGGATTTTAACCCACAGTACTATATCAGGAACTCCTAGTTCATATATATATGAATGAACACTGCTTTTAGAGCTCTCAGACACAGTTGAACATCAATTTATTCCTATTCTTACTTTTATAATTAAGTATAAACACTGAAAAACTAACTCATATAAACAGTGGGATTAGAACTGGTATACTTATGTTAAAGCAAATTACTCAGTTCCTGGATCCCAGAATTATATAAGAATCACATGGGCTCCCTCCTCCTCCTTCTCTCTCTCTGTCACTCCGCCCCCCACCTCCCTACATGCCAGGTTCTCTCCAAAGCATATTACATGAATTATTTCATGTAGTTCCTTAGCAACCCTATGAAGCAGGGCCTTTTATTATTCCCATTTTACAAATGAAAAAAATGAGGAGAGTGGATCTGAAAGTCACAAATTTAATAGATGGTAGAGGGTGGATTCAAAGCCAGGCAGCCTGACCCCAGAACCCGCACTCCTAGCCAAGACCCATCACAGTAGGTGGCATGAGAAAGTCCAATTGTTTCCCAGTGCTTGGAGCACATATTTGTTGGTCGTTTCTCTAATGAGAGCGGAGACCCCAGAAATAGGAAAACTTCATAAACATTGTTCAAAATTTCATTCCACTCATCTTCAGTCTCCTGGAGATTTGCTACTTAGCAGCTCCTGAACAAAAGACCCCAGTTGCGAGGTCCGTGATCTTTAGAAAGCTAGTTGGAGAAATTGCCATGATGTGAGATCCTTTTGCAGTATTCTCAGGGTTTGTCAGGCAATGTTTCTCACCCTTCCGGTCCCAGAAAAGTACAGACTGGCTCCGACCCTCCATCCCGGGCAGCCTCCCTCGCCCTATGTCTAGGGCTTCAAAGGACCACAGAGTTGGTCCAGCTCAGCTACATCACCTTCTGCGGAAGTCTCCAGTCTTCGATTTCTGTGCCAGGCACCACTGAAAGGTTGTTTGGTTAAGTCAGCCTTGTGTTAGGACCTCAAGGTGCTGGCTGGGGGTCGGCAGCATATGTCTGTTTATTTCCATTAGACTCTAGTAGTTACATCACAGACAATGTTGATGTACTGGGGCTGCGCTTGCCTGCTGTTCAAGAAAATGGGGATTGGAGCTGTTGGCAGAGGTCCTGCGGGCATTAGGGAAGGAGGGGGTGAAGGGTGGTGGAGTCATGTTTGGAAGTAAGGGGAGCCAATGGGAAAGCTTGCTTCTTGACTGTGCCCAAGTGGCCAATGAAATGATCCCAATTGTGCAACTGGCCATCCAGGCCTGGAGTCTGGCTAGCAACAGCCCAGTACATCTGGCTACACTGCGGCCTGTCTCTGTGGCAGCTGATTTGGGGCTTCACGGCTATTACCCAGAGTCAGGAGTAATGTCTTTCATTCTGAAACGTCTAAACCCCCAACCACAGGCATGTTTTCCTCCAGGGCAGAGGGCAAATGCAATTACATCTGTGACCAATTTACACAGCTGGGAGCTCAGCCTCCTGACAGAAACATTTATTTGAGCTTCAAGTCTCCAGGGAGCTGGGGGACCAGACAGGAAGTGAGGTCCAGCAAAGCCTTTGTTGCCCATGCTTGCTAGGCTGAGCCTTGAAAACAAAACACGACAACAGAGGATGTCAACAGTGGCTTTTATAAGCTAAAAAGGAGACCGAGCTCTCAACCAACCAGGAGGGCTTTCAAGGAATAAAGGAGAATGAGAAGATTCAAGTAAGACATGGCTGCCGTGGACCTTGCACCCACATAGCATGTACATGGCATGCAGGAGAGGTAGAAGGAGGCACTTTTGACTGTGGCGTCCCTGGCAAGTCACCTCCCTCAGGAATGCTATGATACGAGAGAAGTGCCCAGGGGCTTTAGAAGGATCTAAGAAACTCTTTGAGACGAGGAAAAATTTTTAAAAATTATATATGTAAAATACATATTTTCCAAAAAATTAAAAAAAAGAAAATTGCCAAACTGGAAAACACTTGTCTGTAAAAATCAGTATTATTATGTCCAAGGTCATTTATTTTTAAATATATATATTTTGAATTCATAAATTAATAAGAGGTGGTTGAGTTAGATTTTTCTCACTTTATAATAATTCCTGAACAGGTCAACAGTCACTGAGAAATTACTGTTAATTAGACGCGAGGTGTTATTTGTAGATGAGGTTTAAAGCAAAAATGGTGAACATCTTATTCATTTCTTGAGTAAAAATCAAATATTTTAAGTAAGTGCATTTTATTAAGTTTGATATACGATGTGGGATGGGGCCTACAAATGTCTTACAATATCCTTGAACTTGCCCCTGTCTAGCCTTTAGCTGTCCTCTCAGTAACATGAGGCTATAGAATGGATGATCCGTGAGGTCATTTTCAGCTTTGAAAATCCTCTCACCTACGTGGGATGTTGGCAGAGGAATCTTAGTTACATTCTCAACAAGGCCGAGCCAATTCTTTAGAGGCCAACCTATGCCAGAAAGGATGCTCGGTGTTGTAAAAGCTGCAGATGCTCCTGCTGAGAACAGGAGTGAGCAGGCGGGTGTGTTTACTTGTGGCCAGCTTTCTGCAGTGCCAAGGAGATACTGAAATCTTGTACAAGCCAAAAAGAGCGAGCTAGAGGAGTTCGCGTCGTGGCTCAGTGGTTAATGAACCCGACTAACATCCATGAAGACGTGGGTTCAAGCCCTGGCCTCACTCAGTGGGTTAAGGATCTGGCATTGCTGTGGCTGTGGCACAGGCCGGCAGCTGTAGCTCTGATTAGACCTCTAGCCTGGGAACCTCTATATGCTGCGGGTGTGGCACTAAAAAGGCACACACACACAAAAAAGAGTGAGCTAGAAACATCACATGACAGGCACCTGTACTTTGTCCTCTCAGCATAGCATGGGTTAGATGGAACCACATGAAACTGCTACTATGCAACCATTTCTGACCTATAGAGATGGCAGCCTCAGATGGCCCAACCTACCACTTGCAGGTGGGCGTGGCAGCCAGTAGCCCCATCCTCAGGCCTCTTGTGAGGTCAGGCTGATTGCAGAGGATAATAAACGTGTTGTAGGGTTTTTCTTCTGGAAACTTCAATTCTATTTTAAAACATGAGATCATTCATTTTCCCAGTTACCCTGTGAAGAGTCTGGGTTTAAAAATGATTGCCTTCCACATCAGTCCCTTGTCCCTTGTCCTTGATCTCCAAAGAATCCAGTCCTTGGGATTCCGAGCTGATTATGGTTCCTTTGCCATCACCCTGCTCAGTACCTTAGGTTTCCAGATCCTTCTTTTTTCTTTTTTTTTGCTTTTTAGGGCCATGCCTGCAACATATGGAGGTTCCCAGGCTAGGGGTCTAATCGGACTACAGCTGCCGGCCTACGCTACAGCAATGCGGGATCCAAGCCGCATTTGCGACCTACACCATAGCTCATGGCAACGCCAGATCCTTAATCCACTGAGAAGGCCAGGGATAGAACCTGCAACCTCATGGTTCCTAGTCGGATTCATTTACGCTGCACCACGATGGGAACTTCTCCAGATCCTTTTTTTTTTTTTTTTGCCTTTTCTAGGGCCGCACTCGTGGCATATGGAAGTTCCCAGGCTAGGGGTCTAATAGGAGCTGTAGCCGTCGGCCTACGCCACAGCCATAGCAACACGGAATCCGAGCCGCGTCTGCAATGTACATCACAGTTCCTAGTCGGATTCGTTAACCACTGAGCCACAACGGGAACTCCTCCAGATCCTTTTTATATAACTTTCTAGAAGGCAAAGGAAAACCCTATGAAAGTATTGAATAGGCAAGCCTGCAAGAAATAGCCTAATGACCCTAATTCTATCTAGCATTTAGCCATGGGTCAGTGACTGGCTTTTGTTTGTTGGTTGGTTGGTTTCTTTTTTAAAAATAGCTTTTCCTTTTTTTTTTCTTTTTAGGGCTGCACTTGTGGCATATGGAAGTTCCTGGGCTAGAGGTCAAATTGGAGCTGTAGCTGCCAGCCACAGCAACAGCCACAGCAACACAGAGTCCAAACCACATCTGCAGTTTATGCCACAGCTAGTGGCAACGCAGATCCTTAACCTGCTGAGCAAAGCCAAGGATTGAACCCACATCCTCATGGGTACTAGCTGGGTTCTTAACTTGCTGAGCCACGATGGGAACTCCTAAAAACAGCTTTGTTGAGATACAATTCACAAACCATATAATTCAGCCATTTGAAGTGCACAGTTCAATGGCTTTTAGTATATTCGCAGATATGCATCCATCATCACGATCAATTTAAAGACATCTTCATTCCCCTAAAATGAAATCCCCACACTCCTTAGCCATCACTCTTCTTCACCCACTCACCCACCGACCCTCCCCTCCCGCTCCTTCTGGTCCTAAGCAATCAATGAGCTACTTTCTGTCTCTACCGGTCTCCTGATTTTGGACATTTCATGTAAATGGAATCATACATTAACTTCTCCCTCTCTAATTTGGACTCCTTTATTTCATTCTTGCCTAATTGCCCTAGCGAAGGCCTTTTGTATTTTGCTGTCTAAGGAGCTAAATTTCTCT
This sequence comes from Catagonus wagneri, assembly GCA_004024745.2. NCBI lineage: Eukaryota > Metazoa > Chordata > Mammalia > Artiodactyla > Tayassuidae > Catagonus > Catagonus wagneri. The sequence continues at coordinate 23,295,076 of PVHT021183524.1, forward strand.
TATCAGCCACCACAGAAGGATAAATTAGGTGCTCCATCTACTTTAGCCAGGCAGTTAGAGCTTATTGTTCAGGCCACCACGCACTCTAAGAGACACACTGCTCAGGGTATAGTCAATAGCACAAAGTCTCATACTAATTAGCCATGTGCTTGGTCAGCTGACTAAGGTGTTGTCAGGTGGGCTGTTGGGATACCAAGAAAGAAAAAGAAGAGGAAGAGCTTTGGACATGGAACTCCTTCTGTGAAGGTTAAGGCCTTAGGACCTCGGCTAGAGAGAGACATGGAGGAGCTCAAAGACCTTGAAGAGACTGGGACACAGACAGAACTGCAGCCAAGGCCTGGACAGACTTCCCAGCTCCTTCCCACCATGCACACCGCCCATTACAGGTTGAAAAAGAACAGAAAAGTCATTGCTTTTCCGGCCTACCAACCAATCAAGCACTTTCCTTCTCAGACTTGGAATCAATACATTCTGTAAGCCATCCTAATTGAGGAAAGCTCCAAGTCAGGCGTGTTTTTCTGATGTTTTCAAACATTCTATGCCTCTAGCACTTCTCTGATTGGCTGGGCTTGTGAAGGTATCCAAAGAGACCTCTGAGGTTGTACAGACTTTTGGTGGCTGTTTGTTGTGAGATGGAAACAGACCCTTCTTCCTCTTTGGAGGCAACCTCAGAAAACAAGATGAAATAAACGTCTTGGTTCATGGACAAACTGTGCAGAGCAGGCTTTGTGGGGGAGTCTGCAAAGGTGGAAGAGCTATTCAAAGATTGCCAGAGCCCAGAATAAACTGGCTTTGATGAAGCTTATGGACAAGATCCAGTTTTTAAGCAAAATCCATGCCCAACCTCCCTGAAGTGCCCCATTGAGAAAACGATTTGAAAATGGGTTGAATGACATGGGGAGCAACATCAGTAGAATAGCTTTAATGAGCCTAAAAATGTGGTTTCAAATGCCCCTCTGAGTGCCACTGCCTGGCTTTGCCAGCAGAATGTAAAATTTGTGCACTGGGGCAAACTCAAAGAGAGACGAAGTGGTCTTTATGCAAACTCTAAGCCAATGAGTTGCATTCAAGTTCAAGTCCAGAAACTCTACTCATGTGGGGAAAGATACCATTGAGCTGAAAGGGAATTGTTTCCGGTCCTGAATGCACGGTAGGGTTGGGGGCAGGGTGCCTGCAGAAGGAAATCTCTCAGATCTCTCTCAGCAGAGGGTTTTGGCTGTGCTTTGCCCTTGGCTCCCACGAGGTTGGGGGTTGGAGTGGGGTTGTTTACAGTACAGTCAGATCCTGATTATTCAGGGGCTGATTATCCATTTCACAGACTGGCTGGCCTTAGGCCTCTCCTTCTTTTTAAGGAGATGTTGCTGCTCAGCTGATGCCAAATGGTAGAAAGAATGAAAAGAGAACAAAAATATTTTTACCATATGTGAGCAATTCTTTTAGACGATGTGATCAGGAAAAGGGAGCAAACCGTAGGGTTAAAATAGAATCTGGGGCTTGTTTGGGGATTTCTTTCTCTGTTCTTTAGAGGGGGTGTCTTGAGCCCCTACCACTGTTGGGACTCTGTAGCAGATTTTCCAGGAAAGCTCTGGAAGACAATGCTCATGAAATGAAGGTGGGGAGAGGGAGCACTCAGCGGGGTTCACAATAAAGAATATTGACTTCAGAGAGAGTCGAGCAAGGAAACAGACCCTGATGAAACATCTAGGCTCTGACTAGGCCTGGCCTACAGCTGCTTATGTGTCAGCGGTAGGATGCAAGCTCCATTCAGCTGCTAGACACCAAATGATCAGACACTTGGTAGTGATGACTTGAGAGGGCTCAGTATCAAATTCCCAGAGAGCAAAAGCAAAAGTACAGATCTGTGAGGACACACGATGAGGCCCAACTCCAAAAACGTCATGAAAGTGGAAAATGAACATGCAACTCCACAGCAGAAGTTGCATTAATCACTGGGGAGGAAAGTGTGGTGACCTTTCATGAAATTAGTGGCAGAAGAGTCTTACAACTTAAAACCTTCCTTTAATAAGGTTTCTTGGAAGGAGGTAACACTTTCATGTCAATAACTGAACACTTAGGACTGATTAATGCCATTACTTTGAATTGTAATCTCTTCATTAACCTCTCTCACATTCCCTTATTAGTGACCATTCATATTTTTAATTTATATGATGCATGCAATAGAATGATTGCAATTATACTTTAAAATTATAATTAGGATGTTTAAAATAATTCAAACCAAGATTTTCAAAGAGTTCTTCTCTACGCTTGTCCTTTTCTCTAATCTCACCCCTTAATTCAAAAATGAGAGTTTTTATCGCAATTGAAACAGAAGAGAAATTATATTTCAGTCTTAAGTCTTTAACCTTGCTCTTGATTTTTTTCCCCCTTTGCTATCAAATTGAAGGAAGTTCAAGGCTTTTGGTTCAAACATCTATTATTTTTACTGATGAGGGTGACAGAAGCACCCACCAAAGACAACGTTGGTTGTAAACTAGAATAACTGATTCTGAGAACTTTCTCCATCTCTCACTTCTAGGAGGTTGCAGGAAAAAACTAGTTTGACAATGGTAAGCGTCCTTAAACTTCTTTAGCCCCCACTGACTTTGAGATTCTAATAAAAATTTATGGACCATCTTCCCAGAAAAGTCCACCCGAACGTGAAAACACAGATTCCCTAACCCTACTGTACATTGTTCAGAGTCTCCTGCAGCCAAACTGTGGTTCTGTAGCTGTATCCTTGAGAGATGAACTTTATGGGGTATTTGGAAAGTTTTTTCTTTATAATAGACATGAAGAAACAAAGGACTGCCCCAAAATTAGAGAAGTAAAGCAGTTGGGGAGTTCAGAAGAAACAGAAGTTCACAAAATGAAAATAAGAAAACTCACAGAAACAAAAGGGTGAAGAGAAGATTATGGAGAACCTCTTGCAGTAACACTATGTGGGTGCTTATTCTGTCTCAAACTCAGCATCACCCAGGGAAGGTGGACCCCAGAGTAGAATGGTCTGCAAAATCGCTTTTCAGAAGCAATGCAATGTGAAGCAAACATGCGAGGGGATGGCTGGGAGGAGAGAGTCTGCATTCAAAAGACCCCAGCAGGAGATGCTCTGTGACAGAATCAGACTTGACAGGCAGAAGCATTTACTTCTGCTGTCGTCTCTAAACAGAAATCTCGGACGACATATTTAGTATGCTTTCCGAGAGGTTGCCGTGTGTCAAAGGAAGAGTAGGCATATGTTCAAGCCACCAGGGAGAACCTACTGTGAGTGGCTGAGATGACTCAAACTCCCTTCCTATTCCTAATAGAACAAAGGCAGCTCTCTCCTGCTGTAGAATGGCTTGGTTAAATACACCTTGGTTGAAGATGCATTGTGAGTGCCTGCTGTATTTAGACACAGTGTACCTTGGCGTCTTACCACAGAGCTAGTCACTGGTCTAGCAATAACCTATATTAAAGGGGATTGGCAAAAACATGTCTGGTCAAGCAGTTTGAAACTGATAGGTTTGTGCTGAGGAATCTGTTCCTGGATGCTTCCTAAAATAGCAGCAAATGAATTAAGAGCTCTGAACGGTTATGCCTTGGCTCCAAGTGCAGTGAGATGGATGCTGTAGTGGCAGAGCTAAAGTTCGTAGAAACATTGTTATGAGTTTACAACACCACTTCAAATTTCTATGCAGTTGATACTTGTCTTGATCAGGAACAGAAAATGTTATGTAGAGATTATTCAAAACATCTGACTGGAAATCTGACCAACATGGCCTTATAGATTTATTCCCTGAGGTTTCCGTTTTCCTCCAAACACAGAGCAATAATATAGAAAATAGGAAAACAGAAAATTAAGAATATATAACTATAAAAACAAAATTAGAAAGACACCATGTGTTGCTGATGCAAGCTGCTGTAACAATCTCTGAATTCTTGGTAGTATAATATAGTAAGAGTTTATTTCTCACTCACATAAATTCCAATCAGATGTCCAGGGGCTGCCTTTCATGCAGTGACTCAGGGACCCAGGCTCCTTCAATTCTGTAATTCTTCCATCTCTTAAGAGCCCTTCAGAGTTTCTGTGTGGCACTTGGCATTGCCACTGCAGCAGCTCAGGTCATTGCTGTGTGCACAGGTTTGATCTTTGGACTGGGAATTTCTGCATGCCACCAGTGTGGACAAAAAAAAAAAAAAAATGGAGTCCTTCACTTCCACCCAGTAACTAGGAGAAAAAGAAAGAGGCGTGAAACATGACATGAAAGTTTTTTGAGACAGGCCATATTACTTCTGCCCACATTCCTTAGCCATAATTTAGTCATACGGCCATATGTAATTGCAAAGGAGGTAACAAATGTATTCTACTTTTGTGCCCTGGAAATAGAGAAAACAGATTTTAGGAAATATCTAAAAATGTTTGCCTCCATAATCAGACATCCTTATGATCCAAATGTCTCCATGGGGATACATGTCTCCATAGACCAAGAGCAGAACAAAAACACAAAACAATGGGCAGGAAGTAAAGTCACTGGCCATGCACTGCAGGAATGCAAGCATAAAGGCTAGCAAAAAGATTCAGCTCCTGGAAAATTAATAGTATTAACAGTGCTTTACATAAATTGAGAGGCTGGGGAAAGGCTCACTGCTTGAGTCTCTGACTCAAGAAAACAGCATATTGAAAAATGGAACCATGTAAAAATACTGCCTGATGGAACCTTGTCAAAATACAGCATATCTGGGGAAGTAGACGGACATAGGCATAGTCTCTTAATCAGAAACTGAGGCAAGCTTCCATTTATATCTCTGATTTCACTATATCATCAAAAGTAAGGAGAGGCCCATTCAGGCTTTGTAGGAATCGAAGCAAAAGTAATAATAAAAGCAAGAGTAATAATAGAGGAAACTGCACACTCCATAGACAGGGAGTGAGTCAACAGATAAAGAACGGTATGGAAAAAAATCAAAGACAAGATTATCCTACAAATCTCAATTTCAAAATACATCAAGGAATGCAACACTGAGCAAACAAATAGCACAACGATAAAAAAAAACAGCTTCCAAAATTGACAATCAGAAAATAACTGATTCTAGTTAAACTTGTAAAGAACATTCTGAAAAAGACCTAAACATAGTTATGCTTGGAATGCTCAGAGAGATAAGGAAAATATATCCATGAAGTAGAACAAATTTATATTTCTAAAAATCAGCCAAATATATATAGAACAGGAAGATATAAAAAAATAATCAATTAAAATTTTTTGAAATAATAAATATTAATATAAACAAAAATTGCCGTTGAAGATTGGGGAGTTCCCATTGTGATGCAGTGGAAAAGAATCTGACTAGTATCCACGAGAATGTGGGTTTGATCCCTGGCCTCACTCAGTGTGTCAGGGATACAGCATCGCTGTAGCTATGGTGTAGGCCGGTAGCTATAGCTCTGATTCGATCCCTAGCCTGGCAACTTCCATATGCCTCAGGTGCAGACCCTCCCCCCTTCAAAAAAAAAAAAAGCCAGAAAAGAGAAAATTTTAGAAGACTGAGAGTTGAAAAAATTTAAATTTCTGCATATTAAGGACTGAGGATGCAATTAGGACTGAGGATGCAATTTAAGTTGTATACACAGATTACTTTTAAAAACCAAGACCAAAAATAAAGAAGATTGAACTCATGAGGATAGAAAAACAGTAACAGAGTAAACCCAAAGTTAGTAGAAGAAAGGAAATACAGAAGTGAAGGAGAGGGTGTGACAGCAAGTGATTTTTTTTTTTTAACCATCATATGACTCCCTTTAATCAGAAGGAGTGTACTTACTTCTTCTTTCCACTGCTTGGACCGTGGAGATAAAACTTGGATAAACTACCTGAGAGTGTGGGATGGAAGCCATGAACCAAGGATGGTAGGATGAGAAGGACTCAGGGTCCTGACACCATGAAGCCTCCAGACCCACCTAGAATGCTTAAAGTCTTAGGAGAGAGAAAATACATTTGTCATGGTTAAGCCACCATTCTTTTGGCCTTTGTACATGTCACATGTGTAAAGGAATATCCAAAGTAATAAAATCATAAAGGTTCAATTTAGCAATATATAAAACTGAGGGAAGAGGAATACACCATTGTTTATTTTATTGTTATTCATTAAACTGTATAATTGATGTGAATTTTTTGTTTCCTCAGGACGGCTTTTATATGCAGAGATAATTTTTATGGTTATTTGTTCCTTAAGAATATTCAATTACTAACATTACAATTTAAAAACTCTAGGGTAGGAGTTCCTGCTATGGCACAGAGGCTTGCCTGTGATCTGGCATCACGTTTTCAAGGTTCAACCATGTTGTGATTTGTATCAATACTCCATTCCTTTTCATTGCTAAATAGTATTCCATCGTATGGATATACCACATTTTCTTTATCCATTCATCCATTGGTGAACATTTGGACTGTTTCCACTTTTTTTTTGGTATTTTGATAAAAACTACTATGGACATTTTTGTACAAGCTCTTGTGTAGATTTGTATTTTCACTTTTCCAAGGTATATACCTAGGAGTGAACTTATTGGGTCATAAGGTAACTATGTTTAATATTGAGGAACTGCCAGACTGTAAAGCATCTACATCACTTTACATTCCCACCAGCAATGTTGGTTCAACCTTTTTTTTTTTTTTTTGCATGAAAACTTGTGTATATGTATCTGCAACTTTGTTTAGTATAAAATTAACATACAAATTGAATAATGTTACTATACTCTAGCAACATCTAACTTAAAAATACAGAAGACTCCTAGTTTCTATTATAATAGCTACCGAAACCAAGGAACAAATGCAATAAAAGATGAGAAATGCTGTCTTGAGGGAAAATGAGAAAAACACTACTGAAGGAACTATGGAGAAAAATATCCGTGAATTCAAAAATCTTAAATGTAGGTTTGTTCTTTACCAAAGATATGCATCCAGGAAGAAATGAGGCCAGAGCTATGGGCTAACATACTTCCGATCTTAGAGTTACTTACATTTGAAAATAGATTTTAAAAATGCATTGTAAAAAAGAGAGCAAAAATAATTGTTCAACATAAGGAAGGAGAGTTTGATATTCATGATCTCTTCAAGGGAATAAAACATTGAGTGTTTTTTTTTTGTTGTTGCTTGATTTTTTTTTTTTTTTTGCTTTTTAGGGCTGCACCTGAGGAATATGGAAGTTCCTAGGATAGGGGTCTAATCAGAGCTTCATCTCTGGCCTATGCCACAGCCACAGCAATGCCAGATCTGACCCATGTCTGCAACTCACACTGTAGCTCATGGCAATGCTGGATCCTTAACCCGGTGGGCAGGGGCCAGGGATCAAACACACACCCTTGTGGATACTAGTCGAGTTCATTACTGCTGAGACACAACTGGAATTCCTGATTGTCTTATCTTTTAGAGTAAATGATAAAATGCTATAGATTACAGAAGGATTTTATTTTCTCATCCAAGTATATAAAATAAGACCTGAACAATGGAGAAATAGTTACACCATGTCATGAATGGGAAGACTAAGTATCTTAAAGGTATTCTCTTAAAATTAGTCTCTATATCAATCAAAATCCCAACAGGATGGTTTTGATAAACTGATATTAAAATATATATAGAAAAGGGACTAAGATATAGATGTTTAGTATATGGCTATTTAGTAATGGCCATGTAATACAGGTATAGGTATGTACAGATAGTCTAATAAAACAGAATGGAGACCTGGAAACAAAGGTGATCCTATGTAAAATGGTATTTGTCAGAGATAACATTACATATCAGTGGGGAAAAGGACTGCCTGTTCAATAAGTGGTCCTAGAAAAATGGGCATATAGAAAAATACTTGAGGCCCCATCCAACACTGAATATAAAATAGATTCCTGGTACAATAAATATGTAATGGTAAACAAGTAAAACTTCATAAAATATAAGAGAACACCTTTTGTTCTGTAAGTATGAAACGATTTTTAAGCAATGTATCAGAAAAGCACAAACAGAGAAAAAGATGAGTTCAACTACATTAAAATTAAAATTTCTACATAGTAAGACACCAAAAGCAAAGATCAAAAGAAACAGAGTAGGAGCGGTATTTTCACTGAATACAAGAAAATAACAAGTAATTTATCAATAATATATTTGTAACTTTAAAAAATCAATGTGAAAAAGATAAACTATTCAGTGGAAAAACAGGAAAAGTATATAATTAAGCAATTCACTGAAAGGGAAATCCAACTGGCTAATAAACATTTACAAAAAGAAATTTCAGCCTCCCTAATAATCAGGGAAAGGTGAATTAGAATAGATGGACAAAAATCAAAAACTATTATAATTCTATGTGATGGCAAGGATATGGTTCTTTTACCTAACTATCAACAGCATTTCATAGCAATAGCAATTTACCAAGTGCATTGTGCAAACTCAACTCTAACCTTTGTTATCTTTATCAGTGAGGATGCTTTTGGCTCCACCTGACAAAAACCACTGTTTCCAGTAGTTAAAACAAGGAAATCTCTCACCTTACTTAACAGGAAGTTCACAGGTGCTTGAGTGGGCATAGTATTGATGGTTTCAGCAGTTCAATAGTGTAAACAAGGACTTTGTTACTCCACCCATCCTCAAGGCTGTTCCAGTGTCAGTCTTGCCCTCTGGCTGGAGCCTTTTTGTCGGAGAAGGGCTGGCAGCAGTACTGCGGAAGGGCTCAAGCTTCATAATTCACATCCATTGAGGGAAAAAGAGCCTCTTCGTTATCATGGAATAAAGGGCCTTCCCTGTGCTTGGATACATCACTTGCCCATCTCTGGACCCCGTACCCATCCCAGACTTGAATACAGGAAATGGGTTTGCAGGAATTAACTTAGATGTCTGAAGTTGGGTCAGTTCCTAAGCACGTTTCTGTGGACAAGGAGTGGATGGGGTACTATGAAGCCCATTGCACCTCCAGTGGACACACAGCTTCCAAACACTCGAGATGTTGACCTACAAACCCCAAGAAACAGCAAGAAAAGGAAACGTCAATTTTAAATACAATAAAGTGACACTTTATAGACTTAATTAAACTGTTTTAGTCATTCCTGAAGGTAGAACAGTGAGGAATCTCCAAGGAGAGTGAGGAATTGAGCTTTGCATGCATCTTGGCTAGAGATGCAAACCTTGGAGTGGTCAATGCTCACAGCCGCAGCTGTGACCTATGCCACAGCTGTAGCAATGCCCGATCCTTTAACCCACTGTGCTGTGCTGGGAATAGAACCCACACCTCTGCAGTGACCTGAGCCACTGTAGTCAGATTCTTAACCACAGTGGGAACTCCATGCCAGTGTTTACTAAAATATGTTCTATAGAATACTAGCCTTCCAAAGGACATATAAAAAAGAATTCTAAATCAATTGGGAAAACTTGCATATTATATCCTCTTGGAGAATTGTATTAACATCTTTAAGATTCTGAGTAGTGAAAAAAACTATTTAATTTGGTGTTTTCTAATCTAATCACATAACCTGTTATACAAAGAGTATCTATCTAACATTCTCAGAACTAACGTTCCAAAGAATGTACTTTAAGAAACACTGCATTATATCATATAGCTAAATAAACAACAAACACTCTCAATTTTAGATGTACGAGCCACCTTAAAAACACTTTTAACACGGACTATTTCAACCATATGCAAAAGTAGAGACAATAATATAATGAATTCCATCTATATATTACCTAGCTCAGAAACTGATATTAGTTATCCTTTTTCTTTGTATCACCACCCATTTCCCACAACTGCTCATGATTATTTTGAAGCAAATCCTAGACATATGATTTCTTCTAAAAATTTTCAGTATGTATTTCTAAAAACAAAGACTCCTACCTTTTTTTTTTTGGCCTCGCCTGCAGCATTCGGAAGTTCCTGGCCAGGGACTGAACCTGTGCCACAGTTGAAACCAGAGCCACAGCACTGACAAGCCTAAATCTTTAACCCACTGAACCACAAGGAAACGCCAAGAACTATTTTTAAACATACAGTATCATCATATCCTGAAAACTGAAACTATAATCCCTCAATATCATCAGTGCTCTTATTTTTCTGATCGTCTATAAATGTTCTAATTTGAGTTGTGTTGTATTTTGTCTTACAGTTTGTTTGAAATTGAATCCAAAAAGGTCTATATCTTACCATTGGTTAGTAAAAATTTAAGTCTATTTTAATGTAATAGATTCTCCGTCTTTACATTTCCACTATTGTTAATAATTTGACAATAAAACTGGACCTAAACCAAAACCAAAACTGGACCCTCTTTCCTGAGTTTTCCCTGGTCCAGATTACACCCTCATGGTGTTTCTTAGCATGTTCCTCTGTCCTCTGTATTCCCTGTAAGATACAGTGGCTTAAGCAGACTCTGCTTTGGTTTCTTTGGCAAGACTATTGTATAGGTAGGGTAGCATATGGCCACCGAGTGGCATATAATGTCCCTTTTTGATGTAATCAGCCATGGTTAATCATTGACTAGAAACATTATTTCATTAGGAGCTCCAAGTTGTGATATTTCTAGCATTCCTTCTTCATTTTTTAGCTATATTACCTCCATATAAAGAAAATTCCTCTTGCTAAATACTGGGTTACACTGAAATACAGTTTCTATAGAAAAGGCAAAACAGTTTGATTCTTTTTACTGAGAAGTTTTCAAAATAGTGCATTGGTTCCCTGAGCCTTTAGAGAATATCAGTGTCTCACTGTTTTGGTATTATTATGAACCATTGGATTTAGACACAGTCTGTGTGTTTAAAGTAAACATATTCTATGTATTCAAATCCTTTTAAGTTATCACACTTAGTGATCAAAGGTGTCTCTTTTTGTCCGATGCTCCCAAGTCTTTTTGACACAATCCAAATAGATTTTAATATATTTCTGGTGTTTTGGTATCACAAGACATATTAGGCGCTTTTTGTACATTTCCAGCGCTGGTTCTAGAATGAGTCATTTCTTCACGATGCCCTCGAATTTTTGTTGGTGTTTTTTCTTTTTCTGGCTGCCCCATGACACATGGAGTTCCCAGGCCATGGATCAGATCCAAGGTGCAGCTGTGACTTATGCTGCAGCTGCAATGCCAGATTCTTAAACCAGTGTGCTGGGCTGTGGGGATCCAACCTGCATCCCAGTGCTGTGGAGACACCACCAACCCCATTACACCACAGCAGGAACTCCTGCCCTCATTTTGTTTTCTTTGTTTTGTTTTTTTAACTGAGAAATGATATTTAGAAAACCTATATAAATATAACTTTTACATAGATAAAATCTCCTGGGACTTCCATTAAGTGCTTTTCTCTTTTGTTATACCAAATATTTATTTTGAACTTGGCCAATTTACTCTCCAAATCTATTTTCTCACTTGTAAAATGTAGACTGTAATGATCCTTCCTGATTAAGTTTATGGTATAAACAAGTCAATACATGTCAGGTTTTCAGAATAGTGCCAACGATAGCACTTAATAAATAAATGTTAATTATGATTTAACACCTAGCATTAGCTTTATATTCAGATTTTGAAATATGGTAATTTATGCTAAGATCAAATTATTCTTTGACAACTCCCAGTTCCCTTTGATTATCTACTCCAATACCCCAAATTTCCCTGACCTCATTTGAGCAGTCACGCACTTAGGCAGCAGGGTTCAATTAAGAAGCCAGGAGAAAGAGCAACCAACTCCAAAGTTATTTTTTGCTTCTTGGAAGGCCATCTGCTGCCATGACCCATTTCACAACATGGAAATTCATCAGCTGAGTGCAATTTCCCTTCAATCAGTGGCCCAGTAAATAGAATTACGCTGCTAATTTTAAATTTGAAATGGTCAGCATGGGTTAAAAAAAATGCCCATTCATCAATACAGATTCTGCAATTAATTGAGAATACAGAGGGTCCACTGTATGCCAGGATTTCAACAGAGAAGTGGGAAATAGGTTTGCTTTCCTTCACTTCTTAGGCCACTGGCACACAGTGAACAGATAGTTCCAAACCAGTTCCAAATCTTCCACTGTTTTTTTTTTTTTATGATTTTTATTTTTTCCATCATAGCTGGTTTACAGAGTTCTGTCAGTTTTCTACTGTACAGCAAGGTGACCCAGTCCCACATACACATACACATTCTTTCTCTCAAATAATCCGCCATCATGCTCCATCACAGTGACTAGATATAGTTCCCAGCGCTATACAGCAGGATCTCATTCCTTATCCATTCCAGGGGCAACAGTTTTCATCTTTTTTTTTTTGCCTTGATGCTGCAGTGAATGGATAAGGGAATTTGTTTTCACAAACCTAGTCCTACCAAGACTGGACAGATCTCCTTAAAGGGAATAGGCTGATGGTTTTTGAATAAACTTTATTAAAAGCCCACATTAAAAATAAATTCATAACTAAATGTTTTCCAGTTAATATAGAGATTTCTTAGTTACTGAAGAGCCGTGTGTTGTTGGACTGGATAATATACCAAAAATTGCTTTGCAGGATATTCATGGGACAATGGATGAAACTGCCCTAAGATTGTGGATTGAAGTACTATGTCAGTATTAAATTTCCTGAATTTGATAACTGCTTCGGTCTTAGAGGATAAACACTGGGAGTTCCCTGGTGGTGCAGTGGGTTAAGGATGTGGCATTGTCACTGCAGTGGCTCGGGTTACAGCTATGGTGCAGGTTCAGTCCCTAGCCCTGGAACTTACACATGCTGTAGGCGTGACCAAAACAAACAAATACCCACTGAAAATTAAAGGGTAAAGGGATATGATGTCTGCAGAGTACTTTCAAATGGTTCATGTTAATGTATGTGTGTGTGTGCGTGTACGTGTGTGTGTGCATGTGTGTGTGGGCACAGAGATGGAGTGAGTGCATATATGCACAAGCATTCAAATGTGGCAAGTGTTAAACACTGGTAAACATAAATTTCAGTAAAGGGTATATGGAAGTTCTTGATATCATTCTTGAAATTCTTCTGTAAGTTTTTTTTTGTTTTTTGTTTTTGTCTTTTTAGGGCCACACCCGAGGCATATGGAGGTTCCCTGGCTAGGAGTCCAATCGGAGCTGAAGCTGCCTGCCTACACCACAGCCACAGCAACAAGGGATCCAAGCTGTGTATGTGACCTACCCCACAGCTCACAGCCAGATCCTTAATCCACTGAGCAAGGCCAGGGATCGAAACTTCATTGTCATGGATACCAGTTGGGTTCGTTAACCACTGAGCCATGACAGGAACTCCTGTAAGTTTAAACTTATTCCAAAATAACATGTTTTTTTTGTTTTCTTTTCTTTCTTTCACTTTTCCTTTTTTTTAGGGCCGCACCTGTGGCATATGGAGGTTCTCAAGCTAGGGGTCGAATTGGAGCTGTTGCTGCCAGCCTATGCCAGGCCCACAGCAATGCCAGATCTGAGCTGCGTCTACACCATAGCTCACGGCAAAGCCGGATCATTAACCCACTGAGCAAGGCCAGGGATTGAACCGGCAAAATCATGGTTTCTAGTTGGATTTGTTTCTGCTGAGCCATGATGGGAACTCCCATAATGTGTGTTTTTTTTAATTAATTAATTCATTAAAAAATGTTCTGTAAGTGAATTCATAAGCCGAGGCCAAGAGAATAAACGAAAACATAAGATCTATTCAAAAGTCAAATTAATAACTTATAGAGAAGCAGGTTAAGCATGAACAACTGAAAGTATTTATTTGAGCTAAGCATTACGAAATACCAAAAATGTAAGCCTTGACACTCTCCTGATACCAGTACTATATTTACCAATTGCTCACCATACATTCTTCCAAGAAGATCCCACAGACAACTTAAATAATCCTGAGACCTAAGATAGCTAAGAAAACGCGAGAGCAGCACCTGCCTTCCAGTGATGAAGAGGCCTGATAGAGATTTCTGGGAAAGTGGCTCACAGGCTCCAAGCTCAGTGCTACAGTGGGAGGCCATGGGAAGCAAGGTCCTTGGCTTCTCAGAAGAATGAAGGTGATCTCTTAGACGGTGTGGGAGAATTTCTGGATAAACAGATGAAGAACACAGCCTTGCTGGAATACCATCTTGGCTGCTGGAAAGAATCAGAAGAGCTGGCCTAGTGGAAAGCCCTGTTTGAAACACTTGCTGTGACATCAGGTGAAGAGACCTAACTTTTGACGGCAGCACAGCAAGTCCTCCCATTACAGTGTGTCCCAAAGGCGGCTGCTTGAGTCCTCATCTTCACCACTGCCAAAAGACTGCTTCCCTTTTTATCTAATATCCTAATCCTCATTGTTAGGCTTACAAATAAATCTGTTTTGCATTATATTTAAAAAGAAACAAACAAACCAAACATCATACCACTTAAGCCTTTCTCCAGATGTTTCCTTCCCTCTAATGTGGCAGAAAGCACTCTCCTCCTTAGTGGTTCTTGCGTTTATGCCCATGCAGTTTCCAGGGCTGCTGAGTGAACTGTTAAGGCTGCATCGAGCTGCATCTCACAGGCCTGCAAGCCTTGTAGTCACCCAGCCTCAATATCAAAGAAAGAGGCTGGAAGGAGTGACAGAAACATCAGAGGTTTTTTGGATAGGGGGATCTTACAGGTCTGCAGCAAAAGGTCCCATTGTGTACAACAGACAGCAGGCAGGACATGGCAGCAATCTTCTTGAGGGATAAAGAGGCTACCATTTATAGGGGGAATTGATGTCATCGGTTACCAGGGAAACCAGCAGCTGGGGCAGGAGACAAGCACATGGGCAGTTACTGATAAGTCCTGTAATTACGGGGATTGGAAAGTCTTGTGAGTGAAGCAGGGACTGGTCGAGTAGAGGATGTAGAGAGAGCAAGAACAGCCACCTCGAATGGCCGGACCATATTGGCTGGAGAGTCTTCCTTCTCTGATTCCTCCTGGCAGAGCTGGTTGTTTCTCTTCTTCTAACTTAGAGAGTAACCATGCTATACAACACTTCGTTTTGCGTGCTTGTTGGTGTGGCTATATTTCTCAGAAGACTAGGTTCCTGGAGGGTATATAACATGACTTATCTTTTTATTACCCCAACAACTCTGGCATATTGTGAGCTCTCGACACAAAAGAAAGAAAGAAAAGAAGCCAGGAAAGAAAGAATGAGCAGATAAGACCCAAGCTTGATCTGGATGAAATTAAAATAAAAATTTATTATAGGCATTATAGCATTAATATAGGCAAAATTATTTACCAATATCTTAGCTATAAGATAAACAAGTTCTCGAAGGGAAAACACTACTGAAATACATCTGAAACATAAATGTACTAAGTATCATTTCTGCCAGGAGGGCATTTTTCCTACCTGTTTCCAGCAAGAATAAAGTTCAAGGTGAGGAGCTTACCTGCCTTAAACAACCAGTCCCAGAAGAGATGAGTCCTCTAGGAATTGAGTTCTAGGAAGGATGGTGTTGGGTCCTCATTTCCGCTTCACAGAGTATAAATATATTCCACCCAGGCTGAAGATCAGTTGGGCAAGATATGCTCTTTTTTCCCTCCTTGTACAGTAACGTAACAATAGCTCCCTGTATTGCTCAGGGCTGGGTTGCAGAGAAAAGAATCCACATGAAACAATCCACAAGGGAAGAAACAATAAGTAGTTTGCAGTTTCATTTAGAGGCCAGAAGGAGCAGATCCCCCAAAGCCGCACTTCAGAACCAAATCAAAGTGAGCTCCTGTCTCTTCTCAAGTCAGGAAGTCAGGAGCTCCTGAGGTCACTACCCTTGTGACCAGGAGACCTCATGATCAGGAAGCCACTATAGTTAGAAGTCTGCTCGCTATGCCTAGACGGCTAATGTGAATGCCCCACCCACCGCATCTAGCTATGACTGGACACGGGGGCCTTTTCTGAGGATGCTGGGCAGCCCGGCCCCCAGCTACCCTACGACCAGGGGAGACAGTAAGTGAAGGCCTCCTCCTCATCTCCACCCTCCAAGTCTTATCCAACTTGGGAAATGGAAATTCCAGACAATACCTCAGGTACGAGGCAGTCTGGGAAATGTAGTTTACAGCTTTCTAGCCTTTAGAGAAAAGCGCTCCAGAAGGAAGACAGTGTGAATGCTGAATGCCAATACGAGTATCCACTACCTTTTAGAGTCGGGAGGATTAAACGAGCTATTGTACATCAAGTACATAGCCCAGTGTCTGCCACACAGTGGTACTCAATACGTGGCATTTTATAACTCTACAGAACTTGGATATTCATTTTTGCACCACAAAACTGTACTGCTACAGGTTTAAAAATTAAATAGAACAGCACTTTTTACCACCAGGATGAACTTTCATGAGGGTGGAATACAACAATGGGAGAGTATTCCATGTCCCAAAGGACATTCGTTTTCTAGACGGCCGGCAGTGTGCCGGGGGACATGGTCCTGAGTCATCTTCCTTATCAGCTATACTACTTCCTATCTACTACACTTCCTTCCTCACAACTCCATGAAGGTCTTGTCGCAGAATTTTATACGGAAGCAAATAACTTTGTCATAGTCCTACAGCTGGTAAGAACAGCTTACCTACAGCTCTAGACCCAGATCAGCTAACGTCAGAGCCCGTGCGTTTTCTGTGAAGTCACAAGTAAGAGCATGAGGAGTCTTAGGGAGCAGTAAGATGGGCTAGAGCAGATGGAAGCCCAGAGTTTGGTGCTGAGCTACAGGATGCAGACAATCAGCAGTACTTGTTCCTGTGTAGTTGAGTTGTTTACTGAAAGGTAGGCTTTACCAGGGCTTGGACCTGTTCCTGACTCCTGCTAAGTACTCCATAAACAGTAGCTTATAATTAGTCATGAGAAAAGATGTATAAACACCAATTTGATGATAATATTATTAGCTGGTTTTGCACCTTATAGAGCATCCATTTCCAAAGAGTTTTGGTTAATGCTAAATATTGATTTAAAAAGAGAGAGCTCTGTATGGTGCTCTGTACTGAAATAGAAATTTCTATCATTTCAGAGTTCTTGCTGGGGCAGCAGGTTATTGTCTCTGTGGCGGCATGGGTTTGATCCCTGGCCTAGTGCAGCGGGTTAAGGATCTGGCATTGCCAAAGCTGTGGCACAGGCTGCAGCTGCAGTTCAGATTTGATCCCTGGCCTGGGAACTTCCATATGCCATGGGTGTGGCCAAAAAAAATTTCCACCATTTCAATTTTTCTAGCTTCTAGAAATTCCACCTGGTATTGTGACTGTGGGTCAATCAATCTTTCTTGCCTCTGATTCTTCATCTGTAAATGGGAATAATAACCCTATAATATCATAGGGTTGTTATAAATTAAATATTTAACACGTGCAGTGCACTTTTTGTTCTTGCTTTGCTTACTGTTTGCTTTACCAAAATAGGACAATATACATAATTTATTTTTGCTTTCTTAATAATATCTCATGAAAATAGTTTTAAATCATTTGGCATAGTACCAATTCATTCATTTCAGTGGCAGTATAATATCCATAATGTGGATATATAATAATTTATTGGCCATCTCATTCTACTGATCAGCTTTTTCTTTATTTACCATTTCTCCCTAAGACAATGCACTAAAAAATCCTATGCATCTCCCAAGGCAACAGAAATCAAAACAAAAATAAACCAGTGGTTCCTAATCAAACTTACAAGCTTTTGCACAACAAAGGAAACCATAAAAAAAAAAAAAAGAAAAGGCAACCTATGGAGTGAGAGAAAATAGTTGCAAAGGATGCAATAGACAAGGGCTGAAACTCTGAAATATACAAACAACTCATACAACTCAACAGCAAAAAAAGAAGGAAAAAACCACACACACAAAACCCCCACAAAAAAACCCAAACAACACAATTAAAAAATGAGAAGACCTAAATAGACATTTCTCCAAAGAGGACATATGGATGGGCAAAAGGCACATGAAAAAATGCTCATCACTATTTATTAGAGAAATGCTAATCAAAATTACAATGAGTACCACCTCACACCAATCAGAATGGCTATCATAATAAGTCTACAAATAACAAATGCTGGAGAGGTTGTGGAGAAAAAGGAGCCCTCCTACATTGCTGATGGGAATGTAAATTGATACAACCACTATGGAAAACAATATAGAGGTTCCTCAGGAAACTGAATATAGAACTACCATATGACCCCGAAATCCCACTCCTGGGAATATATCTGGACAAAACTTTCATTTAAAAAGACACATGAACCCCTATGTTCATTGCAACGTTATTCACAGTAGCCAAGACATAGGAACAACCTAAATGTCCAACGACAGATGAATGGATTAGGAAGATGTGGTATATATACACAAAGAAATACTACTCAGCCACCAAAAAGAACAAAATAATGCCATTTGCAGCAACATGTATGGAACTAGAGATTCTCATACTAACTGAAGGAAGTTGGAAAGAGAAAGGCAAATACCATACAATATCACTTTTATCTGGAATCTAATATACGGCACAAATCTTTCCACAGAAAATAAACTCATGGACTTGGAGAACAGACTTGTGGTTCCCAAAGGGGAAGGGGAGGGAGTGGGATGGACTGGGAATCTGGGGTTAATAGATGTAAACTATTGCTTTTGGAGTGGATAAACAATGAGATTCTGCTGTATAGCACTGGGAACTGTATCTAGTTACTTGTGATGGAGCATGATGTAGGATAATGTGAGGGAAAAAAAATGTATGTGTGACTGGGTCACTTTGCTGTACAGTACACTTCTCCCTACATCTCTGCCAACAATACATATTAGTGCTCTTTTTAATTTTTGCCATTCTGATGAGTATAAATAAAATATTATTTTAATTTGCACTCATATTATTAATTTTTATATTTTCTGGCCACTGGATTTGATCTATAATGAATTGTCCTTTAGGTAGAGGAAGGTTATTGAATTAGTTTTCTTTGAATATTTGAAAGCTTATGTTCTAAGGGATTTCATGTACTCTGTGTATCTTGTGAAAGCGGAGTTGGGACCAATGAATGGACCTTTTAAGATGACATATTTTAAGTTAAATTAAGAAAGTAATAGTATTATACCATTAAACACACACACACCACAAAACACACGACCTCTCTGTGAAGTTGTAAATTCTCTAGCTCTGCATATGTCCATGACGAGGCTCCAGCTTACATGTTAGGGTTGTGTTGGGGGTTTCTTCTGTCGAGCTGGAGACAGACTTGGGTAAGGGGTTCCAAAACCAAGCTTAACTGAGAATCAATTTAGAAACTTTAAAATGCAAATTCATAGCATCCTGCCTTGAAGATTTTGCTGAAGAAGGTCAGGAGAAGCTCAGGAATTTCTATTTTTATACTAACCAAGTGATTCTAATTAAACTGTGTACTGAGCAACATTTGAGAAACACTGGACTGACTGACCTCTAGAAGAATCTCTTTGAATTTCAAAATGATTGATGTTATGAGCTGCTATGTTAGAAATGTTATCTGACAAAAAGCCTAACAAGAATCAGATAATAAAGTACTATAAAGGACTATAACCCGATCCTCAGTTCGTCACCCTCTATCCACTCTTAGGAAACACAAGAAACAAGAAATATATTTTCCTCCTGCAGGTGAATGTGTCTTAACAACAATCCTCATGCAAAAAAAAAAAAAAAAACAAAAACCTTTCTGTGAAATTATGAGTTACAGCTTAATAATTTGTAGTCAAAGCATCTTTGGAATTCTACAGTTGAGTGTTGAGTGAAGGTGCTTGTGAATTAACTCTCAGAAGTTCATTCTATAGGGAGACAAATAAATCCCGTTTAAACTGAATCACTATTAAAGACAGTGAGTTTTGGAATCCCAGATGTGATTAGCTCTCAACTCAGTCTTCTTATCTCTAAAATGGGGACAACATCACAGCAATTACTACTCTCAGGAGATATCCCCTCAGGATTAAATGAGATAGAAAGTGCCAAGCACAGCACTCAGCACATAAGGAAGATCTAAGTTATTAATTCCCTTCCACCCTTTCTCTTACAATGCCAGCAAAAGTCGCTCTATTTTTAATATAGCTGATGCTCTTCATTCTACAACCCAGTAAGTGAGAAAATAAGTTTGATCTTGAGACAGTTTAAAAATATGACAGGCATTTCAAAATATTTGGCTTCTTCGTTAATGACCATACACAGTGTTTTTAGCTCTAGATGTTGATCAAACAGTTCAAAGATATTCAGAGTATTTGTATTCAGGGAAGAGAAATATTTGGTCTTCATAGCAACTTTTTAAAGGTCATAAAAGGAAGGCTATTCAAAAGGATTGAATAAGTTTCTCCATTCTGTGTGTGTGTGTCTGTGTGTGTGCTTTTTAGGGCCGCACCTGTGGCATATAGAGGGTCCCCGGCTAGGGGTCTAATTGGAGCTGCAGCTGCCCGCCTACTCCACAGCCACAGCAATGCCAGATCCGAGCCACGTCTAAGACCTACACAGTTCATGTCAACACTGGATCCTTGACCCACTGAGCAAGGCCAGGGATAGAACCTACAACCTCATGGTTCCTAGTTGGATTCCGTTCTGCTGCACCACGACAGGAACTCCAAGCTCCTCCATTCTTTAACTTCCA
The DNA here is from genome assembly GCA_004024745.2 of Catagonus wagneri. Classification (NCBI taxonomy): domain Eukaryota; kingdom Metazoa; phylum Chordata; class Mammalia; order Artiodactyla; family Tayassuidae; genus Catagonus; species Catagonus wagneri. The sequence continues at coordinate 23,315,582 of PVHT021183524.1, forward strand.
ACTAGTTATTTTGGGTTTCAGATTTTTATTTTTAGGTCTAATATTCAGTTACTCTTAAGCTTAATTTTCATTACTACTGAAGCCACAGTTTGCCCAAATGTCTATTAAAAGTGTAGGAAGTTGGACCATGGTCACTGAGTCTTGGGTTGTGTAAGGAGCAGTTAACTTTCAGTATAAGAGGAAATACCTAGAACTATTTCTCTTGGACTAGGTGATAAAATAGGTAAATCAGTTTCAGTTTTAACCAAGTTCCTGGAGATAGGGAATTGGTCTTATTTGTTTTTATAAAATAAGTGCCTGACACATAGTAGGTTCTCAAAAAATGTACCTCAGATAAATAAATGAATGAATGAAAGAAATCAGATGTAGGAACTAAGAATTGGAAACAAGAAAGATTGAAGTTTAAAAGCTAAAATAAAGCACACAGTACTGATTAATCTGTTTCTAAGAATATGGACAACTAGAAGACCCCAAACAGGCTTCTTCTATCATGGTCCAATACAATGGCATACTGTCAAGCAATGAATGAAGAAAGTAATTCCAGAATTCTTCCTGTAAACAATACTTCAATAAGCCCTCCGAGGTAGTAGGTGAGAACCGCCAGGGACAGGATATGGGCAGAGTTGCCCGTATAAGGCAAGGGAGGAGGGACTTATTTCTAATTCCAGAATGGTGTGGGGAGCGGAAGAGGGGCTGCAGAGGAGCCCGAACTTGCCAGAACGCCCCTGTGCTGAGACTGAGTGATGCTTACAAAACTTTCACGGAAGTTCAAACAATGACGTGGTTGAACTTCTTTCTGAAACAAGAGAAGAGCTTGGCAAGCTGTTCAGGAGACAGCAGACCTGGAGGTGAGAGTGTTGAGGCTGAGAACAGGAGGAAACAAGGTGCAAGAATGTGCAGAAATTATGAGGCGGGTTTTGCATTATCTCAGGCCATAAAATAAGGGTTTTGAGGAGATTATCAGATCTCTGGGCACCAGGGAGCAGGGAGACTCTGCCGACCTCTTGATTACATGAGTGGGTCTAAGAAATTATATTTTTAGGGGAAAGGTGATTGAGCCCTTCTATAGTTAGGTCATTCCCTGTGCCAGGCGTGGGTGCTTAGTTTATTGAATGAACATCCATTTCCATCTTGGCATCCATTGCATTCTAGAGTCATGTATTATTAACATGTTTTTTTTGTTGTTGTTGTTGTTGTTTTGGCTGCACCCATGGTGGGCAGAAGTTCCTGGGCCAGGGATCAAACCTGCACCACAGGCGAGATCTGAGCCACAGCAGTGACAACACTGGATCCTTAACCTGCTGCACCACCAGGGAACTACATTAATTAATACGTATTGCTGACACACACACACACACACACACACACACACACACACACAAACACACATCTATCTTTTCTCTCTAGGAACTTACAATTTCATAGGACGGATAAGAGCAGGTCACTAATAATATCAGTGCAAGGAAATATCTAAGTGCCCTCAGATACAAAGATACTGTGAAGGCTCAAAAGAAGGACAGGTACCTTCAGGCTAGAATGGACTCGTGAGAGAGGCAGCTTTTGAGTAAGCTGGACAAGGAAGCGTAAGTAGAATTTCAACAGGCAGAGGTTTTAAGTGAGGGTGTTTCAAGTGTCTGGGATAGTGAGAGTGAAAATGGGGGCAAGAAGAACATAGTTATGGGGGAGAGCAGGGCAGATGTGCTGCATGGGGCAGAAGGAACACAGCTTCCTTCTGGCTCTTGACCCCAGGAGTCTAAAGTCTAACCATCAAATGATCCCTGGTTCTCAGAAGAACCCAACCACATTCATTGCCAAGCTATGGCCAACACATAATAGTGGCTGTGCTTATTATTCACTTTGTGACTGATTTAGACCAGGTGCTTTTATTTTCAGTTCTTTTCACCTGTGTTCTGCAAGCTGTGCTTGAACACAAGTTGAGCTTAGATTTGTTACCTCTGCAGCTTGAAGAGGAGAATGGATTAAAATATCCCCTGAGGACTTATAATATTGATTGGTTTCTATCACATATTCACTCATTCATCAAATATTTATTCAATTTATTTATTCAGTCTGAATGTTCTTAACTTATACAGAGGGGAGTTCACAGTTTATATTGAGAGTCAGAGTCACTGCCACAGCCTAACTAAGTGCTGTAGACTTTGGAGGCTTCATTTGTCTCTGTTCTTGAACACCCAGATATTCTAAGATAATTAGTACAGGAACACCTTCCCTCTTCTCCTAACACACAAGTGTATCAAGCCCACAGGAACTGACATTGCTTCCCCCAAGCAAAAGGAATGCATGTTGTCTTAAGTGCTGGGGAAAAATCAGCCAAGTATCAAAGTAGGTCCTCCATCCTAGCCTTCTTTCTGCCATCTGCACCAAATGGGTGGTTGTTCCTTTGGGTGTTTTGATGGTGCCAGGATTCGGTCAATGTGGCCAAAGGCCCCAGATCGTGCTGGCAGGTTGGGGTTAGGGAGATGGCTCTTTCCTCTGCAGGGAGGTGTTATGGTACTTCTGGTTAGAAAACCTCATTTTCCTACCCTAGATCTCTGAGCACCAGTGGCTGTCCTTGGAAAGCTTGAAGCTGGGCCTAGAGCCTTGTTTGTTTCCTTGTAAATTTCTGTTCCAAACTGAGTAGTGAAATTTCCTCAAAGTCCATACTGCTAGAACTCAAGCTTTTGTTTTATGAATTCAGATGGTCTATATTCAAAGCAAAATGAACAGCCTACTCTGCAACACAACTTTGCTTTCAAAAGTCTCATTATTTTAAAGCATTTCCACAAAATCCTTCTGATGTAGGCCTTTTTTGGAAGTCTTTTGGTTGTGTAGCACTATAAGCCTCCATAAAAATACAATGGAAAATTTTTTGAGTTGCTAAATTTAAGATGTAATTTTTCACTGGTTCCAATATGGTTCCTTCTCTCTTGCTATGATAAAGTAGACACTGTTATTCTTTTTTTTTTTTTGGCCATGCAGGCGGCATGTGGAAGTTCCCAGGCCAGGGATCAAACAGGCACCATAGCAGTGATGTAAGCTGCTGCAGTGACAACACTGGATCCTTAATCCGAAGCACCACAAGAGAATTCCCACCCTGTCATTCTTACTTGGCAGGTTTGGGCTCTATATTTTTTGGATTTTCAAATGCTTTCTCCACCTCCACTGTACCCTTGGGCATCTTTTCTGAAAGACATTTGTTTGGTTATGAACTTCCTGATGGCAGAATTGTGTTGCATGAATAAATAAGCAAATAAATGTTCGTTCCTCAAGCATGAATCAGTCATCATTCTAAACATTTCAGTTCAATTCAACTCACTTCAATTCAATTTTAATTTTTATAAACCAGTTAAAAAGCGAGAAACTGGACAGACTGACCATATTTTTCTTTGACTCCACAGAAGTCCAGACCTTTTCGAAAGGTTCTGCCAGAGGAGCAGCCTTGGTCAAGTATATTACTGGTCAAGTATATAGACTTTGAACAACAGGAAAACCAGCACAGCATTCAAGATGAGAATGCTTAGTTCTTTAATTTTTTTCTTTTTAGGGCTGTACCCGTGCATACGGAAGTTCCTAGGCTAGGGGTCGAATCAGCCTATGCCACAACCACAGCAATGCAGGATTCGAGCCACCTCTGCAACCTACACTGCAGCTCATGGTAATTCTGGATCCTTGACCCACTCATCGCGGCCACGGATCGAACCCACATCCTCAAGGATACTAGTCGGGTTCTTAACCTGCTGAGCCACAACGCCTTAATTCTAAATCAAGGACATGTCCTTTCTTAACAATGTTTCGTGGTGTGGAAATGAAAAGGACGGCGGACCTTCTAGAAAGGACAGTTAAATGCTAAAATGGAACAACCATCAGGGAATCCAGTCTCTTCAGTGATGTAGGGACACGTGGACACAGACAACGGTCTGTGCAGGCACATCTCCCTGCCCAGTGACATTACTATCTCTTACATGATCAAGACCAGGCCATTTCACAAGCATGACATTAGCATAGGCCCAAACAAGCAGTGTTAAAATTCCACAGGAAAGCTAGGCCTCATTAACACAGAACCACAGGAAGGGAGAGGGCTGGGAGAAAGCTGTATTCACTGGTGGTTTTACGAGGACAAGAGTCAGGAGCAATGTCTTCAGTCACATGACATCCTGGACTGCCCGGAATCTCTCACTTAACAATGTGTGTCTCTGTTTCTAACGATGTATACACATTACTTCTGAATGCATGTTATAAATGGGTGTCTAGGGACTGGTGTTTGGAAGTACCACGAGAGCACATGATGAAAAAATCAAATTGCTTAGAGCCAAGAGAGATCCCCCGAATCGGATACTTCATGCTGTGCCCAGCAATCCCCCCAAATGGTTATAATTAGCTAGGATAATCCTGGCCACCAATCACAACCATCACAGAAGAGCAAACACTCCATTTGAAACCCTAGAGGAATGCTAGGTCTTCATATCATAAAGTCCCAAGTAGTTTTCAAGAGTTCTTATTTCTGCTTCCTCCTACCTTCCAAACCTTCCAAAAAAAAAAAAAAAAATCAAATTTCTCAGGCATTTCTGTTTGGAACCATTTTACTAGACCTAAGCCTCTGTAAATTTTAGTCCAAAGGCTCCAACTTTCACGGTGCAATTTACATAGATTCTGAGTTGTAGTTTTCTTAATGAAAAACATACAGTCTGGAGAGCCCTTAAAAGATGAAAAAAAGGTTATTCTAGGAAGGGTGTGTATCTTGAAACTGGCCCCAGGGCAGTGGATGGGCCCCAGCTCTCTCCTCCCTTTTCTCTTCTAGTGTTCCTAATAGGTTGCAAGGTTCCCCTATCAACAAACAGCCTGCCCTCAGTTCAACTTGTGACTTTCAGAGCTTATCTCGGCTTAGCTATGGTCGAGGAGACCTCTCTCAGACTCTCTCTTTGCATAGCACTAGTTTTTCTCTTCCCTCCTTAGTCTAGACTTACAACCACCAAGTGGACCTCAAGGGACCCTCACCTTCACCTAATTCCAACATGATCACTACCATTCTCAACCAACTGAGATCATGGGACACTATCTGGCATCCATGTGACACTTCTTTCTCTGTTATCCTGGAGTTGTCACAAACATACAAGTCCAACTCTCTCCCGTGGCACTTTCCTTACCATTTTCATCTTGACTCATTTTAAAGAGATGCCTCAAACCTCCTCTCTGTTGCTTTTCTAAATAGCTTGCTTCGAAAGTCTACTAATTCTTTCCATGGGCAACTCTGGTTGCTTTCATCTAAGGAGGTCTGAATGGTTTCCCTGTAAATGAAAGAAGGATGCTGGGCTCCCATCTAAGAATCCCAGGCCCCAGGGCAGTTAATTACTAGCAGAGTGCCTCAGTGAACTGTATGTCTTTGTGTTTCAAAGAAGCATATTGGGTGAAAGGCAATTTTCTTGAGTGCAAAGATGAATGCTCTGAGACCCCTGGAGCCAACCCTGCCTCTGGCATCACTATAAAAAGAGAGAGATTCTAACCACTGAAGACCATTCGATACCCCTCCACAGTCCCAGACACAAAAGCAGGCAAACCTGGCAAAAGCACACACTTTCCAGTTACATGCAATGAAAACCATCTGCAGGCGGTAATTCTGACATCATTCAATTGGAAAGAATACTCATTTTGAAGTCTACTTCTTCCTCTTCTTCCTTTTTTTGGTCTTTTAGGGCCACACCTGAGGCATATGGAGGCTCCCAAGGTCGAATCGGAGCTACAGGTGCCAGCCTACACCACAGCCACAGCAATGCCAGATCCGAGCCACATCCACAACCTACACCACAGCTCATGGTAATACTGGATCCTTAACCCACTGAGGGAGGCCAGGGATTGAACCTGCGTCCTCACTAGTCAGATTCAGTTCCCCTTTTAGGAACTCCTGAAGTCTACTTCTTAATTTTGCTCACTAACCTCAAATCACTTTGGATGTGGAGCAGTCATTCATTATCCCACACACAGCACCGAGAAGACGCAAGGAGGTCTTCATGCCATAAGTAGCCCACCCATTGGCATAACTCCATCCAGCACCACTCACAGTAGGATGCTCAGGGCAAGAGACTGGACCACTCACTGTGGTACTGTAATAGTGTGGCCCTCTGATGGTCATTCATTTTATAGACACACACAATTTTTTTGGCCACATCTGCAGCACATGGAAGTTCCCGGGCCAGGGACTGAACCCATGTTGCAGCAGTGACCCTAGACAGCACTGAATCCTTAACCCACTGTGCCAAGTGAGAATGCCCCTATTTTATTTTAAAAATAAAACATATTTACAAGTGTCCATTTAAGCTGTCAACTAATTAACTTCAATATACAAATCTCTACATTTATACACTCCCTAGTTTATGATTTCAATGTCACAATTTTCATCTTTGTATATTGTATATCTATTAACAATTATAGTTCTGTTTTTAATATTTTTGTCTCCATAATAGGGTTATAAGTGACCACTATGACATTATTCAGGATTTAACTATATACTTACCTCTACAAATGAGTTAAATACTTTGATGTGTTTTCCTGTTACTAATTAGCGTCTTTTTTTTCTAATCAGCATCTTTTTGTTTAAGCTTGAAGAACTCCCTTTAACATTTCTTGTAAGGTTGATCTAGTGGATGAACTCCCGCAGCTTTTGCTTGTCTGGAAAATTCTTTCTCTCTCCTTCAATTCTGAAGAACAGTCTTGTCTGACAGTGTACTTTTGGTTTGCAGTGGTTTTTTTGTTTGTTTTGTTTTCCTTTCAGCAGTTGGACTATATCATGCTACTCTTCTGGTCTGTAAAGTTTCTGAGAAAAAAATCTGCTGATAGTCTTATGAAGGTTCCCATGAATGTAATGAGTTGCTTTTTTCTTGTTGCTTTTAAAAGTCTCTCGTTTTTAATTTTTGAAAATTTAATTATAATGTGTCTTGGTGTGGGTCTGTAAGGATTCACCTTGTTTGAAACTCTCTGGGTTTCCTGGATCTGGATGTCTACTTCTTTACCAAGGTAGCAGAATTTTTAGCCATTACTTCTCTGAATAAGCTTTCTGCCCCTTTCTCTCTTTATTCTCTTTCTGGGACCTCTATAGTGTATATATTGGTCTGCTTAATGGTGCTCTATAAGTACCGTAAGCTTTCTTTTTTTCATTTTTTATTCTTTGCTCGTCTAATTTTACTGATCCTTTCTTCTTCTTGATCTAGTGTGCTATAGAACCTATTAAAATTTCCAGTTAAGTGACTGTATTCTTCAGCTCTGTGATTTTTGGTCCTTTTAAATATTTTCTCTTTATTTGCTGAAATTCTCATCTTGTGCATGTATCATTTTCCTGACCATGGTGGGCATCTTTACAACTACTATTTTGAGTTCTATCAGGTAAATTAATGATTTCCATTTCATTAAGGTCAGTTTCTGGAGTTTTATCTGGTTCTTCTGTTTGGAACATATTCCTCCACTTCTTCATTTTCCCCAACTCTCTTTGTTGGCTTCCATGCTTTAGATAAAACAGCTACCTCTCTGGTCTTGACAGAGTGGTTTCACGTAGAAGATGAACCTCATTAATCAGCTTGGCCCAAGCTCTGGGTTGTCTTTCTAATCTTTGTGATTGTCCAAGCTGCCTTCTTTGTTCTTGGTGCCTCCCAGTAGTTTAGGGTGTAACAAGGCCTGTCAGAGTCCCAAAGGGGAGAATTAGAGTCAGCACCTAGATGCAGGCTGACCGGAACTCAGGCTTTCAGATAGCAGCTGGGAATGTATAGAGTTAAGCCTTTTCTAGGGAGAAACCAGGAGATAGGCATTTTTGCTTGTTCTCTCTTGGCTTGGTCCAGGTGGATAGCCACAGAAGGCAGTGCTCTTGTGCCTATTAAGAACTGCTTCTTTGTTTGCTGTGGCTGTATGAGACTCATAAATGCAAGCCCTTGTGGTTATGAGAGCCAAGCAACACAAGGACCCATCCCTTGGGCAGCAGCCACAAAATCTGGGGCACCAGATGTGTACAAACTTGCCTGTGATTTGGAATGGGCAAGAGGCAGAAGGCAGGAGAGGTATCCATAGGCTTCCCTGGTCTCCAGGGAGGATCTCAGTGGTCATTTACTAGCAATGGATTGGTGAGATTCCCTACAAACTAAATAACAACTTGCTCCATTGGCCACAGGTTCTAAAACCCAGTGCAGAAAGAAATCAATTCCAGAACCTCCATCAGAAGGTGTATTTGGTTTGGGGAAGGGTCTTGGTATCTAATGGCTCAGAACCAACCTTTTTGCTACTGTTCCACAGAGAAGAAGTTCACCCAGACCCAAAGTAGACCTAAGGTGGGTTCAGAGTCACCAGCAACCTGGTTGTGAAAACACAAAAAAGACCGAGACTTCTACTGAAAGATAAACTCTGAATCATAGAAGACATGTTCTTTTAAAGTAGTATGCAGAGGGGAAAAAAAGACACTTTCTTATTCTTTTTCTTTTTCCTTTTCTTTCTCAAATGTCGCAGACAGAATGTTTTTGATCTGTTCCACAAACATTAAAAGAAAATGATTATTTTTTTCATGGGAATAAAATCAGGGGGAATAAATTAAATTTGCTTCTTCTGATCTTGCCTAAAAACATCAAGAATGAACCAGGAATCTAGGTTCTAGGATATAGAAAATAGTGCAACAGAATTCGATAATAACAAAGAAAAATCTGGATATCAACATATTCATTTCTGTTTGCCTCTTACACGACCAGGAAGCAAGATGATGGTATTAATGGCTGCCTTTGGAGCACGTGTTGAACATATGTTTTTCAAAATATAGTTGCTGGTACAGGAAGTGGCAATTTAAACTCAAGTCAGGAATATTCTTGGAACAACCACTTTTTCCAGATGGTCTTCCCCGTTCCTTGACCTACTTTATATTTGGGAGGTTGAAAACATCTCTTTTCTGAGGATCATCTGTTTCTCTCAGGGAGCTAATATTATGTCAGTTCGATATAGTAATGGAAAAAATCATAATATGCATGGGACTTTACCAGTCTCTCTAATTTTTTTTCCTTTGTTTTTGCAGTTTGATTCAATGACCTCTAGGTGGTGGTAAAGCTTCCATCCAGTTTTTATGACCAGATAGAAGAGCTAGTCCTCAAACTGCCCTACAGGGTATTAAAGGGTTAACTGACAGGACTAGATGAGGTTGACTCTTGTCTTGGTTTCAGTATCACCGGCTGCTGCCTCCCCTACCCCCTCATTCTCAGCAGAATGTGTACTGTGCATGTCAAGGAACTCTGAAAGCCAAGCATGAAATTGAGAGCTAGGCTTAGAAAATGCTTTTTTTTAAGTTTAAATTTCACTTGAAGTTTTACGACAACTCATTTCAAAGCAAATTCAAAAATCTTCAAGTTGTAATCTGTTTACAGCAAAGAAAATACATTGTCCTGTTTTGAATGAAAAAATATTTGGTCATCAACTCCCATTAACTAGGCATAAGTTTGATGAATAAAGAAACAAGAATATAGGTTAGATTTCTTACAGAATATATATATATGTGTGTGTGTGTGTGTGTGTGTGTGTGTGTGTATTTTTTTTTTAATTTAGGAAGAAAAATAAGAAGCATACCTCTGGAGTTCCTGCTGTGGCTCTGCATGTTAAGGACTGGACATTGACTTTGTGAGGATGTGGGTTTGATCACTGGCCTGGCTCAGTAGGTTAAAGATCTGGGGTTGCTGTAAGCTGCGGCATAGGTCACAAATGTGGCTCGGATCCTGTGTTGCCTTGACTCTGGCGTACACTGCAGCTGCATCTCCAATTCTGCCCCTAGCCCAGGAACTTCCGTATGCCACAGATGCCTCTATAAAAAGGAAAGAAAAAAAAAAGAGCAGTTGACGATAGTAGTTCACAAACACTTGTATCCCCATTTGTCTTCCAATTTAATTAAGGAAAGGAGTAGACATAACCAACCTGGTCTCTCTAGGGGTCAGCCTGTCTCACGACACTGATTCCAAGACACAGCCCTAGATACACTGTGAAGATCTACCAACAATCTTTCACATTCATCTCTCACCCTGGAGGTTTGACTAACCAGACTCTGAAGAGCACTTCTCAGTCAGTCTTCAGCCATGTTCTGCGAGGACCTGACCCAGGGCTTTTGACAGATTCCTGTTTCCCTTCGGAATTAGGACATGGAACACCTTACACTGAGTACCACGCTTCACCTGCTAATCTTACTGGTTGGCTTAAATAGACCACAACAATAGGTGTTCATTTCAACCAGTTTCATTCTAAAGAACAACTGCAGTAGCCAAATTAATGGTATGCATGGCAAGCTATAACCATTAACAGAAAGGCCAAATTGAATGAATTATTCCACACGTTTTTTCAGCACCTACTATGTCCAAAGCCCTTTGCTGGCTAGGCTGCTGTGCTTATAAAAATAACTTTTCCAGATTTTATCTCTTCCTCCCAAACAATCTTCTGCTTCCATAATTTCAGTTATCTAACTACATCTACTTACTATTTGGGGTGTGGGGGGTTCTAAAATACTTTCCCCCCTTTAACATGGATCTATTAGATGTAGTTTATCCCCATGTAGCCTTTAATCCTGAATTCTGTGTGTGTTCTATTTATTGTCTGTGTGTGTGTGTGTGTCTGTTGTGTGTGTCACTTTTAGAAACTGCCTTGCCGCTCTTTTACTCTGTACTCTTGAGGGGAAGTTCTTAGAATCTCTGGTCCCTAAATTATCATATTCACATCCATCTCTTACCCTCGTAGTCTGAGTGACCAGACTCCGAAGAGCACTTCTCGGTGAGTCTGCAATACAGTCACGAATACAATGAGCTGCACACACGGTTTAATGAAGGAAACAGAGGATTTAGAGAAATTAGCATTTACTAGGTGCCTACTAAGACCTTCTTCATATGTTGTTCATGTGTTGTTGCAGCAAAGCAGAGTGTGGTGACAAAAAGAGTGTGGACTTTGGAACTGGCAGCCTGGAGCTGGATGCCTGGTTAAGCTGCCTACTCAACTACTGACCTTGTGCAAGGTACACTTGGATATAAGATTCCTTGGCTGAAAAATGGGATTCTCACACCAATCTCATTTCACACTGTTGTACGAAGAATCAAGCACTGAAGAGACACTCAGTTTTGTTCTTGTTTCCTTTCGCTGATGGGGAAAAGTAGAGAATGTGTTATAGGCTCCATATGTATATTTTATAAAACCAATCTCTAGCTCTAATGAGCCTACATAAACTAAATGGTACATTTCAACCATTTCAGTAAAACTGGATTCCAGCATATTTCTGCTTTCATGGAAATAAATTTAGGTTAATTCCCTTTCCCCCTAGTTGCCTGAGGGATGCAACTTTACACATCTTCAGGGATGCAATGACTCCTCAGAGATGTTAGACTGGGTTCTTTAGAAAAGATAACTTGTTTTCCCTAAAGAAAACCAGGTATAGCTATTCCAGCTCGATCTATAAGATTTTGATGTTGCCATTTGTTATATGAAAGATTCATTTGCCTAGGAAAATCAGCTGAAAGCTTTAAACCTCTATTTTAAGTTATCTTTAAAATGGCAATAATATATCCACCAGAGCATTTTTTTCTTGCTTGCTCGAGTATAATTTTCAAAGTCTCCAAGAAAGCAGACATGAGGTACGAAACCTGAACTTATTTCATTCCAGCTCTGCTGTCATTGGAAAAAGCTACGGCAGACTAATTCATCTTATCGATTCATAAATGGTTTACTCTATCACCCCTTGGGGGTGGGGGAAGGGAGGAAGGTTTGGGATCTAATATTGTTGATGGAAGTTGGAGATGCTATCTGATTTTTATCCCGACAACAACCCTATGAAGTCTGTATTTCAGGTTCCTGATTTACAGATGAGAAACCTGATGGCTTTGAGAGGTAAAGTTGCCCAAAGTAGGAAAGGTCATAAATGGCAGAGGTAGAATTTGATTCCAGGGTTTTCAAGATTCCCAGTCATGTACACCATTTACCACCGTACTATCTAAGGCATTGACATTTCTCCTAGAATTAAGGCTTTGACCACCAAGGTTCATGGAGCACAAAGGCAGGCTGGGGTGGGAAATCACACCTCTCGTTGAACCTACTCGCCTGAACTGACAGACCTCGGTAGAAACTCATTTCTTTCCATTTCTCTCCCATTCTAATTCAAGAGACGCCCTTTGCTTTAGACACCATGGGGACAGGTTCCTTGACCAATTACTGTTTTCCTTTGATGAACCAAGAATCTTTAGCCCAAACGCAGCCCAGTGGGGGAGCAAAGTAGAGGTGCTTGTTGTGTGTTGAAGAAGGTGGAGGGTGAGAGCAGAGTCCCCAGAGGGGCCAGAGAAGCCCCTCCACCCCCACCACCCCGTGGGGCTCCTTGGAGAGAGCATAGTTAATGTGCTTTGCACTGGGCATGACTAAAGGCTCTGCCAAGTTTCCTAGAAAAGCTCCTCTTCCAGCCCCTACTTAGACTCTCAATGGCCAGACCTTGCTCAAGAAGGAAGAAAAAATTGACTTCCTAGAGCTTCAGAGAACTGAACTGATAATCAGTCCAGAATGGAATGGGAAACTAGGGTGTTTGGACAACTGTTCTAATTTTTTTAGGTCAATGTTCTATCAGGTTAGGGGCTGAAGACCAGGGATCGGAACCAAATCTCAGTCTGGGAAAGAGCTCAGCATTTCCTTCTTAACAATGCTGGTCCACTGCTTTTTTTGTGAAATCATTTGGGGACTGAGAGACAAGAGAGGCAGGAAGGGGAGGAAAAAGAGGGGCATGGAGTTTTGAAGGAGCCTGTTGTGACATCTGAGGATCAACACCACAGGCTGTTTGTGTTAAGTTTGTGTGGAGGAACCTAAGTGGACTCATGTGACGACAAAATAAATATTTCAACTTTCTCTCTTTTTCCCCTTGTGGCTAGATGGCTGGCAAGCAGGAGTTGGGTGGGATAAGTGATTAAAAATAGATTATTTTAAAAAAAATGCTGCTATAAAGAAGAGTATGCTTTGTGTAGACAAATGTTGACTGCTTGAAACTCAGGACCTGGGCGCTTCTATTTTAAACTCTGGAAAATAAATAAGCAGGTTTGTTTTGTGTTCTGGAATTTACTGCTATCCTGTTGCCCTCCAGAAAAATTAAGAGGGTGACCTACTGGACTGCCGGGGCATGTGGGAAAAAGTGAAACACCAGAGACAACACGTTTTCAAAAGGAGAACATATTCCATGAAATCTGTTGTCCTTGAGTTTCAGCTCAAGGGCTGAACCAACACCAAATCCAAGTTAAAAAAGAAGAAGAAGAAGAAGAAGAAGAAGAAAAAAAGAGATGTGTGTGTTGCAGAGGGGAGAGGGGAACCTGTGAGAGGATGGAGTAAAATGTTAAATGATGTGATATAAAGGATGTAGACAACAAAATTTATACTATAAAAACATTTTGTCTAGTCCAGACTGAAGAAACAACCCGGGTTTCTCTTAGAAAAGAAGTAGTATCCATGCAAGAGAGGGTAGAAAGAGAGAATTTTATACATCAAAGAGACTTAAGAGAAATGTGAAACAATTGCAATGTATGGATCTTATTTTGATCCAGATTCAAACAAAATATGAAAATATGTGAGTAAATGACACAAAAAATATTTGAGGCAACAGGCAAATCTGAACACTGGATATATGAACATATTAAGGAATCACTGTCCATCTCATATGGGTGATAAGAGAATATGGATTATGTTTAAGGGTCCTACTCTCATAGAGATGCAAATCTTCCTAGATGAGATTAAGGTCTTGGATTTGCTTCAGAATCACGTGGCAGGTGGAGGGGGAAGGTGTCCAGGGAGCGACTGGAAGGATATGTCCCATGAGATTGTCCTGGAAGAGTTCATTGTTGAGGCTGGGAGTTCATTGCATGTACAATTGTCTCTACATGTGAAATATTCCATAATAAACTGTTAAAGGCAAAATCCTGTTAGATCATGCTGTGATCTTTAGAAGACAAGAGCCGCCCTCTCTAAAAGCCTGATGACGTTGGGTAAATAGTCCCAAAAGACTAAGAGAGATTCCCTCTTTTAAAATCATTTTCTCTATAAACAGTAAATGCTGGAGAGGGTGCAAAGGGAACCCTCCTACACCGTTGGTGGGAATGTAAATTAGTACAACCACTGTGGAAAACAGTATGGAGGTTCCTCAAAAAACTAAAAATAGAACTACCATATGATCCAGCAATCCCACTCCTGGGCACCTCTCCAGAGAAATCATAATTCTAAAAGATACACGCACTCCAATGTTCAGTGTAGCACTATTTACAATAGCCAAGACACGGAAGCAACCTAAATGTCCATGGACAAATGACTGGATAAAGAAGATGTGGTACATACAGTGGACTATTACTCAGGCATAAAAAAGAATGAAATGCCATTTCCAGCAACATGAACAGGACTAGAGATGGTCATACTAAGTGAAATAAGTCAGACAGAGAAAAACAAACATCACACGATATCACTTACAAATAAACTTATTTACAAACCAGAAAGACTTTGAAAACAAACCCAAAGACTTTGAAAACAAACTTATGGTCACCAAAGGGGACAGGTCGGAGAAGGAATGGGTTGAGGGTTTGGGACTGGCATATGCACAAAAGAATGGATATGCGTATACGTATAACTAAATCACTGTTGTACAGCAGAAATTACTCCAACATTGTAAATTAATTATACTTAAATAGAACTTAAGAAATGAAAAAAATCATTTTTGTGTTAATTCAAACTCCATATCTTACATCAGAGTCAAACCACAAACGGTCTTCTTTTCATTCTACTCACAGAAAATGTAAGAAGGAACTGAACAGAATCTGAATGCAAAGGAAAGGGAACTAAACTGCATTAAGGACATTCTATGGCCAAGGTTAAGATGCCAATGGACAGGAAGATACAGCTGGCCCGGGGCAGCCGGCTATCCCTTTGCAGCTGTCTGGACAATAGCTACTGTTGGCGACATCTAGGCCTGAGGGATGTTTGTGTCTTTTGAGTTGGTACTTCGATATGTCACAAAACTCTGGACAGTTCTGCTTCCTGGTTGAAGTAACTAACTCTTTTGCGATGGATTTTGTTGCAGTTTTCCTGAACAAGCACCACATCCTTAAATGGCTCTCTAAAACAAAGCAAAGATGCCCTGTGTGTCTCTGAAATGCATCTGAGGAATTGGGCCTGGTTCCCCTTTATAGACATCTTGAGGAAGATGCAGTTACATTCTGGGCAGTGACTCTGGGCTGCTTACGAAAGAAGGAGAGAGCTTTATCTCTAAATTGGGATAGTAAAATAATAGGGCAATAAATGCTAAGGCCCTTGGAAAACACTGTCTCCGGGACTGAGATTAAGCATTGAGCTGAGATGTTTTCTGTGACAGACTGTGGAAAACAGCGCCAATGATTAACAGGAACCTGAAAAGTGTGTCACAACCACCACAAGATGGACCAGAAGGCAGCCTCCCACATTCTCACAACCAGGTGGAAGAGAGGCCTCAAGGTGGTATTGTTTCTGTATTACTTTGCAGGCTTGACCAAGTTCCCACAATTTAAAAAAAAAAAGGGGGGGGGGGAAGACAGAAAAGGATCAGCAAAAAGAGGGCTGTCGACCAGCCAATGCTTGTGAAAAGAAGAGAGTGGCTCTGTCTCCCCTGGGACTCTGGTTCTACATCTTGATTTTCTTCCAAACCACTTCCCCATTTCACTCCACCCGCCACTCTTCTTCACCCAAACAAGCCTTGATATACTTTTTTTTTTTTTTTTTTTTTTTTTGCTTTTTAGGGCCACACCCGTGGCATATGGAAGTTCCCAGGCTAGGGGGTTAAGTCAAATCAAAGTTGCAGCTGCTGGCCTACACCACAGCGACAGCAATGTTGGATCCGAGATGCGTCTACAACCTACACCACTGCTCACTCACAGCAATGTTAGATCCTTATCCCACTGAGCAAGGCCAGGGATTGAGCCCGATCCTCACGGATACTACTTGGGTTTGTAACCAGCTGAGCTAGTACAGGAACTCCCTATAGTTCTAAATGAAAAAGCAAACTGCAACTTGAGCTGACACTAGTGGGTAGTTTGAAAAAAAACTGATAGGGAATTCAAGAATGTAATTCTACATCTTCCCCAGTTTTACTGCAATATAGTGGACATATAACTTTGTATTAAAGTTATATAACATAGTGATTTGATATATGTGTATACTGCAAAACAATTACCACAGTTTAGTTAATAACCATCGACTCACATAGTTGCCAATTTTCTTTCCTTGTAATAAAATCTTTTACTGATAACAACTGATACTAACTTGATCTTAGCCAAAAGGCTGAGAAGCAATGTGATGAAAACTTTTATCTACTCTCTTAGTAATTTTCAAATATACAATGCAGTATTAATAAGGGTAGTCTCCACATGTACATTAAATCCCCAGCACTTATTTATCTTATAACCCAAAGTTTGTACCTTTTGAACACCTTCATCCATTTCTCTCACCCCAGTCCTCTGCCTCTGGCAACCACCCATCTGTTCTTTGTTCCAAAGAGGGTTTTTTGTTGTTGATTTCTAAGATTCCACATAAACGATGCCATTTATTTTGCCTTTCTCTGTCTGGCCTAATTCCCTTAGCATATTGCTCTCAGAGTCCAGCCATGTTGCTGAAAATAGCAGAATTTCCTTCTTTTTCATAGCTGAGTAATATTCCATTGTGTCTATATATCCATTTCTTCTTCATCCATTCATCCACTGATGGACACTTGTCTATATATCCATTTCTTCTTCATCCATTCATCCACTGATGGACACTTGTTTCCATATATTGGCTATTGGGAATAACACTACAATGAACATGGTAGTTCAGATATCTCTTTGAGATCCTGTTTTAAACTCCTTTGGATATGTTACCAAAAGTGGGATTGCTAGATCATACAGTAGTTCTCTCTCTCTCTCTCTCTTTTTTTTTTTTTGGCTGCATCTGTGGCATATAGAAGTTCCTAGACCAGGGACTGAAACCATGCTACAGCAGTAACCTGAGCCACAGTAGCGACAATGCCAGATCCTTAACTGTTAAGTCACCAGGAAACTCCAGTAGTTCTATTTAAAAATTTTGGAGGAACCTCCACACTGTTTGCCATAGTGGTTATACTAATTTGCAACCACCAACAATGCACAAGGGTCCCTTTTCTCCACATTTATGACCTGTTTTTTTGATGGTGGCCACTCTAACAGATATTTTATGGCCATTTCCATGATGTCAGTGATGCTAAGCATCTCTGAGTGTACCTGTTGCCTAATTCTATATTTTTGGGCACCCAGAGAAAAGGTGCACCTTTATTACATTTTAAGCTCCTTTGACTTCTTAAAAAAATATTTAGGCTTCACCCACAGCATACCCGGGCCAGGGAACGAATGTGCCAAAGCAGTGACAATGCCAGATCTTTAACTGAACCACAAGAGACCTCCTCCTTTGACTTTTAAAAATACACTTTTAATTTTAGAATAGTTTTAGATTCGCAGAAAAATTGAGAAGATAGTACAGACAGCCCCCGAGTCCCCCTATTCATCATCTCCGTTTCCCTTTATTATTAGCAGCTTATATTTGTATGGTACATCTGTCACAATCAGTGATCCAATGATATTGTTACTAAATAGAGTCCATAATTTATACATATTTTCTCAGTTTTTACTTAATGTCCTTTTTCTGTCCCAGTAACCCAGTCAGGTTACTACATTCCATTTAGGCTTCAATACTCTTTAGGCACTTTTTGGCTATGAGAGTTTCTCAGACTTTCTATGTTTTTATGACCTTAACATTTTTGAGGAGTGCTGGTCAGGAATTTTGCAGAATGTCCCTCATGTAGGATTCAGTGGATGTTTTATTTACTTATGAATAGACTGGGGTTATAGGGTTTTGGAAGGCAGCTCTTTAACTTTTTCATCTTATCTTCTGAATATCAGAAAGCTGTTTCTTTAGCTCTCTTCAAAGCCTGAGGTAACAAGAAACTTACTCTGGGCATGGTTCATCCCTGTGCATTTATTATTATTTGCCTTTAAGCACTTTCTATTGTTTCCTCTGAAGAAAAAAAAAGCATTTTTTAGAAATTGTGGATGTGCTTGGCAATAGCTGCTGAAAAAAAAAAGGTGTGTCTAGCAATCATTTCTAATTATAGTTGCTGTGCAGGGAGAATTAAAAAGTTAAAGTAGCAATGGATTATTTTAGTCACAAACATGAATGGTATATAAATTCTCTTTCCCTGTCAAATAGGGGATCTGGAGTTTCTTTTTCTGAAATAATTTGTGCCCTTTTCCATTTTTAATTTTAGTTGCTATAGGAATCAGGTTTATCATTAACACTGTTTCGCAGTGCTGTTTTTGTACCTCCCAGACCTGGAAAGCCTATACTGAAAAGGACACTAGATTGCATCAAAAAGCAAACTCTAGACCAATATCCCTTATAAACATCATAGCAAAAATCTTAAATAAAATATTAAAACATAAAATAAAGTAGCTCATTAAAAATAATACATACCAAACAAGTGGGATTTATTCTGAGAAGGCAAGGGTGATTCCTTACTAGAAAATTTAGTAATATAATCCTTTATATTAGAAGAGCTAAAGAGAAAGAGCATATAATCATCTCCACAGAGGCAGATAAGGCATTTGACAACGGTAGCTTTCATTCATGTTAAAAGTATTCAATGGAATAAAAATTGATAGCTCCTTCCTTTCTACACTTGAGAGCCAAAATCTTAGTTAATGTAGTAACACTAAAAACTTTTCAATAATGTAATGAGCCAGACAAGGACTCACATAATATTTACAACTATTTTACACTGGCATGGAAGTACTAGCCAATACAATTAGATAAGAAAAATAAACATTTAATAGAGTTTCAGATTATGAAACTAACATATAAAAGCCAATAACTTCATACACTAATTAAAATCAAATATAAAATGTAATGAGAGAGAAGACAATGTTTTTGACAGTAAAAGAGCAAAAACAAAAATAAAAAACAGGTAGGCACCTAAACACCCAGAACTTAAATGAGGTCAACTCTAAAACACTGCTGAGGAGAAGTTCCCGCTATGGCACAATGGGATTGGTGGCATCTCTGGAGCACTGGGATGCAGGTTTGATCCCCAGCAGCCAAAAGAGAAAAAAACAAAAAGCCAAAACAACAAACAAACAAAATACTGCTAAGGGTACAAAAAAAGACCTGAGCAAGTTGGAAAGGCAGGAAGACTCAACAGCATAGATTTGGCAATTCTCGCTAAGACCGTTTATAAATGATATAATTCCAGTAACGTTAACATTAGGGTTTTTCCCTAGAACAAGACAACCTGATTATCTAGTAGGGCAGAAACACCAAGGATAGAAGGAAAACTCCAAAATACAGATCAGGGATAGGAGACTAGCCCTTCCAGAAGAAACATATTATGAAGCCTCTATATTAAAATAATGTGATATTGCACAGGAATGGGCAGACAGACCAGTGAAGAGAATACAACATACAGAAACAGACCTAATTAAACACATAAATATAGGATGCAACAAAGGCGATATCTCAAATCAAAGAGAAAAACTGTTGCTTTTTTTTTTTTTTTTGTCTTTTTTGCCTTTTCTAGGGCAGCACTCATGGCCTATGGAGGTTCCCAGGCTAGGGGTCTAATCGGAGCTATAGCCGCCGGCCTATGCCAGGGCCACAGGAACGTGGGATCCGAACCACATCTGCAACCTACACCACAGTTCACGGAAACGCTGGATCCTTAACCCATTGAACAAGGCCAGGGATTGAACCCGTAACCTCATGGTTCCTAGTTGGATGCGTTAACCACTGAGCCACGATGGGAACTACTGAAAACTTGAATTTTTATCGATGGCACTGGAATAATAGAATACACCACAGAGAAAAAGTTATGCCTTTTCCACCCCATACACCTGGATATATTCCAACTGAATCAAAGATCTAAATGTAAAAAATGAAACCATACAGGTATTAAAAGCAAATATGGGAGTTCCCATTGTGGCTCAGTGGTTAACTAATTCGACAAGGAACCATGAGGTTGCGGGTTTGATCCTTGGCCTTGCTCCGTGGGTTAAGGATCCAGCGTTGCCGTGAGCTGTGGTGTAGGTCGCAGACGCGGCTCAGATCCCATGTTGCTGTGGCTATGGTGAAGGCTGGCGGCTACAGCTCCTGTTAGACCCCTAGCCTGGGAATCTACATATGCCACAAGTGTGGCCCTAGAAAAGGCAAAAAGACCAAAAAAAAAAAAAAAAAAAACAAATATGAGTAAATTCCTTTATAGTCTGGGAAGGGGAAATTTTCCTTTGCTACGATTCAAAATCCACAGCAATTAAAATTATGTTTTATTTCTTAAAAATACAAACTTGCATAGTAAAAAAGACACATTTTGTAAGTGGAAAATGACAAATTGGGAAAACATCAGCAAATGAGAATCACAAAGCTTTGTCAATGCCTTCCAGCCAAAGACCACTAAGCACAACACCTGCCACTGAACAAGTTAGGATTAAAGCACCTTGTAACAAAGGAGCACCAGAGTGGAATTGAGGAAGATGATCTTGAAAACGACTTGAGGAGCTGGGCTTTGGTTAGGCAACTTTGGGGCGGGCTCAAGGAAGTAGGGATTGGCTCTGGATTGGATGCTGTCAGAAAACAATATGCAAATCTACTACTGAAGACCTTATTAACGTTATTTCTGGGGCAGGAGAAATGAATCAAAGCTAAAGCCATAATTGGCAGACAAGCAGCAGCCATCCACGTCAGCCAGTAGAGGAAGATGTGTGTGGGTTTTTGTTTTTTGTTTTGTTTTCTGCAGTTTACACAGAAACCATGTTTTTGTCTATGCTTACACAAGATTTTCAAATGGTGTTTTGCTTTGACTATCATGGTTGCAGAGTGACCTTTCTGATGCCGGTGCTCTGTCAGACTGTTTTTTTTTTTTTTTTTTTGTCTTTTTGTCATTTTAGGGCTGTACCCATGGCATGTGGAGGTTCCCCGGCTAGAGGTCTAATCAGAGCTGTAGCTGCCAGCCTATGCCAGAGCCACAGCAATGCCAGATCCGAGCCGCGTCTGCGACCTACACCATAGATCACGGCATCGCTGGATTGTTAGCCCACTGAGCGATACCAGGGATCGGACCCGCAACCTCATGGTTCCTAGTTGGATTCGTTAACTGCTGTGCCATGACCGGAATTCCATGTCAGATTGTTTATAATCAACAAGGGGACAAACATCTAGCGCATCGGTATCAGGCAAACTGTTGGCATTGAGGTCCAGCTGTGGTAGCCACTTCTCTGTCAGGGGTTGCTTCTCCTTCTCTTGGAACTAATACCTTTAGCTAATATACAGACAGCTTCAAAAAGAGACTAGACAAAAAACCCAAAACACCTGTGCTATCTAAAACAGCTGCCACTAGTCAATGAGATTATATAAATTAATAAAAATTAAAATAAAAAATGTAGTTCCCCAGGAAGTTCCCATTGTGACTCAGTGGTAACCAGCATAACTAGAATCCATGAGGACATGGGTTCGATCCCTGGCCTTATTCAGTGGGTTAAGGATCCAGCGTTGCCGTGAGCTGTGGTGTAGGTCGTAGATGGGGCTTGGATCCCGTGTTGCTGTGGCTGTGGTGTAGGCCAGCAGCTGTAGCTCCGATTCCACCCTTAGCCCGGGAATTTCCATATGGCTCACCCGAGGCCCTAAAATCAGAAAAAAAAATTTAGTTCCCCAGTTACACCAGCCTCATTCTAAATATTCAGCAGCACATGTGATTAGGTGCCACTCTATGAGTTCTAGATAGTGCAGGTATAGATGTTTCCATCACTGGAATTACACTGGGCAGCACTGCTATGGACCAAATTCTAGAGAAACAAAGAGTTCACCAAAAAGGAAATGAAAATGGCTTTTCACCTTACGAAATGTTGCCCAGACTCATTCCAATAGAAATGTACATCAAAACTCCACTCTCATCAATTTCACCCTAAAGCATTAGCAAAAATCTGAAAGTTTGACATGTACTGTAGGTGTAAAGCTGTGTTGTATAAGCATCCTTGTACTGCTGGTGGGAATGCAAAATGGTACACGTCTCCAGATAGAGGGAAACTTAGCAATATCTAGCAAAATTACATGGACATTTACTCTTCGACTCAGCTACCTCAGAGAGTCCCACCAAAGATTCCTGAGAAAAAGGAAAAAGACATATGAGTGAGGCTTGCTGTTACTGGACTAATTTCAATAGCTAAAGATTGGAAATGAACCAAACGCTGATTATTAGGACACTACTTAAAGGTACACCCACATAGTGGAGTACTACGCAGCTGAAAAAGTATTAAAAAACATCTATGACAATATGGAGTGCACTCCAGGATATATTTGTTGATTAAAAAATCAAGTAGAGAAGAAAATGTAGGGAAAGATATGAGCTAGCTAAGAAATGGGACATGTGTACATGCGTGCACACATGCACATATTCTGCTTCTATTTAGAAACAAGCAATGGAAAGCTAAACATTAAAAAATGGAAATTTTATTAGGGAAGGGTAAAGGTATAGAGGCTAGATTTCTCTGAATAAACACTGTTTTGTTTGACTTTGGAACCATGCAAGAATTTTCACAAAATTACAAAATCTAGAATTAATTGAACAATTTTAAGTTAAACGTCATCATCCCTAAGAAATGAAAATAAAAGGAAAACATCGATGCTGAATGGTTATCCAGATGGTGGCAAAACCATGGTGAGAATTATTTTCAGTGATTTTACATACAAGAGTCCAACAATATGTCCTCGATGGAAGACATGCGAGGAAAAAATAAAATCTTCCAAAACATGCAAACAAAACTCGCTTACACTGGTTTTAAGAATTCTATTGTTGATGTTATTATTATTCTGAAACTGTTGGGTGCGTTTTGTGGGATAAAGTAAGTAAGTGATTATATTTGAATTCTAGTATTTCTTCTGTTCTGAGATTCAAGATTACCCAGGAGGGAAAAAGGAGGTCCAGATGAAAATCAAAGAAGTTAGACCAGAATCTGATGGAAGTACCAGCATAAACTCATGATACAGTTCGTCTTAAAGTATATATATTCCAACTTTGTTTACCAAAATAGCCTAGAAATAATGACCACCTACTAGCAATGAGCATCCTTAACTCCCAGACTGAGTCACTTTGCTGTACAGCAGAAATTGGCACAACACTGTAAATCAATTACACTTTAATAAAAAGTAAAAAAATTTTAAACTTTTAAATTTAAAAGTTTAGGAGTTCCCTTCATGGCACAGTGGTTAACGAATCCGGACTAAGAACCATGAGGGTGTGGGTTCGATCCCTGGCCTCGCTCAGTGGGTTAAGGATCCAGCATTGCCGTGAGCTGTGGTGTAGGTTGCAGATGCGGCTCTGATCCTGCGTTGCTGTGGCTGTGGCGAAGGCCGGCGGCTACAGCTCCTGTTAGACCCCTAGCTTGGGAACCTCCATATGAAACGGGTGTGGCTCTAGATAAAAGGCAAAAAGACAAATAAATAAATAAATAAATTTAAAAGTTTAAAAGTGGAAATTTGAACACTGACTTGGATATCGGCTAGTATTAGGAAATTATCACTGCATATCAGTATGACAATGGTACCACAGATATATTTTTTAAGTTCTTTAAGAGATACATACTGATTTTTGAGTGTGTTTGTGCTTTCAGGGCCTCACCCACGGCATACTGAAGTTCCCAGGCTGGAGGTCGAGTTAGAGCTGCAGCTGCCTGTCTACACGACAGCAACGTTGGATCCAAGCCGTGGTGTCTGTGACCTACACCACAGCTCAGGGCAATGCCGGATCCTTAAACCATTGAGTGAGGCCAGGGATCAAACCCGTGTCCCCGTGGATACTAGTTGGGCTTATTTCTGCTTAGTCATGACAGGAACTCTCCATACTATTTATAGGTAACTGATATAATGAAAGTGAATAGAGGCATGGAATCGATATCCTTTATATTACAGATAAAACAAGAGTTGACAGTTGTTAAAGTTAGTTGATGGATACATGGATTCATTATACTATTCTTCCTACTTTCATATATGTCTGAAGTTTTCTAGAAAATGTTAGAATAAGATTTAAAACAAGTAAGGTGAAATAAACAGACTTGGCTATATACTTATTCATTGATCACTTTCTATTCTTTTTTTGTACTTTTGAATTGCTCGTAATTAAAATCAAGGCAAATTGTAAAATAAACCACCATAAGAATAGCTATAGGGATACTTAATTTGATGGAGGGCTTTAGTGCTATAAAATCTTATTTTTTTTTAAAGAAAAAGAAAAAAGAACTAATGTGAGGGAGTTCCCATCGTGGCTCAGCGGTTAACTAACCTGACTGGCATCCAAGAGGATGTGGTTTTGATCCCTGGCCTCGCTCAGTGGGTTAAGGATCTGGCGCTGCCATGAGCTGTAGTGTAGGTCACAGACGCTACTCAGACCCAGCATTGCTTTAACTGTGGTGTAGGCCGGCGGCTACAGCTCCAATTGGATCCCTATTTTGGGGTCCTCCATATGCCGTGGCTGCGACCCTAAAAACAAACAAACAAACAAAAAAAAAACTGAAGTGAACAAGCAAAACGTTCAAATCTGCTTGCTCCTGGTAGTAGGCATAAGACATCTGCTTATTATTTCCTGTGTCTTTTGTTACAATTTTTCTGTCAGTTAAATAATCATTGTTTAGTTTTTGAGGTCACATTTACCCCCTGGGGAAGCTGCTTGTAGCCAGTCCCAGAGATCCCCTGTAGATTTAGTACCTGTAGATTCTGTATCAGTGGCAAGTAGACAGAAAAAGACAGGGTGTCTTGGGAGAAGGGGGCGCTCCCACAGCCCCCATTCCACTGCACGTTTTCTCATACCGTGTGCCTTCTCCAGAAATGTTCGAGTCCTCCAAGTTGTCCATCAACACAAGGAAGAGATACCTCAGGGGTTAAGCATTTCCCTCTACTCCCTGAGTTGGGCCTAAGGCACCCTCCTCCAGACCTGCCCCCATGCAGGTCGGCACCCCCGGGCTTTGAGATGAAAACTGAACTCTCCATCTGCCCTCTCCCCTGGCTCAGGGAAGTTCCAGTGCTGCTACATTCATCCAGTTTATGCCCTGGCTGACGTTCCTGCATAGTTTACTTAGACGTTTCCTATTTGTTTGGCTAACTACAGAGAGCACTTCAAAGTAAGATCTGATAAACTGCAGAAAAGAGCGATTCTGGAGGAAACACAAAGAATATAGTTAAAACATTCGGCTTCAAGCATACTTCCCATTTTGACATAAAGAACTGGAGACAAACCTTGGGGAATGCTGAGGGGTGGGGGAGTGGGTAAATTCTCTGGAAGGCTGGTGACAAAGTTTAGCTTTGCTAAACTGGTCTGAGTCAAAATAAGGGAAGATTCTGCGGGGAACCTGGAGTGTGGAGCCCTGAGACCAATGAAATTGTGGCCTTGCTCTGAATCCAAGACAGTTTAGGGGGAAAAAAACCCTCAGATATTCCCATCTCAGCTGGTTTTGTCCCATCCATCTCTGGAGAAGCCTATTTATTGCAGGAATTTATCTGGGAAGGAGGGGCAGCGTTAAAGAAGGCATATTGCCGGTTACTTTTTGATATTTATTTTTCAATATTCATATACTATTGAAATAAACACTTTAAAAAATGACAACCAAAAGGCTGAATTTCTAAAGGGAAGAAAAAGTTGTTTTAGGATCAGACCAAGCACATTTATCAAGCATTCACTCATTCCTTCATCTTTTAAATATTTTTAAAGCCCCTACTATGTTTCTGATAGTGCTACCAGGTTCTATCCTAAAATGACCCACAGGACACGGTGGCCCTTATAGGGAGATGCACTGGGTAAAGATATGCTCAGTTTTACCTCCGTTAAATTAAATTTAAAAACTCATTGTTATTTAAACATTTATATAATTCCAGATAGTCATTATCCAGGTTGTTTTCCAAAGGTCAAGTCTGACTCGGGGTGCCTTTGATTACTGACACAAGGCGCAGCAGCAACATGAAACATCTCTTCAGAACAAAGCACGACAAAGAAACCATTACACAGGAGGTTTCGCTCAGGCAAAAGGTACAGAGAAATCGCTGGGAGTACAAAGCTCTTTATCTCCGTTTCCAAAGTGCAGTGGTTAAACATTTAAAAAGGTTAGTTTGGGGTACGTTTTCTCCTGAAAGTTTCTTTCACACGTTTACAGTCAGGAAGTACAATTGAGCCACAAACACCTTCCACTCTCTGGAGAGGATTTTCCTGCTTTTACTTATATATTAGATTAAAACAGCTCTTTACTTCTCTTCAAGCCTGAAGACAGGATTACTTTTGAGTCTGGGGCTTCCGTTTCAAATGTGAATTGTTAACCAGGAGATAATGAGACCTGACTTTTAACTAGGAAGCCCTGACGCTGGGAGGATTAGCAACTTCTGTCCAGAAAGTTCCCGGAGGTAAATGAACCCCAGGGGCGGTGTGTGTGTGGGGGGGGTGATGTCTGTGAATTGTTACTGCCTTCTTTTTTACACTAAAAACATCTGAGTGGTTGTTTTTCCTGCTCAGAGACAACTGCCTTAGGAGATTTCAAATTTATTTTTTTTACTTATTTCTCTCCTGAGTTTCCTGGATTTTTCATCCCCTAAAAGGAGAAAGAGCATGAAACAGACAAGATCAGAACCTTTGAGACAGCTCTCTGGTTGTTGACAATCTAAATATGGATGGAAGATATGTTCCCAGTTACTGCGTATCTTAGCATGTCTGAATTATGTTCCCTAATTCATGAAAATGCTAGGATTGTACCTTTAAAGAATTTACACAAAACACAGTGATTCCACAGACATTTTAAATCATTAAAAGAGTACCAATCACTTAGATTTCTGACACTGGAAAAAAAAGATGTTAACTGCTGGAAAAGTCGAATAGTAGCTACAGGGCAGGAACAAAGTGTTATTATTTCTGAGCTGCACCAGAGCCTCTTGATGATCCTGCCTCCTTAGCTGGCTCCCGTGGAAACTGGGGGCAGAGAAGTAAAGAGAATTTCCCAAATCGCAGCACTAGGCTTCAGCCTTTTATTCCTTGCTGCAAAATATCTCTAATGGAGACAAAAGAGGGAAACATCTAAAGAAGTGACAGAGAATCTATTCGACAAATTACTACACTGGGCATTTTAAGGAGAGATATATGAAATAGGTTGAGTTCTGATGAAAAAGGTTGGCTGCTTGATGTATTGCCTGCTTAGCACACTGCCTGCAAGATGCCGATGGCAGATAATTTTTTATCTTGCAATTGTGGAGCTGAAAGGATAGGGGAGGAGCCCTTTCTGTCGGATTAATAAGGAGATCATCAAATCTGAGTTAGCAAAGGACAAAGGTGTCAAATCTGAAAGAGTTCAGTAGGAATAAAGAGACTTCTGCTGACCTGGAGGATAAGCATTTTCAATCAAGTGAAAAAAAATGGAAAACAAAAATAATAACGTGATAAAATGTTTTGTTTTGTTTTTTGTTTTTGCTTTTTAGGGCCGCACCTGCAGCATATGGAAGTTCCCAGGCTAGGGGTTTAATCAGCCCTAGCCACAGCCACAGCAATGCCAGATCTGAGCCACATCTGTGAACTACACCACAGCTCACGGGAAAACCAGATCGTTAACCCACTAAGCGAGGCCAGGGATTGAACCTACATCCTCATGGATACCAGTCGGATTCGTTTCCACTGTGCCACAACAGGAACTCCCAATAAAGTGGTTTTTAAAAAGATATAAAGGATGTGTAAAGATGATTTTATTCACATGAATTCTTAAACATAACTTTCAGTAGACCATTTCAATTTTATGTAAAATTGAGAAAAGAGGGAAAGCAAGAACATCTAATTTTTAGATGAAAATAAAAGCTAAAGAAAGATGAGGTTTTAGACAGATGAAGTCAACAAAAAGTCACCAGAAAGCCCCAATGAGAGCACGTGAAGTGAGGAGCTGAAAAAGGAATGTTCAGTGTTCAGCAGGAAAGGACTCAGAAAAAGCGGGGGGGAAGTATCATCATAGACACCAAAACAAATTTTGACAGGATTAAAGGCATCATTGGCTTAAGTTTCTAGCATTTGTTATTGGTTGAATTAAGGAACAAGTGGCTCCATAGGTAGAGAAAGCCAACTTGTAATCAAGAGACAATTCCACAACAAAATAATGTACCTTGGCGATGGCATAGCAGCCACCTGCTGTGTGTTTATTGTTGGCTTCAACGCTATAGGAGGACTCCTGACCCGTTTCTAACAGCATGGGACCAGTGTGCTAATCATGATGCTTTTGGCTGTAGGTACTAGGAAAACCAAATAAAGCAGCTTTAATAACAAGTAAAAAAAAAAAAAAATTTATCGCCTCCCAGAGCAGTAAGTCAGGAGGTGTTAGGGGTTTTCTGGATGTCCCGGATCAGTGAACTCAGCTGCTCTGTGCTGTCAGGACAACCTAGATTCTTTCTGCCTGTCTGATTTGTCATCCTCTGCATGTGTGCTAGCTCTCCTCATCTTCACAAGATCACAGTAGCAGCTCTGGGCATCACGTCATCACACGATGCCAAAAGCCACAAAGGAGGAGCATGAGCCTCTGAAGCCCCTCCCTCCTTCTTCCTGACTATGCCGGGGGCATGTGGAAGATCCCAGGCCAAGGATTGAACCTGTGCCACAGCGGTGACACAAGTCGCTGCAGTGACAACAACGCTGGATCCTTAACATGATGAGCCACAGCGGGAACTCTAAAGCTCCCTTTTAAAGGAAGAACAGAACTCAAGCGGAAGGTTCCAGATCTTCTCATCTTAGAGCAGCAAGAATTATGCCAAACGCCACAGTATTTTTCTTTTTCTGTCTGGTTTATTTCACTTAGCGTTTTGCCCTCAAGGTCCATCTATGTTGTCACAAATGGCAGGATTTTTTCCCCCTTCTTCTTAGGGCCGTGTCTACAGCATATGGAGGTTCCCAGGCTAGGTGTTGAATCGGAGCTGCAGCTGCCGACCTACACCACAGCCAACATCGGATCCGAACCGCATCTGCGACCTCCACCCCAGCTGATGGCAAAACCGGATACTTAACCCATGGAGCAAGGCCAGGGATCAAACTCGCATCCTCACAGACCCTATGTTGGGTTCTTCACCCACCGAGCCATAATGGGAACTCCAGAATTTTCTTTTCTATGGCTAACCATTTTTTCTATTTCATATTTCCTACGTCTTCTTTATCCATTCACCTGTTGATGGTCACCTACGTTGTTCCCATGTCTTGGCCATCATAAATAACGCTGCAATGAACCCGTGGAGATGCAGATCTCTCTGACATGTTATCACTTTCAAAGGCTGTCCTTAAACTAGCCAGTGACAAGAGGAACGGGATTACCACCTGGTTTAGATTCATCAAAATATATCTCCAAGAGCAACTGGGAGGGTTCAGCCGCCCCAAAACCCAATAAATATCTGAATAAAGTCAGGGTTTTATTAGTAAGGAAGCAGGGTATGGGAGAAAGGGCACTCGGTAGGCAACCACGGTGCCAGCCATCCCTTCTGTCTCTTAATTTACACGTAAAACCAGTCACTCTTTGTAGGTGGATCCAATGGTTTACTTTGCTTCCCAGAACTCATAGCCCATGATTTATTTTGCCCATCCTTCTTAGCATCCCCCAGTTAGCCAGTTGGGGGTAGTTCAGTCTTCCGTCCAGATTCAGGACCTGTCTTCAGTCCAAAGGAGGAGGCTGGTCCACAGAGGGCCTCATTCCAGGACGGCTGGCTGGCTTTAGGATGTCGTGATGCTGACTTGGGTTTGCTTTTAGATCTTCATGATGGCAGGTAGATGATGCTGACAAACTATTTTAGGAGACTGGCATGGTCTCTGTGACAAGTTTGAGCATTTTATAAATATATATTAAAATGAAGTCATGATTATGGTAAGGACAGCAGACAGAACAACTAACACTTACAAATCAAACGACTGCTCAGCGAGGAGAGCAGCTTTTCAACCCTGTTCAACAATACTTACAGTGTTTAGAGTCCTGTGAATGAGCCCAACTGTGGCTAAAACCGCAGTCATCTAACCCGGCTTGCTTTCATCCAGGGAGCTGGCGCCAATGCTTGTCTTTACTGCCCAGGGCCAGTGCTTACCCGTATCGTGTCTTTGTGCAAAGTAGAAAAAGTCTTCCTTCCTCATGATACTTTATTTCCATCTCTTAGAGAAGCACTGTAACATGCAGTAAAATTGTTTAATAGTCAATATACAAATCCTTGGAGGTATGAACTTTGAACAGTGCCCTTAGGATACAAAGAAGTCTAGGAACCCACTTGTTTGGGACATGAGAATAAGTCCTATTGTCTTGGAAATGTAGTGGTTTGGGGTCAGTGATTTGGAGGACAGTGGGCAGTTTATTTATTCCTTGGGCACTTAGGGAGCAGTTACTGTGTGCCAGGTGCAGTGCTAAGTGCTACAGGAGCATTCTCTCATTTAATCTTCGCACAGTAACTGTGAACAGGTATTATTTTTATCCCTATCTTACAGATGAGAAAATGAGTTATTTATTGCTTGACCTAATTCACATCGTTAGAGATGGAACCTTAATGGAGCCCATCCCCGAGTGCCCACTCTGTGTCTGAATACAAGCTCTGAATGCTTGTATTTACCTACAACAATTCTGTTGGAATTTTCGTGGGTAATTCCTATAGGTATTCATATGATTGTATCTCGTTTAATATATTCCTGTTGGATTTCTCAGAAAAAGGAGGGAACTTTGTGAAACTGCAGAAGCTGCTGCAGAAAATGAGGATATAAAACATATTAAACTTGCAAATATTAAGGGAAAAAAATTTAGTCCATCTTTCCAGACTAAATGACTGAAGAGGTGAATCGCACAGTGCTTCTGTGTCGCTTGCTTCAGTGGGGACGGGTGTGATTTTGCTCAATTAGGAGGATTAGTTCTCCAAATCGGAAGCACACTGGCAAGGACTCAAGCATGAGAGCCTGAGCTTTCACAGCGATAATCCTTTCCATCTTAAGAGAGGCGACATGGCAGCTTCCTCTTAAGCACAAGACAAAGAGGCAAAAGACCAGGTTTTCCTGGCTCCTTGGTTTCTGTGGTCACTAGAGCAAAGCTCTGGGACCAATAAAAACTCCTGCTGAAGTCCTCCTTCTCTGAGGAAGCTGACTGCGGCGAATGAGGAAAAGGAAACATTTTGCCCAACAGCTTATTTGGTTCTCTGACGTGAAGGATTCTTAATTTAACGGATTTCCTCTTCCTAATGAGCTTTAGCAATTAGGGCTGCCCATTAACCTAGAATTTTCCTTTAAGAGTCTGGCCCTCCATCGTGTCTGCCTGCCTCCCAGCACCACAGCTGTATGATTGCAGTGAAACCCACATCTCCTCTTCAAGGCGGAGGAGCTCTGTGTAGCCAGATCCAGGTGGCTGGTTCTTCAATCCAGCCGAATTCGAGAAGCATATGCAAAGCACTTCACTAGCCACTCTGAGGTGTTGGAAAAATGAGGGTAGTTTGGGACCCCTAGGCTCCCATGAGTCATTTGTTTATGAATTTTGAAAATGTTTACTGAGTACATAACCTCTGGGCATTGGGGATACAGCCATACACAAAGCAGACAAAATCCCCATACTTCTTGGTGATGTGGACAATAAATAAATAATATATAGTATGTTAAATATCAGTAAGTTCAATGAAGGAACTACTGTAAAACAAAAAGCAAACAGGACGTTCCCATCGTGGCTCAGTGGAAAGGAATCTGACTAGTATCCATAAGGACACAGGTTCAATCCCTGGCCTCATTCAGTGGGTTAAGGATCCGGTGTTGCCATGAGCTGTGGTGTAGGTCACAGACGTGGCTCAGATCTGGTGTCACTGTGGCTGTGGAGTAGGCCAGTGGCTACAGCTCCGATTTGACCCCTAGCCTGGGAACCTCCATATGCCACAGGTGCGGCCCTAAAAGACACACACACACAAAGCAAACAAACAAAAACCCTTTGATGCTATATGTTGGCGCAAAGTGCTCTGTAATTATAATGGAAGAAGAAATTCATTTTGACAGACATGGGAAGATTTATGCAAGTAGGGAGATTTAAGATGGACTCTTAATTAAATGTCGGCCAGGTGAACACCGCCACAAGGCAAAGAGGTAAGAAAAGAAAAGCTCTTCAGGGATCTGGAAACATTTCAGCAAAGGTCCAGGAGAAGCAGAGAGGGGATGCAAACCACATTAAGAAGAGGTGAAGAGTTTAGTCTAGTCTCGCACTAAGTGACAGGTGGTACAGAAGTCCAGTTTGAAAAGGTTAAATAGAGGCCAAGTGATGAAGGATTTGGACTTTGAAGGAATATGGGTTGAACTCTGCTGGCAGTGGGTAGTGCCCTGAGCAGATGTGTTTACAGATGCAGTGTGTCAGCTGGATGCCTCATCCAGGTGCAGGAAATGCCTGGGGTGGTGCTGGTCTTGATGGCTGACACCTAGTAGCATTGAGATACAAGAAGTGTCTTTGGTTTCTCTTAGGACTCAGCTCATTCAGGATAAGAAGCTAGACATTGCTATTCCAATATGATCTTTTCTTCATTCCCAAGCCACTGAGATTCAAGTTTCAAGGGCAGTAAACCGAGGTCTGACAGATTCACAGCTTCTTCTTTTTACAGTGTAGATGAGCAACCTGGGAGCTGAAAAACTGAGAACTATAACTCAATTATTTCTTGCACCAAGGCAAGCCTCAGTGAAAGCTTCAGTAAGAGGTGTGGCTGGCATCTCTTGACAAATTGCATAGTCAGCTCTCTGTATCTGTGGATTCTACATCCTAGGATTCAACCAACTCTGAATCAAAAATATTTGAAAAAACATAATTCTAGAAAGCTCCAAAAAGCCAAACTTGAATACGTTGCATGCTGACAATTATTCACATGTCGCTATATTCTATTCAGTATTACAAGTAATCTAGGATGATTTAAAGCATACAGGAGGACGTGCATAGGTTATATGCAAATACTATGCCGTCTTATATAAGGAACTTGAGCGTCTGTGGATTTTTCGAATCTGTGGGTTGTCCAGGAACCAATTCCTGTGGATACTGAGGAATCCTCTAGATGGTCAGAGATATGAAAAGGAACGAACTCCATTACCTTCACTCTCCTGACACTGCAATTTACCCTCATGGTTCATAATAAAGAGCCCTAAAGAAAAGGAACAAATACTTTAATTTCACAAGTTTATTTCACTATCATCCCCTAGCTGACTCCTCTTTGTGGACTTAGCCAACAAAGATATTTGGTTCACCTGGGTTTAAAAAGATTTTCCATTCCCTTGCTCCTCCTTCTTCCACATTTTCCTCCCCTATATTTATTAGGCTCATTTTCTTGCCTTCTCTGCTGCTATTTATGGTGGCAGGAAAGGAAGAACAGAGATGTGTGCATGGAGGTTTTTAGACATTTTTGCCGCACTGTGGGTATAACGTCTTCCCCCATCCGTCCTCAAAGTCTGGAGCGAAGTATCCATTTCTCAGGAATGCTTGGGGAGCTGGCTCTAGGATGCTGGCCTTTTTCCCAGTGGGCGTGGGGCTGGAACAGGGGCTGCTCTCCGGGGGGTCCACTGTGCTGGCAGCAGGAAGAGAACACACACATCCTCCCCTCCAACCTGAAGGCTTAACCAGCCAGGGCTCTGTTTTCTCCCCAGGGATTAGTGGTGGTAACGTGAAGCCAGCTGAGGGCTGGCAGAGAAATGGGTATTAACAATGATACTCTGAAAGCACAAAAGTTGGCCAAGATCAAGTCCTTCAGTTGTTTTCTACAACCCTTTCAGACGGTCAATGCAGCACTGGAAAGCCCAGACTCCTAATCCCATTTGGTTCTATCTGTATACCTTGTCACTGTTTAAGGGATTTTTTTTCCCCCTAGAACACACATGCTAGTTTAACAAATTGTTTCCTGTGGTGGAACTGGGCTGTCTTAAAAGGGGAAGTGTAAGAACTGTGGAGAAGGAAGACTCCTGCAATCTGCAGTTGCACCCCCAAATTCAAGGGGGTGGAGAGAAACTGGACTCATTCAAAAACAAAGTAATGAAACCACTGCTCTCTGGTCCCTTAGATGTTCCGTGTGAGACAGTCTGAGGCCCTGTGTGACCTCTCAGTGTGGCTGGGTGGGGCTGGCATCTGTAAATTAATTCCTGTGTGGTGCTGGGGGCAGAGGCTTCTCACACCACACCAAGCAATTCTCACAGACCAGAATTCACCTCGGTTCTAAAACTGTCTTCCCAGAGGAGCTAGCTTCAGCTTCACAGGCTCACGGTTCAGTCCTGCGAGACTGCGAGACTGCCCCTGCCTCCCACCTCAGACAGAAGTCAAAAGTCCAGCTGGTCACCTGTGCCTCTGACCGGCTATAAACCAGAGGCTGGCAAAACCGCCTCCTCGGGCTCCATTAATTTGCTAGAGTGGCTCACAGAATTCTAAGAAACACTTCACTTACTATACCATGGTTTATTATAGAAACAAAAAGAAAAGCCTTAACTCAGGAATAGCCAGATGAGAAAGATGCATAGGGCCAGGTGTGTGGGGAAGGGGCGCCCCCAATCCCTACATGTTCACCAACCTGGAAGCTCTCAGTATCCTCTCTTGGGTTTTTGCTTTTGTTTTTTTTTTGTTTGTTTGTTTTGTTTTGCTTTTTAGGGCCACCGCCGCAGCATGTGGAGGTTCCCGGGCTAGGGGTTGAATCGGAGCTGTAGCTGCTGGCCTACACCACAGTCACAGCAAAGCAGGATCCAAGCCACGTCTGTGAGTTACACTACAGCTGTTGGCAACGTTGGATCCTTAACCCACTGAGCAGGGCCAGGGATCCAACCCGCAACCTCATGGTTCCTAGTCGGATTCGTTTCTGCTTGGCTGCAACGGGAACTCCCTCCTTTTGGGTTTTTATAGAGGCTTCATTACACAGGCATGACTGATTAACTCACTGGCTATCGGTGACCGATTCAAGCTCTACCCGCTCTCGGTCAGATGCGACTGAAAGTTCTAGGACTGAAAGTTCTGACTTCCTAATCTCACGGTTGGTTGGGGAGGTGAGGTACCAAACTTACCTCATTAACACAACCAAAGAGATCTTTATTGTTCTCATCACCTAGGAAATTCCAAGGGCTTTAGGAGCTCTGTGCCAGAAATGGTGACAAAGAGCAAACATTTTATTACGAAGCACATCACAATTTGACTCCCGATTCTCCCTCTTTCTAGTTCTGTGACCTTAGGAAGTCACTTCATCTTTCTGTGCTTCAGGTTCTCATTGATAAATGAGGCCAATGAGCGTACCTACTTCACAGGCACAGGATGAAACGAGTTAATTCCTATAAAGCCCTTCGAATGGTCTAGCGTCTAGTGCTGGATCTCTGCTGACACCTGCCACACTAAGGGGACCCTACCAAAGATTACTAAGAAGTAGCGTATATGTTTAGGTTAAATACCAGAGAGAATGGAAGCTTGATGGCTTTTCCAAAGGAAAAAGAGCTTTCAAACATCGGGGTGACATCAAGAGGGAAAAGTTTTTCAGACCCAATTGCTAAAGTGGGGGCAGGGCTCGTGGCTCCCACAGACCAGAGCGTGGGGTATACCTTGCACTCTTCCTGCAAAGAGGCAGAAAGCGAGGAGGAGAAAGCTGAGAAAGATTTGTAATTCTGCTTTGAGTTTCCTTTTTTTGGTATAATGTGTTTTTGGAGAAGTTACATTGGCTCTTGGTAGCGATTTCATTACATCTAAAACCCAGGAAAGACACGGCTACACAGGGGCAGGGATGTGGGCTTGAACAACCCAAGTGCCAACCTGAAGGCACTGCCAGACCCTAGGAGTTTCGCAACCCCCACCACCACCTATGGGCATCAAGCATCATGTCACATGCACAGGGAGGACACCTCTGGAGAAGCTTAGAAATGAATGCCCCTGCACCCACTAACTCTCTCCCACCTACACTCTCCTAGCCGCTGTCAGTGGCAGCCTCCAGGTTTTGAACACAAAGGACATTTGTTGCAGGCAATCATTGTCTAAAGCTGGCCTCTTTCTATTATGAATAATCATGAAATTGAGGGTGAAGGAGAAAGGCAATTCCACATCTGAAGCTACAAAAAGGCCCCGGTTCATTTTTAGTCTCTTTATTAAGCAGCCTAGTCTCAGATAATTTGTGGCAAAGTTTTACCCTGGAGCAAGTTTCCTCAGTCATGTTAAATTCATGGGGAAAATCCTCCCAGGATTTAGAACTGAAAAATAGACAGCTTTAATAACAGAAACGTTGATGTAAAGAGCAGAGAGAGGCAGTATGTTCTAACCATTTAGGGAAAAAATGGGTAAGATGTTACTAATAAGCTCTGCTATATTTTTATCCTACCGTTTTCTTCATCTGAAGGAATACGGAGATGAGCTTTTAAATTCTGAATGATTATCTGACAGCTTCCATCTTTAGGGCAAATTATTAGCAAGGGTTTTATTTTGCTATTACCTTTAGTCAAAACTCAGAGGACACACGCTTACCAGAGCCCAGACAGGGAATAAAATCTACAGACAAGAGTGCCGTAGAACCCAGTTACTTCTAGGTCTTTCTAGGTGACCCAGCTACTTCTAGGTCTTTCTAGGTGACCTCTGTGGACACTGTCCTTCTTATGGAGTGGGGCGGGGGTAGGGATTAATAGGGTCCTTAGCGCCCTCCTGGGTATGGTCCCAACCTAACTTCCCAGCTCCATCACTCACCATTTCCCCCAACCCATCCAAGCACATACCCCGTACTCCCATTATGCCAAACTGTCCACTGGTCCCAAATATGCTACATTTCCTATCTCATCTTTCAATACTCATCTCCAGTATGACTTTCTTCCAGAAATCTTTCCAACTCTCAACAAAGTTAGCGGCATCTTATTCTGCTCTAGTGCCCAGCGCCTGTTTCACTGGGGAGTTTAGCTGACTGCAACGATTAGTTTATGGTGTCAGGTTCCCCCAGTGACCCTGAAAGGGCAAGGATTTTTATCTAGGATATCCATACCCTCTAGTTCAGTGTTTCTCAACAGTAGCACTACTGACATTTGGGGCCAGAAAACTTCTTGCTGTGGGGGCTGTCCTGTCATTATAGGGCGTTGAACATCATCCCTGGTCTCTACCCACTAGATGCCAGTGGCGCCCTATCCTCAGTGTGATGATTAAAAACCATCTCAAAAAGGGTACCCTCCCCACATTGTTGGTGGGAATGTAAACTGGTACGACCATGGAAAAGAGTATTGAGGTTCCCCAGAAAACTCAATACAGAACTACCATATGATCCGGCAATCCCATTCCTAGGCACATACCTGGACA
Source organism: Catagonus wagneri (assembly GCA_004024745.2). Taxonomy (NCBI): domain Eukaryota; kingdom Metazoa; phylum Chordata; class Mammalia; order Artiodactyla; family Tayassuidae; genus Catagonus; species Catagonus wagneri. The sequence continues at coordinate 23,352,907 of PVHT021183524.1, forward strand.
AAGCTTTCATTCGAAAAGATACATGCACCCCAATGTTCACTGCAGCACTATTCATAATAGCCAAGACATGGAAACAACGTAAATGTTCATCAACAGATGAATGGATTAAGAAGATGTGGTACATATACACAACGGAATACTACTCAGCCATAAAAAAGACAAACTAATGCCATTTGCAGCATCATAGATACAACTAGAGATTCTCACACTAAGTGAAGGCAGAAAGAGAAAGACAAATACCATATGATATCACTTATATGTGGAATCTAAAATATGGCACAAATGGGAGTTCCCGTCGTGGCGCAGTGGTTAACGAATCCGACTAGGAACCATGAGGTTGCGGGTTCGATCCCTGCCCTTGCTCAGTGGGTTAACGATCCGGCGTTGCCGTGAGCTGTGGTGTAGGTTGCAGGCGCGGCTCGGATCCTGCGTTGCTGTGGCTGCGGCGCAGGCCAGTGGCCACAGCTCCGATTAGACCCCTA
>PVHT021183524.1:23353488-23469244 GCA_004024745.2 Catagonus wagneri
CCCGCGGCCATAAAATGACAAAAAGGCAAAAAAAAAAAAAAAATAAAATAAAATAAAATATGGCACAAATGAACCTATCTACAGAATAGAAACAGACTTAGAGACATAGACAGCAGACTTCTGGTTGTCAAGGGGTAGGGAGTGGGATGGACTAGGAGTTTGGGTTGGTAGATGCAAACTATTACATTTAGAATGGATAAGCAATGAGGTCCTGCTATATATAGCACAGGGAACTATATCCAATCATTTATGATAGAACATGGTAGAAGTAATATTAGAAAAAGAATGTATATTTAACTGGGTCACTTAGCTGCACAGCAGAAATTGATAAAACATTATATAATTAAACAAAAAACCCCACAAAAGAAACAAACCATCTCCAGACATTGCCCGGTGCCTCCTGGAGGAGAAAAATCAGCCCAGATGAGAACCACAGCTCTAGCCCTAACAGAGAGCCGGACATACAGTAGGTGCTCAATATATATAATTGCTGAGTTAATAAACCAATGTCCAAGTTAATGAATAAAAACCAAGCACAGATGAAGAAAGGTCTTACCAAGTCTTTCACACACTCACTGAATCAAACTTAAAATCTTTATTCCAAAAGTCTATGAATTGGCTCTATTATTTTTTTTTCTCTCTCACACCCTTTGTCCCTCACCTTCGAGCTCTTCCACATTCTCATGCTTTGTTTTCTTTCCTGCCAAGCCAAATTCTGTACTGACTGCAAGACAAGTAAAAACTTACCTACTCCAAAAAGGCTTCTCCAATACATCCAATCCAGTGACCTCCTTACTTCACATTCTCTAAATATTTATGAAAAATACACATACATATACTTGCAGTAGTTTTGGTCTTAGACTTGTTATCTCTTTTTATTTCATACATGTATGCAGGAATTTTCTTCTCAACCAGAAGAATTGCTCCTTGAAAGTGGGCTCATTTATGCCTTTGAGATTTTTTTCTTTCCCTTAACATTAGCACAAGTTTATGAACAGCAGATGTTTAGCTTTTGCTTGAAGTGAATTTTTTTTTTCTGTAAGCATCTGGCAGGTGTGTTAAATCTGTGTAGTTGGTGTGGTCTTGACATAGTTTTGTTTTTTAAAAGGCATAACGCTAACTCTTTAACATCTTGCAGTTTTTAAACAAACTCATTTTGAGGCGATTCTGCAAATATGAACTTGCAATGTTTTAGGATTTCTGTGAGGAGGCGCTAAATACGATAAGCAATGAGAAAGACAAACAACTGCGTTTTTTCTCAAATTCTGACTGCTCAGACTCCATCTAGGCTTCTTTTTCTACCATCTAGGCCTGGTAAAACTGAAAACGTTGGAGTCCTGGTTTTTCCAGATTCTCCCAACACCAGAGCTTCCTTTGCACCCGTCCTCTTCAGGCACACCTGCAATGACCCACGCATGCACTTTCCCCCATGCTTGGTTTGGAAATTTGCTCAAACTTCTGGTCTACAAGGCATTTGTGTCTCACGTTTTTCTTGGAGGAGTTCATGCTTCGCCCAAGAGCAGTCACCCGTGGGGCTTCTGACCCTCAGCATTCAATGACAGAGTTAGCAGACAACCCCAGAACGGACCTGCACTGCATCTGAGATTCACATCAGTGACAGAAACAATGTAGAACAGACACTGAAATGGGGTAGGGTGAGGAAAAATGTCTTCAGCTGTGCCACTCATTTTTGTTACCCTTAATAAAAAAATGAAAGAATGCTTCGGTCCAAGTTTCATAAATTGTGACTTTTGGCAGCACAGTCTCTTGAATCTTCAGTTTCCGCAGAGTTCCAGGCTCTCTGTTGATTCCTCTCCTCTGTACCTTTTCACTTCTCCTCTCCATTCCTTCCTCGATGCTTACCCAAGCTGTTCCACTTCAAATGCAAAGCCCAAGTGCTGCTCTTGAGCCCGCCTCCTGCTGTGGTACCATCTTGACTTATCCCACCTGGCCCCCAGCCCCCACTTACCACTTCCGCATCCTCGTCTCAGATTTGTACACTACATTCTGGCAACCTTGGAGTATCCCCTCAATCTCAAAATGCACCCAGCTCCTTCTTGGCACCTGGGACTGCCTAACATTGCCACATATTATGGCCCTTTCTCAGTCCTCCAGTTCCTTGACTCTGCGGACCTGCCTGTTATAACGTTGCTGACCACCCCTTCTGAAGTTCTTTGGGCTTGGCTTTCAGTCTTGATTTTTCTGCAACCTTTTGTCTTTCTCTGCCTCCTTCCTAGTCTCACCATCCACCTTAGAGGTATGTCATTTCAGGCTTCCATCTTCAGCTTTATTTTTTTCCCCCTTTAATGCTCTCCTATGGATGACTTCTTATACTATTGTGGCTTCAAATATCAATTTAATGTTAAGGGCCACCAAATACTTCTATTTAGTTTTTCCATCCTCTGGAAGTTCCAGCTCAAGTTTTCCATTGATTCCAGGTTTGCCCAACACCAAGTATCTCAAATGCATGATGTTCAAAACCAAATTCCCTTCCTACTCCCATGGTTTGCTCCCCTCCATTTGCCCCTCTATTAAAGACTATCTGTTCCAAGCCAGAAGCAGAACTGGGTATGACTTGTCTCACTAAATACTGATCATACCTCTAAACTCTCTTGATCTGTCTCATTTTCATGTCAACAGATGACCAAAATTGACTTCCCTGCTTCTGGTCTCTTCTTGTGCCCTATATCTCCTTTCCTCTGTGGTAGCGGCTCCTTGTTCAAGAACCAGATCTGATTGCCACCCTCTTGTCCCACAAGTTCCTGGTTCTGAAGGCAGTGGAGGACCCAGTCCAAATTAAACCTGAAATTCAAGGTCACCCACCACTGTGACTCTAACTAACCACATTCCCTTCAGAGCTGCATTTCTTACCACCTTATCAACAACAGGGGCAGTGCAGCCTCACCAATCTGCGTTCTAACCCTATATGCACCATAAACTTTCTTTTTCCACCTGCTAAAATCCAACTAGACTGTTAAGGCTCAGCTCCAAGGGCCTTTGTGAAGCCCCCTTACCCTTGGCTCCTAAGGAGGATTAACCATTGCCTTCTGTGCTTCCATGGCACTTTCCTTAGAATTCTAGAAGTCACCTTGTAATACAGTAGTTTCCATGTTAGTCACTGAGCTTGAGGAGTGCATGGCCTAGTGATGTGAATACTATCTTACCCATTTGTTGGCTATCATCCATCCATCCACTATTCTGGCCAGCATTTTTTTTTGTTGTTTTTTGTTTTTTCTAGGGCCGCACTTGTGGCATATGGAGGTTCCCAGGCCAGGGGTCGAATCGGAGCTGTAGCCACCAGCCTATGCCAGAGCCACAGCAATGCGGAATCCAAGCCATGTCTGCAACCTACACCATAGCTTACGGCAATGCCGGCTCCTTAACCCACTGAGCGAGGCCAGGGATAGAACCCGCAACCTCATGGTTCCTAGTCGGATTCGTTAACCACTAAGCCCCGACAGGAACTCCCTGGCCAGCATTTTGAGACTACCACACTCAAGATCCCCTCCAGTGCTAATATTCTACGATTCTGAGTATTATTTACTTTCCATATAGAAAGAAAAACTGTAAATTACAGGCTAAAGACATGACACAGGCCTCCTGTACCATTTACATCTGGATCATTATTAAATTTCCAGTGCTCAATAAAAACTTAGCAGGTGTTCAATAAATGTACTGACTGAACAAATGAGTTAATTCCTAGAAATTGATGGGAGACCGACATAGAGGAAGAGTGGAAAACAAATCCTGTCTCTCAATTTTTTTTTTGTCTTTTTGCCTTTTATGTAGAGCCGCACCCACGGCATATGGAGGTTCCCAGGCTATGGGTCTAACAGGAGCTGTAGCTGCCGGCCTTCGCCACAGCCACAGCAACGTGGGATCCGAGCCGCGTCTGCAACCTACACCGCAGCTCATGGCAACGCCGAATCCTTAACCCACTGAGCAAGGCCAGGGATCGAACCCGCAACCTCATGGTTCTTCATCGGATTCGTTAACCACTGAGCCACGAAGGGAACTCCCCTGTCTCTCAATTTTTAAAGAATTATTTACCTGAAATAACTGCACGTGTATGGAACTAAACTTCTGGGGCAGCTGCAATTACTCAACTGCTATATACAGTTCCGAGTTACGTATATATTATGTGCACTGTCCTCTACTCCACCAAGTCATTTCCTGAGCAACACGACTGCGCACACACTGGCACACTTAGAGCAGCGAGGTCCTAGTAGCAACAGGCTAGTCATCCTGCAGAAGGCAGCCCTAGAGTGTGCGGCCGGAGACCATCTGCTGGGACCGAGCCTGGCACTCACCTGTCCTGATCAGGCAATGCACTAGCAGCAGCATCTGGGTTTAAATATTTACCTTCTAGCTTTGCCATTCTCTTCCTTCTCCAATACCTTCCAGTCCTTTTCCCAACTTTTACTTTTTGTCTGCTTGTGCATATTACCCCATTTTCATCTACATTTCAATCCTATAAACCAAAAAACACAGATGAGTGAATAACCGGGTAAACAGTTTCCTTGATGAGAGCCAATATCTTAAACATTTTTAAATTTTCCACAAAGGACCACATTAGATACCAACCATAATGTTATCAATGTTCTTTTCTTTTAAATGAACAAAAATTGGTTTAAATGACAATAACTATGAAGATACAAACACCCGTGTTTGCTTTAAGGTCTTTATTATCCTGAATATAAAAGACAGAAGTCCTTTAGGATATAACAGAGTTCTTTATGTGGAAACATTATTTTTTTTTACAAGTGAAAAAATAAATACCTCTTGGAATAAAGGCTTATATGCTAATATGTGCCATAAAAAAGTAGAGTTTTAATATTTGACAAAATGTCTGTGCAAAGAAACAAATGCATAAACACATTACTGCTACATTAAGGCAATATGAAAAGTATACTCAGAAATCTCAGTAAAGTGACAGTGTAGGTTTCTAGCTTTAACTTAGCTAGTATTGCACCCAATAAGGTCATCTAGGTTTCCCGACATCCTAGAAAACCCACAAGCTGACCAGCATCCAAAATGCCCAAGTGGGAGTAGAGAACATGATTAGGAATAGAGAAACAGAAAGACCCCGAATCCCTCTAAAATGTATAGAGGGACTACAGAGAGTTAATACTTAAGCATAAAATCCAAAAAAAAAAGGATACAATACCTAAGATATTTATAAGGCTGTAAAAGGCTTGATGGCTCAAGCAAAAGCGACCCCACCGGGTGAGGCTGGAGCAGGATGCACGGGAGCACTCACGAACCACCCTCATCTGTATACCACGAAGCTTCATCGCAGCAAGCAATGCTCTCTCTTCCCAAGGAACACACGCTCCCTTCCCAACCTTAAAATATTCCACCAACTCAAGAGACCCAAGGAGTGCTGACTACTCCACAGAACTCATCTAACCAAACTGGTAGCATTTTACAAGCGAAAGGCTTGGGAAGGGGAGAGGGAGAAGAGAGGAAACCAGCCACGTGGTGATCTGTTTTTCTACTAGCCAGACTGGTTTAAATCCGACAACTTGTCCACCTTTAAAAAGCCCCCGAATCGATTTTTAAATGTTTGCCTCCCAATTATTCTCGCACAGGTTAGAAAAACAGAAATGACATGAAAACGATGACTATCTCAAGAAAAATGTTCCTATTAAAAAATGTCTGGCGCTCCGTGACCCGTACTAAAAAACCCAAGAAAATCCTTAAAACGAACTCTTACGAAATTGGCTTGCAGGTAGGAAACTTACCTTGGAATACGTTAGGGAGACTTACAACATTATTTTCTATAAGATCCCCACTCTTTGGCCATGTTGCCACTGAACTGACGACAGTTCCTTCACTTGATCCCGATTCCTTCGCTCAATCATAAAAAAGAAGCAAAGTTCAAGGAATGCGTCTGGGGCCCAGAGCTCTTCCTCGCTGTCACCCTGGAGGCACTGATTCTACGAGTGGGACATTTTGGCGGTGAGGAGTAATCGTATTCTTTCTGTTCTCCCTTTTGTTTTGTCCCTAAACGCTGCATGGCAGATGAGTGTTGGAATATCTATTCTCTCCACAGTCTGTCATTGTCATAGTTTCTAACAGTGCAGCTCGTGGAGACATGGCACGTCTGCTAAGGGCACAGCATGTCAGATCACAGTCAGGTTCAGGAGACTGGTGTGGGTCGGCAGGTAGACGTGCTGGACGTGGTCCACTCGCGACCTGCAGACGGGACACGACTGGAAGAGAGAGGATGACAATATGAGTTAGAGCACCTTCGAGGATCTGTATCTTCAGGGTTCACCCAGGTAACTGCACAATTCGGTTTCCAAGTACACTGTGGTCACTACTTCTAGCTTTCTCCTGGGAGAGACCTTTGCTTTCTAACCAGTTTGGGAAAGTTTGCATTTAATAAGCCATAAAAGAAAAAATGAAGACTATGAAAAAGCACAAACTAAAGGAAATTAAGTTTTCAAACTCTCAGCAAGGCATATGAGTAAAGGGATGACTAAAGGCATCTTGCTGTGGAACGGGGCTGTGGTCCCTACGCAGGCTGATTGCAGAGCCCTAGGCGGGGGTACGGGAGACCCTTCCAGAGGCTGAGTGTCCTTGGCTCAGCTGGTTCAGGATGGTGTCCCCAGGTGGATGCCACATGGCCAGTGAGCATGGCTACTCTAGTCACAGGTCACAGCTCCATATCCCCGGTTGGCTTCTCAGCAAGCATGTCCTTCCCTCAACCACAAAAAGAGCCTTAGGCACGAGGGTCAGATGATATGGGCAGAAAAGGCAAATCGACGACCAGCCCACTCCTGGGAAGTGACTCATCAGAGTATCATAGTCTTCTCCTAGGAAGGACACAGGCATTCTCCTGGCACGTATGTAGCCCTTAAGAGTTCTGAATTAGCAGCTTCTGAAGGACTAGATGTTACTTGGGACTAATTTTACGTAAAGCCACAGTGAAATTTAGCCAACAGTTCTAGGAAATGAAAACGAAATGAAAATATTATTTTAAGAGAAAATGCAAAATGCGAGCAAGGAAAAGATCCTATATTAGAGGCGCTTTTGTTTACTGGTTGTAGTAATATTACAATTAGTTTGACTTGCTAAGTGATAGCCAATCCAAGAGGCCCTGGGAGGTAAAGGCAGTAAAAAAAAGAAATGAATCACAAATAATCAGTCAACAACCCACTCGTGGATAACTGAGAGTTAACTATCACCCCAAACCCTAAGTATTCTTTCCCAAATAATACAAGTATGTAATAAAGACCATCCTCCTAAGTGTCAGGAAGTGGAGGCATCGTGAAATGGAAGAGGAGGAGCTGACCGGCCCTAGGAGGCCTTGACTCCATTGCGTGGCTCAGCCACTAACCAGATGTGTTAACTTGTGAACCGGAGCCTCGTTACCAAGACTTGCAAAGAGCCTGTGATTTTGTAATTACATTAGAGTGGGCTAATCCGAACTGTTTCTAGAGAGCAACACCTTCTAAGTCACTAAATACAAAGACTCTCTCTAGGCGGAGATGAACATTCTCCGCTTGTGTCCCTCAAGCCGGCACCTGGTCTGCGGTGGCCAGCCGAGCCCTCCCCTGGAGCCAGGAGGGCCTCTCACCTGGAGCTGGGTGGCGCAGCCCTCGCAGCACACAGTGTGGCCACAGGGGCAGAAGGCCGAGTTGATCTCGCCCTCGCAGCACAGCATGCAGAGCATGGCCTCCTTCAGCTTGCGCAGCTTCTCCTGGAGGGCCCGTGTCTGCTGGCAGCTGAGGCCCTCGCAGCTGCTGCAGTTCATGCTGCTCTCAGAGGACTTCAGCGGAGAGCTCGGGGGGCTGTGGTCGCTTCTCGGTAAGAGGTCCACCACGCCTGCGTTGTACAGAGCCCTCCTGGCGTGGTCATACACCTCCTTTGAGGTCCTTTTAATATCGAAGACATACTTCTTGCCCAGGTTAATGTTTTCGTTCAGAAACAGAGAAGCCAGGTGGCCCTTCAGGTCTCGGCTGTACTGCATCATGACGGCACTGGTCACCGTGTCGCACCTGTGGACAGAGATGGAACACCCACCTCAGTACGGACAGGCCTGCGCAGCCCCAGACCTTAACTGCTGCTGTGAACGAGAACATTCGTGTCAGCACTTAATATTCCTATTTGTGCTTGAAAGTAAATCCTTCCAGTTTGATGTATGTTAAGTATCAGACTGATCCCACCTCTATGCTCCTCAAAGGACCTCTGATCACGCAGCTGTAAACCCAGAGGGCACCTCCACCTCCAGGGACAGGAGCTACAGTGCAAAGCAGCTTATGTCAAGAAAAAGGACATTTTTTCTTTGAAGTCTTGGCTTTATGTTAAAATTTGCTACACATTTTCCATTCTGCTTCACACTGTGTGTGTGTCTATTTTAACATAAATAAAGGGCTCGGGTTGCCTGCCAATTAAATATCTTAGCTTTTAACTGTGCTAATATTTGAGTCAAGTCACAACTCTACTTTTAAGCACCCTCAGAAATGAGGGTATCAATATGGTTATGGAGAGACCCTTCCAATCCACTTAGGGGGCAAGGCAGCAGCTCTCCCAGAAGGAGAGGTGACTTCGGGTTATCCTGCAGGGAGAGGGCAAAGCAGAAGCTAAACAGGCCCACACACTCAAGTTCCCCCGGAGAGGGGGAGCTGTGACGAATGAGCTAAGAGTTAAGCAGTGCAACGTGTCCGTGCAGGCATGTACACACACACGGACACACACAGACACACACACATACACACAAACACTCATGCATGCATACACGTCTTGAAAAACAGAATGATTATGACAAAAGACCCAACTGCTAAGGTAGAAATGAAGGGTCCAAAAACAGCTGATTTCTTAAATTCTGTACAAGGTTCACTGACACAGTGATACCAGGAACTGAAGGAGCCTCGCCATCACCTGAAAACCCGGGTGCTGTGGGGCAGAAGCTGAGGCTACAGGGTGAACAGGGGTACATGCCTGTAAAAAGCGTGCGTCTCGGTGATGGCTCGGTACAGCCCGCTGGCTGCCCTGGTGCTGATCATCTTAAACAAGAGAACGATGCTGTTCCCAGACTCCTTGGTGACGGTCAGATACACATTCTTTCCTGACTGGGTCGCCATCTGCACCACAGGGTAAGCGATCCTGAAAGGCGGGAAGAGGAAAGTGAGGGAGCCGGGGACAGGGGTGGGGGACCTCACCTCGTGTGCCCCTCTGCAGGGCTCTCACTGCTTAAGATCCCCGTTAAATCAGATGCTGGGCCTGGGACTATCTTAGAAGCGCTGCTCCCAGTCATAAAGGCTGGCTCAGAAGCTGTTGAGGGTAAGTGGAGAGGTGTGCTGGAGCGAGTTTTGGGGTGTGTATGTGTGTGTGTAGGTGAAATAAGGTATTTGGAAAAATATTAACTCTGCCACATCACTATACTTGAACTTGTATTTTTTTTTTTAAATTGAATGGTTATCAAGGCCTGAATAAAATTAATGAACCTACCAAAAATGAAACCTGTTATTCCTAAAGGATGACTGTCTAGTAAATCCCTCTCTATTTTCTATTTTCATGATCAGTGTTACAAAAGTCTACACACGCTTAGATTGAAACAAAACTTTCAGACTTGGGTTACCTATTAATTGGGCTAAAGTCGTCTTTACAAATTGAGATTCCTTCAGGTCCAACCCCAATGAGGAGTTTCTGCCCTTCACTGTCCCTCACGGAATGCCACTCTATGCCATAGTTTTCCATCGCCGACACAATCTGCAAAACTTGGTATTCAGCCGAGGCCTGGCTGGTCCCCTCCAACTCTTTATGCTTTGCCACAATGCTGCAAGACACCAAGAGGACAGAGAGGTGTACAGACAGATTAACCTGATGCAGTCTTTAGAGAGAAATCTGTATCATTTTCACTAGTGAATTGCACTCACCCTGTCATTTATCAATCACAAAAACTTACAGGTATATACTTCTGATGTTCCATCTATTTATATTTAGCAAGCTTATTGTAAAGTACTTCTAAGACACCATTCAAGATTTCAAGTATTAAATATTCGGGAGAAAAAACTATTGGGGTGACTTGAAAGAATTATGGAAAATCTCTAAGCATATAAGAAATTTACAGGTAGGAAGGTCTCATGCATTTGTCTACATTTAATTTATAAGTTTCATTACTCTATAGCATTTTATGGGATTGATTATATCATTTGCAACTGAAACTCGCAGGAGTCACTGTATCGATTGGAGTGGAGAGTCCTAACTCAGTCCTTAAAGATCCCCACCTCCTGTGTCCATGTCCTTGCATCATTTCCTTCACTTGAATGTGGGCTGGATTAATGACTTGCTTCTAATGAGCAGAATAGGACAGAAGTGATGGGACGAGATTAAGTTATAAAGAGTCTTTGACTCCATCTTGAGTATTTGCTCTGACTTGGGATTGCTTGTCCTGGGGGAAGCCAACCATAACCCTGGAGAGGCTCCTGTGGTGAGGGCACAGGCCAGCTAACAAGCCACCTGAGATGAAATGGAAGCAGATCGCTCTCTCAGTTAAGCCTTCAGATGAGACTGAACCCACCAGCACCAACTGCAGCCTCCCGAGAGACCTGGAACCAGAGAACCCAGCCAGTCTGTGGCCAGATCCCTGATACACAGAACTGTGGGATGATGTTTGCTGTTTTAAGGTATTAAGTTTTGGGGTAACTTGTTTCCTGGGAATAGAAATCAAGACACCTATGTTAGGTCTCTTCGTTTAACCCTTACTTCGATAAAGAAAATAAAAAACATATGTGATTATTATTATTATTATTTTGCTTGTTAGGGCCACACCTGCGGCATATGGAAGTTCCCAGGCTAGGGGCTGAAACGGAGCTGCAGCTGTTGGCCTACACCACAGCCATAGCAACTCAGAATCCGGGCCATATCTGTGACCTATACCACAGCTCACAGCAACACCAGATCCTTAACCCACTGAGTGAGGCCAGGGATTGAACCCGAAACCTCATGGATACTAGCTGGGTTCATTACCACTGAGCCATGATGGGAACTCTCTACATGACAAACTTTTTATTTTACAAGATTTGCATTCTTAAAAGGTCAGAGATATTTAGAATTCTTGTTATACAGCATTTCATATAAAGGCATTTATTTGTGTTTTTAAGTCTCTTCCCCCCAAAAAAGGCTAAGAACCCTTTGAAAACAGTTGGTTGTATTGGTCAATGGTCTAGTGTCAACCTCACAAATTATCTGTATCTACCATAGTTTTATTTTCTCCTGGAAATTCTTATAAATTTTCTAGATCTATGATGATAAACGCGAGCCTGAACTGCGGCCTCACCTGTTCAAGGTGGCACTGGAGAGCTCCTTGGCACACAGCTCCTCATAGCTGTACTTGGCTGTGTTCTGGTTGTAGTCCCCAAACTTGGTCTGGGCCAAGAGGGCACTGAGTTCCACTGCCTGCTCTGGGGAACACTGGAGGTGGCCCGCCAGGAGGGCCTCCTTGATGTGCAAGAAAAAGATATGTCTGCAAAGCAACACAAGAATGGGGTTATGCTGGGGGACTCTCCTGGTGTCAGACTCAACCTGCTTCGCAATTTCCTAATCCCTTTTGAGTAAGGAAAACAGAACTAGGAAAAAAGCTACCTTGAAAATGCTTACCGTTAAAGACTTTTTTTTTTTTAAATCACGAGTATTAAGCAAAAACTAAGTATAAGGATTAAGTTTCTCTGGAATAAAAGTTTAACCCAAAGAAAACAAACCTAAGACAAGTTCAGTTAACATTCAAGTTACAAAATGTAAAATAATTATATATATGGTGTTTCATTTTACTTTTTCAAAGAAATTACCTTCATCAGAAACACTTTATCTAGATGTGGCATTGACCTCTGAAGAGCCTCATCTTTATTCCAACGACCCTCAACCCTCTAGTTTTAACACTCACTTTTCTCCTAAGGAGCATATTCAAATGTCCAAGGGCTTACGGATTTCTCCATGGGATATTCTTCAGTATCCAAATTTCACCTCATTCAAAACCAAACTGTCTTCCTTCTCAAACCTACATTTTCTCCCAGTGGAAACCAGAGACTGATTTGCCATTTTTACCATCCACAGACTTGCTTCTGACTCTTCCTCTTACTTCCTGTCTTTGAAGACTCTTGAAATCCAGTTCTGCTTTTCCCATTTTTTACATCCTCTATCCTACTAGCAATGCTCAACTGTCAGAATTTACAATATCCTCTAAGCTTATCTCTCTTCTGGGCCCTGTGCTAGTCCATCTTCCGAGCTGCTTGCTTCTGGTACCAACCTGCCATTTCTCTGCTCAGAGCCCTTCAAAGAATCCCCACTGTTTGCCTGGAAAGCACAGTGTCAGCAGGAACCTAGGCTTCTCCATATCCAGCCCCAGATTTCCAGCCCCATCTCCTGTCATTCCTTCCAGCCACTATATACCCCAGGAAAGGGACAATTCCTCTTCCTGGAAAAACCAAGCACATTCACACCCTAAGTCTCCGTTCTCGCTATTTTCTCTGTCCTGAAGGCCACTCTTTCCACCCCTCAATTTAGATACCCTTTTGTCTCTATCACATGCAGACTATTTATTCCTCTACTGTATTTGACATGTCCTAACTTCTAGTACATTTAGCTGCACGTAAGCTGACTTTGTTAGTGCCTCTAACATCTGAGAGCTCTACAAATGCACATAAAACTGCATACTGTCTGCCATTAGTTAATACCCCCATCCTAGTTTCAGTCCATTTGAGCCTGTCCTAATAGTATACACACTCCACTCCATATTTTACCAAAAGGTATGTGAGGCTTAGAGACCCCTGGAAAACTTTAAATGTTGTTGACCGCCAACGTGTATTGCCTAAGATTCTGAACAGAGTATCTCAACTGCCATAGATAGATTGGCCTAGGCTATGAAATTTGTCTCTGGCCAACATATCAGTATAACTTCCTTTGATGACTTGACACAGCCTCTTGGACATGCCGAAATGCCATAGTAGTCCTTCATTAACATATGAATTAAGATCAAGAGCTCTGAACAGGGCTCCTAAATTCAGCTCCCCCCTTCAGCAGCAGTGTACTGTATGCCAGTCCTCAACACACTTTTAATACACTCATCTTATGTCTGGCATCCAGGGATAATGTGGGCAATGCAAGACAAGGAGGCAGAAATATAAGAAGGGGCTCTGTTGAGAGTCTTAAAACTTAAGGCTGACAAGAGCCATTAATCTTCCTTGAAGACATGTTTAAATCCAACGTTTTGTGTCTTCTATAATGATAAAGAAATGTTGAAAATTATCAGACTCTGCCAAACACTACAGTTTTTTTGCTTTATTCAAAGCCCCCTATGAAGAAATCACAGTAAGAATGCATAACAGCACTGAAAGAAGATAAGCATGCTTTTTATTAACCCAAACATCTGTTAGTCTTTAAAGTATTTCTGACATACTGCTAAACTGAGAAGGGGGTCCCTACTGGGGCAAAGAAATAACTACAAAAATAACTTGTTTTAAAATAGCTATCTGAAGACTGAGGTCTAGTAGTCCCATAGAGCCTTGGTGTTACTGCTTCAGCCTCAGAAGGCTTTTTAGATGACTGCTTGGTAAATTTCACCTTAGTTAGGGTACCTCTGTCTCTGCATTCATCAGGGGGTGTGTTAGTAGAGAACAAAAATCTAAACACATGCTTAAAGAAGTATGTGCTGAAAGATTTTAAGGCTATCACCCAAACCAAGTCTTCTTTAATCACTTCTTTAATCACTGCTTAGGGGAAAGGATCTTTTAACTGATTTCCAAGTATCGAGTTAGAGATACATGTAGCCTGAAAAGAAGAGGTTCAAAATCGATCCAATTTCTTTTTCCACACTATCCATGCCTATTTCTTGACAGACAGCTGCCAAAATCAAAGGCAAAGAAGCAGCAACAAAATATTAACAGGTGGTCAGCAGCCTGAGAGTAATGCTGATCTTTGCTCTGTGCGTGAGTCAGAATTTTAAAAAGGGGGTGGGGGACAACAGCCTTTTCAACACACTCCACCTTCTAGGCTGCACTGCAGTCAATATCCTGTAAGGAGAAAAAGCCTCCTTTTTATCATTTATAGCAACTTTCTGGTAGGGCCCTTCCTGCATCTTGCCATTTCATGGCTATAAAGCAACCTTTTCATTGTAAGTCAACAAATGTGTCAAGCACTGCCTCTGCGCCAAGCCCTGTCCCAGGGTGAACACATGTGATAGTTCCTTTTTCGATGGAACTTACAGCCTTTTGGTGTGAAGGAAGATATCCTATCAAAACAGCTCTGGCCACAAAGTGGCTCCTGGGTGACAAGTGCGTGCTCTCCAGGGGAAGAGCACAAGGGAGCAGTGACAGCGAAGGTCACCAGCAGTGGCGGACCATCAGCAGACTCTATTTAATGTGCTCTTTCCAAGAGGAAGGATATTACGGATCGGAGAAACCTTTCCAACAAGGAATCCGGTGATGGCTCGGTAGTTAGGGGTGGTTTTGAGTTCAGTATTTTTTCCTCTTATTTTTTCTTGAACCACCTGGATTCTAACTGTCTGGTTCCTGGAGTTCCCCCCTCCCTTTCTGTGCAGTGGGTGAAAGGTTACTGACAATATCAAAGTAAGCAGATGTGGCAAAGAGTTGGGTCTGCAATAAATAGCTATTTTTTAATTTTTAAACTACAGATCAAAAGTGGCTGGCACATTTACTTCCATTTAGGTTACATGCTAGAATCATGAACAGAAAGCAAGTCTTTGGAAAAAAAAATTTTTTTTAAATCTTAAGCAAATGTCCACCAATATGTCCTACAGACATAAGCCCATTTCTTAAACATTCTTCTGGTTGCACCTTGAAATTTATGATTCTTCAAGTTTTACTCGGTTACTAAGAAAAACGGTCACTTTCAATATATGGGCGGGGCTCGGGGGCTAGAGTTATATATCCTTAAGTAGCTACTTCAAATTTCCTATTTTAAAAATTAATTCTTTTTGATAGCACCAAGGAACAAGTTGGGTCATTCACCTTTTAAGAACTATAATCAGAACGCTCTCCTCTAAATCTTGGCTTGTTTCATAGAGAAACCACCTAATAATCAAAGCAGAACTTTCTGCAAATCAATTGGGAGTTGTCCAACCGCTCATCACGGGTGGTTCCTCTCAACTGCTGCCCTCCAGTTATCTCCCCAGACACATAATGCTGACGAGCTTTCCATGACACAAACACACAACAGCTGGATCCACATTCACTAGTAAACTCAAAATTAAGTAACTCACCTCGAACGTCTTTGAAATGGCTAAGTAGCTATCTTTAAAAACTCTCCAGCCCCAATATCTGAAATGAACTTCTCCCCCAGAAACGTGTCTGAACCTGGCCATCCGCTGTAATGGCTGGTTTGTCCCTCACAGAGTAAGACACCCCACCACCACCACCGAGACCACCAGTATGCCCACCTCAGTCCTACGAGTCATTAAGCCACATCAGTTCATTTCACGCCAAGCTCTAACTGCCAAACTGTATTTTAAAACTATCAAATCAAAACAGAATTGCTCTTAGTTTGTTTTGTATCTCAAATTCCAGTGAAACAAAAATCAGTTCAAGACAGAGCACAGGCCTAAATATAAAAGCTGAAACGGTAACACTTTTGGAACAAAACACAGGAGAGGATCTTCATGACTTAGAGGCAAAGGTTTGTCAGGATGCAGTCAGCAAAAACCGTAAAAGAAAAAAGTGGGCAAGTGAGACTTCACCAATATTAAAAACCTCTACTCATCAAAAGACATCAGAAAACACAGAAAGATATATTTCTGAAGCATACATCGTTTGTTTATTAAAAACAAACAAAAAGTCTATCTGACAAAGGACTGGTATATACAAAGACGTGCAGCTCAAAAATAAAGGTAACAACTCAGTAAAATGGGTAAATAACTTGGATACATCACAAAGGATGTACAAAAGGCCAATAAGCACGTAAGAAAGTATTAAACATTATTTAATAAAAACACAGAAATTAAAGCCACAATGTGCCACCACCACAAACCCAGCAGAAGACTGGCAGGGCTGTGGAAGAGCTGGTCCCCCCTGCACACTGCTGACAGGAGTACAGAACGGTACGAGTGCTTTAGAGAAAGGTCTGGCAGTTACTTATAAAACTAAATAATCACCTCCTCTATCTCCCAGCTATTCCATTCTTATATTTACTCAAGAGAAGTGAAAACACATGTCTACAAAAGAAAAGACTTGTGCTTGAATACTCAGAGCAGCTTTATTCACGAGAGCTGGAAAACAGGTGTTCATCAACACGAGTACGGCTAAACAAACAAATAGCAATATATTCATACAGTGGAATACTATCCAGCAGTAAACAGGAAGAAGCCACTGATATAGATTGCAATATGATGGATCTCAAAAAATATAAGATGCACAAGGAGGCCAGACATAAAAAGTACGTACTGCGTGGTTCCACTGACATGGAGTTTTTCCTATACTGGAAAAACTTACAACCTGGTTGTGGAGTGGAGTGGGTGGGAATTAGGAAGTGGGGTGTGGGCAACCAATGTAGAAAGGCATGAGGGAATTTTCTGGAGTGATAGTAAAAATCCGATTTTCTTTTTTTTTTTTTTTTGGCTGCACCCATGGCACACTGAAGTTCCTGGCCCAGGGACTGAACCCATACCACAGCAGTGACCCCAGCTGCTGCATGACAACACCAGATCCTTAATCCACTATACCACAAGAGAACTCCATGTTCTAAATCTTGGTAAGGATTTTGTTGAAACAGCTATGTGCATTTGTCAAAACTCATTAAATGGCATAATTAGGATTTGTGCATTCATCATATGTAAATTTTATATCAAAAGAAAAAAAGAACTGTAGGCAAATATTGAGCTCTAGTTAACAAAATGCTCACTGAGGTACTTAGGGGGGATGTGTACTTACTTTAAAAAACACCAAATAATAGATTGATGGATAGGTAGAAGGTTCAAAAAATGGATAAATATGCAATAAAGCAAGTATATGAAACTGTTAGTAGTAGAATCTAGGTATTGTTAACTGTAAAAATCTTCAACCTATCCATATGTTTGAAAATTTTCACAGTAAGAGCCTGAAAAAATAATTCTAGTAAAAATTCCTTAGAGCCACAGTTCAGAACTCAAATGAAGTGCCATCAAAACTGCCACTCTTCCCAGAAGAAACTGAGAAACACAGGCCAATCATTACCAAGTCAGGTCTCCATCCAGGCTTAAGGAAATCCTTCTCAAAGACCAAAATACAAAATGGGAATTACTGATAAATGTGCTTTCTTCTTACGCTCCAAAGCCATTAAAAGATAAGGGGGTACAGGTAAGGGGAATTCCTAACTTCAAAGTGTTTACATCTCATACCAGAAAAATACTGGAAAGCATAAAAATCTGCGTTTCCAAAAAATACGATTACTCACTCACAATAGATAGCTGTCCCTAAGCAAACAACAATCCAGGCAGTCATGTGATTAAAAAGCAGTTAAAAAGTGTTAACTACAATCTCGTCCTCTCCAATCTAGATTAGAGGGGCTATCAGGCCCAGGAGAGGCCTGGGATCAGGTTACTGTGAGACACGACTCAGAAAATACACCTGGAGCCTGACCCCACTGGTCACCTCAAGTCTGACCCTAAGTGCCATCTAAATATTCAAGTTGTATTCATTGACATTCAAAACGAAAAGTTCATTTTGGTTACATAAGCATCAATTTCTCAAATGTTCTCTGGTATTTCACACACCTATTAAGTATCAGAAATTCAAAAAGAGACGGAGGGTACCCAGGTGGCAGATCTGTAACTAAAATAAACATATAATGACGCAAACATCCCATATTCTAAGCAAAAAGAAAAACTTAATAGATAAATTAGAATTCAGAAATGTAATTAATACTTTCTTTGGAAATAACATACAAGTCTGTTTTTATCTTTTTTTACCTTCCTGGGGCCTATGTTGTGCTTGGGCATACCAAAAAAAAAAAGGAAAAAAAAGAGAGAATGTGTCATACTCTTAAAGCATGTAGTTGAGATGAAAAACATAAATACTCCTGCAATAGCACCTTGTGAAATTTACCCACCCAGAATCACACAATGGCAAATTATGTAATCAAACTTTACCATCAGTGACAATGTTTTATAAGACTCTGAACATGATTATTACAGGCACTGGCTAGTATCAATGTGATTCAGCTCTGGACGGACTGGAGATTATCACCTCCTGTCTATTTTGCATGTGGCATCTGCTTTGTGGGTTTCAGTGATGCCATCTTCCCTCGGTCTGCAATGTTTAAGTGATTTGAGAGATAGCAAAAAACTGAGTTTAATAAGTACTCAGGACTTAACAAATCGGTTGAAATTAGATAGTGAACCTGCAACCTGAAAACTATCTGAACTTCATTAAAGGTCCGGACGAGCAGTAGTTCATTCCAGATAAGAGCTAACAGCTACAAGGAACAAATGTCTTAAAGTGGGGTGGAGGGGATGAAGGAAGGAAGGAAGCAAGCAAACAAAAGAAGGCCAAGCACTGCGCAAATACTTTTTTTTTTTTTTGGTCTTTTTGCCTTTATCTAGGGCCGCACCCGCGGCATATGGAGGGTTCCCAGGCTAGGGGTCTAACAGGAGCTGTAGCTGCCGGCCTTCACCATAGCCACAGCAACGCGGGATCCGAGCTGCGTCTGCAACCTAGACCACAGCTCACGGCAACGCCGGATCCTTAACCCACTGAGCAAGGCCAGGGATCGAACCTGCAACCTCATGGTTCTTAGTCGGATTCGTTAACCACTGAGCCACGATGGGAACTCCAGCACTGAGCAAATTCTTAACCGAGAAAAAACACTACAAAACGTTTTTTAATGGTGAGATTTCTTTTAGATAGTCCCAGACATTTCAGGTTATAGAAGCAAACTAACAAACATTTCAATATCTATAAGAAAATTCATAATGGAGTTCCCTGGTGGCCTGCAGTTAAGGGTCCAACACTGTCACTGCTGTGGCTTAGGTTCGATCCCAGGCCTGGGAACTTTCGCATGTTACAGGCATACCCCCTCCAAAAAACAAACAAACAAAAAACAGAAAAAAAAGATAATTTCTATTATTAGTATCAGCTAACCCCATTTTAATTTATTTCCAAGTTCTTCATTCATTGATTCAGTAAATATTTACATACCAGGTACTTGCTAGACTCTAAGGATACAAGGTTGGTCTAATGGAATTTAGATTATTAGAGTGGCTAACAATAAGCAAGTTGTCACATAAGTAAATGGCACGTTACATGCTCATTAAATGCTATAAAGGGAAGCGACATGATATCCCAGGAGAGTTTAGCCTCCTTAGCAGCCTAGAGAAGGATTTTCTGAGGAATGATGAGTGAATTGGGGTCTGAAGTCTAAAAGTCATCACTGCTCAAAACTTTAAAATCTTTTTTTATGTCTTTTGTCTTTGTTGAGCATCCAATCTCATATATATATATATATATATATATATATGTATTTTTTTTTTTTTTTGGTCTTTTTAGGGCTGTACCCTTGGCATATGGAGGTTCTCAAGGCTAGCGGGGGTTGAATTGGAGCTGTAGCTGCCAGCCTTTGCAACAGCCACAGCAACTTGGGATCCGAGCCATGTCTGTGACCTACACCACAGCTCATGGCAACACTGGATCCTTAACCCACTGAGCAAGGCCAGGGATTGAACCTGTATCTCATGGTTACTGGTCGGGTTGGTTAACCACTGAGCCATGACGGAACTCCGCAACTTTAAAATAATTCGATTCAGAGTTGAGGGTTATAGCATTTTGTGAACATGGAGTTCAGCACTCACGGAGCTCTTGGCTGGGGGTTGTTTTCTGGGATAGAGGATTCAAGTGGTGAGTCTTAACTAATAAGCAGGCTGCCCCTGGCAAAACCCACAGAGCTCTGCTAAAATATGGCAAAGTCATGAGAAACAGATTTTATTGGCTATGGATGGTATAATTACCACCCCTGAAGACGAAGCATATAATTCTCTAATCTCTGGTTTTGAAGATGTTGACAAAAATCTCATCTGAATTTCTGTGAATAACCAAGAGCCTTATTAGAAAGGCAAAAATTTCAAAGATCATATATATGATTTCAGATCTACTTCCAGAATGTATTACTTTCAATATTAGTTCTAATTCATAACATGGCAACATCTGCTGAAAATACCTGCTGTCTCCATCTCTGAAATGTGCCAGCTGAGTCTAAACAAAGCTCTCCGGCGACTTTCCAGAATCCCCATTCAAGAGCAAACATAATAATCTGGGTCCAGAATCAAACCTAAAATTTGGCCATATCAGAAGTCACACTAACTCTGTCTACTCATCTAAGCAGACACTGGATATGTTTTTCTTCTGTCTTCAGAGAAATGTATTTAGAATGCATTAGGAAAATAATATGGAGAGGAAGCGGAAGCAAAGAAGAAAAATCTACCCCTAGAAGGGATTTTAAAGAATCTCTTTCAGGGTTTTCAGCTAGTCTCAGTCTTGGAAGTCTGTAAACGCTAGTTAGTGGCTGAACTGGATCTAGAATGCAGGGCTTCTGCCTCACCCCTAGAACTCTTCTGTTATAAACAGGCCTTTCTGCCTGTCATGCTCACAGCAGCCTCCCTAATCTGATGCAAACTAATGTATTAACTGGCTCCCAGTTAGGCCAGCTCTA
The DNA here is from genome assembly GCA_004024745.2 of Catagonus wagneri. Lineage (NCBI taxonomy): Eukaryota > Metazoa > Chordata > Mammalia > Artiodactyla > Tayassuidae > Catagonus > Catagonus wagneri. The sequence continues at coordinate 23,374,129 of PVHT021183524.1, forward strand.
CTATGAGCAGGCTGCTTTAATGTCCACAGAGGCCCACTTGGCCAGGATATTTCAGCATCATTTAATAAACTGTCCAGACACTTTCAGGATACTAAATGTACCCTCATGACTTGAGAGATGGTGAAAGATCACCTATCATAATTGGATTGGCAAAGCTGAGCTTACCCACTGCATAAACCAGTCTATTTTATTTTCATGGCAATTTAGACAAATATTTTATAACAAATAATTAAGCATCAAAACATTTATCAACCAGCTTTATCTTGCAAACATTAGGAAAAATAAGTATTTCTATTCTATAGTATGATGCACATAAAAACAATGCTAATTGTAACTAACCTGGACCCAACACAACTTCTGATCCCAGTGAAAAGGTACAATGCTATTATAAATCACTATCTAGTAACTAAAACAGAATGCTATACAAACTTTGGGCAGCATTTAAAAAATTCTGTATTTCAGACACCACCACAAAAAAAAGTAAAATTCACTAACATTTTAAAAATCAAAAGTTTAGCTCACATTTTCAATATAATTTCTAAAGGAATGAAAATTATCCAGTCTAATTAAGTATGTGCATTCTTTGAGTGCTATTAGGCATGAATTTCAAGGGTCAGAGTCAACTGAGTCAACAAAGTAGGAGGTGTGATCCCAATTCAAATTCATAAAATGGCTCTACTACCTGCATGAATAAAATGCATTTGATAATGCTTATTAACTCTACTACAAAAAAGCACAGGTAAAGACCATCTAGTAGTAAATTCTAAAGTTTGTAAGCATTTATAATACAAATGTACATATTAGATTATTATGACTGCGACCACTGTTTAAATGATGTATTCTGCAGATTAAATTTATGCCATCAAAACAGATTTGCATCTGGAGGCCTTGAAATAACTGCCCAATCATGATAAAGCTACACAATGAAAATTCCAAGATGTTATGTTTCTTTCCTCTTACTCAATTGCAAGTTATCACACCAAAGTGCAAAGTGGAAGCATTCACAAATCAGCTTTAAAAAAAAAAAAAAGCCCCACCTATTCTGATTCATATAAACAGCTAAAATATCCTTAAACATGGAATCACTTGAATATTTTGCAAGACATTTTCAGAAGCACTAAGCATTCACTATACTAGTTTCCCTCAGATACAAAATTGAATATTTCCTTCACCCTTTAAAGCTCCATAACAAGGCAAAACAGATTTCAAATTCAAATGAAGAGTATTTCAAAATGCTTCTTTCCGTCCTTTGGTAAACAACCAAAAAATTGACTTCTTAAAAACTCTTAAAGGATATGTATATAGCTTACTCAGTATTACTCAAAGCTGTCACACTCATATTTTTCATGTGCGTGGCAAATTTCCAAGCCAAAGGGTTATGAAAAAACATCAGAACTTAGATCCAAAGTTTGCTGTGCTTAAAAGTAGTCATTTTCTTTTTCTTCTTTTAAACATGCCACTGTAAGATTTAGGTCTACTGCATTTTAGCAATAAATACTAAATACTGGTTTCCTAGCTTGGCTCTCTTTGAGAAAAGTATTACAGCCAGTCTAGAGGAGAAACCATTTTCTGTTTAAAAAAAGAAACCACATGCTCCAATTATCTATCACTACTGATGGCTTTCTAGAAATAAAGAGATAAATTTAACAATCCAAATTCAACGATCATGCATAATACATCTGTGGAGTGGAGTTTGAATACTACTGGCCTTAAAAGAGTTTTCTTACTAAGTTTTCAAGAAACTGAAAAACTTTTAAAATTCTGCGTTAACTCGGACAGAGCTCCTTCTTACAGACTGTAATCTGACACTAGGCTGAAGAAGTTGACCAAGTTTAAGTAACCCAAGAGGAACTGTTTCCTGCTTTCTGTTAGAGCACTCTGCAATGACCTATAGTAACACTGCTGAGGCAGAGGTTACTATCGGACAGTAGATGCTGCTATCAGGAAGTCAGTTGGTCTCTTTCTTTTTTTTGACTTTTCTGTATTGTGGCACTGATCAAGTGTTTGTAAGAAGTCAACCCTGCTCACCCACTGTTTATAAAGACAAGAAAAACACCAGAAGAGTTGGAAAATATACCCCGGGCCAACTATGCAGCTCTCTTTTCATCTCAACAGAAGAACTTTACTATGGAAAACTTTTAAGTTAGGAACCAGCTCACTCTGTAAAAAAACAAATTTGCCTGTGAACACCTCTGGGAGGTGCAATGGCCCGGTCCTAAAGGGGATCAAAGGTCTATTTGACATTGGTTTATTTTAGGGTCACTTTACCTAGTCTGCTCCTGTAAGATGAGATGAGGCTCCACGAAGAACTTGACTCTCAGTTTAAGACGGTAAGGGGCTAGGCCGTCCATCTGCTGGGAGATCCGATTTCTCAGATTTAGCCATAAACTTTCACCTTTGCTACCCGTAAACTGCAGTCCAAAATAATCAACTTCTATAATTCCCAATCGCCTGCACACCTAAAACAAAAATGAACGCAGCATGGATGAACAAGTGGTCCATGTGATTAAAGCAAACCCAAAGGGTCCAAGATCCCTGCCCACTTCTTTTTTAAACAAAGTTCAACAACGGTGTTACAATTCCTGTTGTTAGCTAGAAAAACAAAGTTCCAAGGCTCCAGTGATGTTAAACCACTGGATGTAGCAGAGACGCACAAAAGGAGTTCTCAAAATGCAGCCTTCCAGAAAAGCTGAGGGGAATCCACGGGGTGCTCTCCTTCTTATTCCAATCACCGGAATTCCCTCCACCAGCACAATCCGCACAGCTGATCTGGCAGCCTATTATATGGGCAATTTTAACCATCTGGACTCCAAAAAAACAAACACACTGAGCTAACACGCCACAAGTGTCAGCTAAGCTTGTAGGTTTTCCAAACATCTCAGGTCGAGGGGCTTTGAGTGCAAAGCGTTTCACTTGAGCTGAATTTGCCGTCTGCCATTCTACTATACGCAGTTTGGAACCGTTTTTCTTTACTCTTAAGGAAACGCTTGCTTAAAGACAGCCGTCAGATAGAAAAGCCAAACCTGTGGTCCTCTCGTCCCCCGCAATTCGGGAGATGCAGGCAGGTGAATGGTCAATTAGAGAAGCAGCAAGAGACGAGGGCCTGGCTCATCTGCCAAGCAACCCGTGGGACCTGCGACCGCCTCCAGCCACCGCAACCCGGGCCGCGGAGACCCGACAGGAGGCATCACGCACACACCTGCGGCAGGTGTGCTGGGCCCCCATCTTCCGGGAAAGTGCCGGGCCGGGGACGGGGGGGCAGGGTGGCAAGCCCGCCGAGCGTCCTCCGAGGCCCCCACCCCCACGCCTCCATGCGTACCCCGCGCGCCGGGAAAGGGGCCGCGAGCCCCATGGCCTCGGGGAGGAGGGGGCGCGGGCCCGGCGCCTGAGGCGCACTCCCTCCTCCGCCGCCGCCGCCGCCGCGCTGCCGGCCCCCGGAGAAGCCTCGCGTCCGGGCTCCTGGCGCCACCACGAGGCCCAGGGGACCTGCCGGGGTCCCCGCCTGGTTCCTGGTCCTCACCTGGTTGAGGCAGTCCTCGCCGTTGGCTTTCGCCTCCACCTCCACCTCCATCAGCACCGCGTCTGGCCTCGTCACATAGCACAGCATGGCTGGGGCCGCCGCTGCCGCCACAGCCGCCTCGTCTTTGGTGTGCGCGGGGCTCAGACCCAGCTCCGGGCTCGGCGAGGCTGGCCCTCAGGAGGCTGCAGCCTTGCAGACCCTTGCCCTGCGCCCCGCAGCCACCGCGCCCTCCCTGCCACCCCCTCGCCAGCCCGCCCGTCCGCCGGCTCTCCAAGTCCCGCGGCGGCGCCGCACTCCAGCAGCCCGACTGCCTGCGCCGCGACAGGGACTCCTCAGATATAGCGGCCCCGCCCCCTTCGGCTGGGGGCCCCCGCCAATCACGGCGGCCCCGCCCCCTTCGGCTGGGGGCCCCCGCCAATCACGGCGGCCCCGCCCCTCCGCCGCCGCCCCACCAGCCAATAGCGACGCCCGCTCGGCCGCCGCCCGACCTCCCGGCTGAGTTCCCTCCTGCCTCCCCGGGGAGGTAGCAGTTCGCCGGCGCCTGGCGCTGCGGAAGGAGGAAGGCCCCGGGACGCAGCCGCTACCTCTGCCCGCTGGGCGACGCTGCTTCGAGCCAGCGATCGCCCGGGGCTCCCAGGCGGGGACGCCTTTCAGTCCGGCTTGAATTTACAATAATTAAACGCCTCCAGGCAGCCGCTGTTCTTCAGAAGTCTTGGGTCTCTCCAACAGAGGGAGGTGAAAGCGGATAGGAAAGAGAATAACCCCAAAGCCTAAAAAGAAAACTATTTCCCCTGGGGTTTGCCGCAGTGGGTCGTAGGAAGGCGGAATTTTTGCTCTTTTGGACCTCGTCATTTAAAAAACAAAGTCCGAATATAAAAGTTTTTGCGATTGTTCAATAAGCCAAGGAGCTTGATCGAGTATTTTCTCTGTGAACCCTCTCCAGAGGCTTCTCTTTACCCATTGTGCCGAATCGGAACACCGTACTGAGCACTAAGGTCCTCCCTGAGGTTGCTCATCCTATCTCACACCTCAACTCAGTTATTCACAGAACATTAATTGAGCACCTGCTCCAACGCATGTCCCCTCTCTCAGGCAACCAGGTGTCACCCCCATCTTGGGGTAAGAACTCATCTCGGGACCTAATAGGTGATTTAACCTCAATAGTAACTATTAATAATTAAAGGTCTACAACTCCCCTCAATTACCACTTCTCTTAATGCATTGTTGAGCCTACCTCTTTGGTTTCTTCATAGGAGAAGCCAGAAGATGTGGATTTCAGCCTTGGACCTTTGAAAACTGACTTCGTCTCTCCGCAGCTCAGTGTTTCAGCAGTAAAGTGGAGACCACAGTGTCTCACCCGCCTTTCCCCAGCATTGCTCTGAAGAGCAGCAGATATAATGTTCATAAAAGCGTTTGAAGGACCCCTTATATGTAAGGAGAGATGTACTGTCAGCTCTCACCGCCTGCCGATGACTTTTCTGTCCTTTTCCCTTTCCTGGAGTCCAGTGATGTCTGTCCCAGTGACTTTTATTTCTGAAAAAGCAGAAAAGATATCAGGGCAGAAGACTACCGGTTAGGATCCTACTGCAGTCTTTCACTAAAGCTGACTACGCCAAAACTAAACCAAGTCCTGACCCCCAGCGCTGCAGACGGACCTGCGCACTCACATCTTTTGTGTCTTAAGAATAGGCCTCACAATATTGTGCTGAAATAGTTCCGCCTTGTATTCACTCTTGTTCTTCATTCACTTAATTTCATTTGACTGGTCTGGGAAATTTACCTGGGAGATAACATTTGGATAATTATCTAAAACTTTAGAACTGGGGGGAAGAGATGAGGGGTAAGATGGAGGCCAGGTGAATTGGTTAATATCTTTGTTTATTGAGTGACCAAGCTAGCTAAACCAACGCCAGCTAAACAAAAGTTGGCTAGTTTAAGCAAAAGGGGATTTAATGCACAAATTTGAGGCATTCACAGAATCAGTGGGGACTGGTCATGAGGGTGATGGAAAGAGAGACATTGGCTAACAACAAAAACTCCAAAACCAAAACCCAAACAAGCAAACACAGAAACAGAATACTTGTTTTGTAGAGAAACTACTTTAAAGATAGCATATTTGGGGCTTTGGCAGGGCTATTTCCTTTTTCCTTTTTTTTGTCTTTTCTAGGGCCAAACCCACGGCATATGGAAGTTCCCAGGCTAGGGGTCTAATTGGAGCTGTAGCCGCCGGCCTACACCACAGCCACAGCAATGTGGGATCCTTAACCCACTGAGCAAGGCCAGGGATCGAACCCGCAACCTCATGGTTCCTAGTCAGATTCGTTAACGACTGAGCCACAATGGGAACTCCAGGGCTATTTCTTAATACAAACCCAGATTATGCTCTGGCTATGAGATGGTAGGTAAAGATTCCAATTGTTTTTGAAATTGAATTACCAGGTAAGTCTGAGGAGGAGAAGGATTTCTTAAAAAAAGAAAGAGAAAGAAAAGAAAAGAAAAAGAAAGCTAAAGATAGAAAAAACAGCATTTGAGGAAGGCATAGAAATCATGATGTCCAAGAAGAAAAAGAACACTGGCTTCTATTAGCATGTGTGAAATATGAGACCCTAATCATACCCCCCCCCCAATTTCTTCCTGATTAGAGATAGGGAGAGACTGATTAGTTAGGCATGAGAAAGCTTGAGTTTGCTGGTGACAGAGTGGGAAAGCAGATTATACTCAAAAGACCTGGTTAGGGAATAGAAAGCCCACAGTAGAATTGCTTCCTAGAGGATCCTACCATCTGGTAATGCTTTGAAACGTCTGGACTCAGTTTCAAGCCCCAGCTGAGTCTAACTCCAAAATAAGCCTGCACACCCGGGCCTGGGGGTGGTAACGGTATCGGACTGAGCTGTGACTAAGGCGGTTCCAGATTAGACAGAGAGGTGCTACATTTTATCTGCTTTCTTTTGCTCTGGATTAGCTATCACCTTTAAAAGCATTAAAATTGACGGGCAGAGTAAAAGGATCAGTTGCATGAAGGCAGATTCAAAAGATAGAAACCATAATTACAGAGCTGTTCAAATACACCTGCGCTCCACACTCTGCCCATATACGAGGGCTCAAGACTGAGCACGAGATATTTGTAGGACGTGATGTGATGATTGGCTGCAAAATTTTTCCTCTGGTGGAGCACGAGGTCCGATCGGGCTGGCTGGATACCCAGCTGTGTGGATTCCCCTCTAAACATTACACACGCTGCTGCAGAAACCTTGTCCTGGGTCAAAGGAAAGACCCTCCTCCCGTTTTCACCTCTGAACGTTTATTTCTAGGAGCACGGAGGGAAGAACACTTAGCAACTGCTTAAAAAACTGTCCGTTAGCTTTCACACGTTATTCAAGCTAATTATTCTATAAGCAATGCTTCATGGAGCACAAGTGTGTTAAAATGCGTGGAGGGAGCTGAAATCTCTCATTTGAAATATTAGACTTGTGAAATTCAGGAGCTGTTTAATTTGATCTTGGCCTACCATCAAAGCAGAGCATCATCTCATTTCCAAAGCTGGCTGTTTGGAAGAGGCAAAGAGGAATGGAGAGAGAATGGGTGACGCCCATATTACAAACTCTGGATCCTAGAAAATGGCATCATCTTAATTAGCAGGCAGCTTAAATGCTTTTTTTTTTTCTGGTTGTGAGAGTAGTTTAGTTTATGGTTGTCTACTAGGAGAAGATTGAAAACTACAAGAGAAAAATGAAGTAGCTGAATTTATCAGGGATTTCCAGTTAGTACTGCTGTTGTACTTTTGTACTTTGAGGGCAGTGGGCTGTAAATTTTGACTGTGATATAATCAAACACTGCACAGAAACTTCTGGAGAAAGGTCAAGAGAGCAAGAGACATGTGCAGAAAGGGGCTCCTAATCTAAACCTAGTGTTGGGAATGTTAGGGAAATTATAAACAGAAAGAACCACCTCCACGAAAAAAATTCCAACTACTACCATTTCTCAGCTCTCTTCTTTTTTTAAAATTTTCTGAAATATTACCCTTTCCTCTGTTTGTTTTCCTTTTTACTCCTAGCATGCCCTGAAACATCATGCTTTGGGACACGCTTACTTCTTTGGCATGTATCATTTATTTGAGAGATGCAGACCTGGGAAATAATTTCTAATTTGGCATGTTTTGTGTAACTACAAAAATATTTTGATGGCGTTCTCATCGTGGCTCAGTGGGTTAAGAACCCGACATAGTCTCAGTGAGGATGTGGGTTCAATCCCTGGTCTTGCTCAGTGAGTTAACGACGCTGTGGCATAGGCCATGGATCGGGCCCGGATCCTGTGTTGCTGTGGCTGTGGTACAGGCTGGCAGATGAAGCTCTGATTCAGCCCCTAGCCAGGAACTTCCATGTGCTGCAGATGCGGCCATAAAGAGACAAAAAATTATTTTGTTTAATATTTTCAAACTTATCTGTTATTTATGGAGAGGATCTGTGATTACACAGCTGTTCCTCAACTCTAGTGATACACAGGTGCTAATCCGTCCACAAAAAAGTGTACAATCATTCTCACCTTGAATGAGTTTGGGTAGACAGATGCTGGGGATACAGTTGGAAGTCATGGAACAGAAGACAGATCCAATATTCCTGGGTTCAAACTCATAAACCTATTATAGCTGGTAGGTGTTCTAACCAGCTGATCTGTAATGACAGCTCTCCCCTGACGCTCACACTGCGTCTGAGGATGCCTATCTTACTCCTTCTTCGTACTCCTTCCTTTTGTTCTTTGGTTATTCAATATTTTGTCCCTGCTGTGTTTTCTGAGAGTGTGATGATTTGAAAATGACTTGAAGACAAAAGTCTACTTTCTCCCTGGCAATTTCTCGGTAACTGTACGTACCCAGCACCCTCCATCCATTGATTATTCCTCCCTCTCCTCTACTCTGGTCCAGAATTGCTAGGAGGGCTTGGACAGGAAGCCACCTGCATCCCTGAGCGAGGGGAAGCAGCCTTGTCTCGCCCTACTTGCTTTGATGGCTCTGAGCCTCAGCCCTCAGCCCTCTGTGTCTCTCCATCACATTTTAGCTACCAGAGCCCAGGGACACAGCAGTGATCAGGCGGGGTTGTGGGAATTTCCCAGATTGACATAAACAAAAGACCCCGCCCTTCCTGGGGCCCAGACTTCCAGGAGCAGAGGAGCCTGAACACATGCCTTTCAGTGGTTGGTGTGAACCTGGCGGCCACCAGAAGTTAGGCCCAGATGGGCCCTGTGAAGCCCAGAGAGCAAATCAGTTCTTGTGCTAACCGACACAGTTTTTGTGTAATTGCCCTTGGTTATCCTTAATCATTTGTAAAACTTGTCCGAACAGCCCAGTCCTGTCTCAGCTTTGTACAGGATATGGTGGGAATGGCCTCAGGATCTCCCTTGCGTCTGACTTTTCAGGTAAACAGAACCACTCTTGGGACGGTGTGGAGGCAATATTAGTAATTACAAGGTGTAATTCTAGACAAAGGAAAGAAGTTCACCTGCCTGCACTCTATGGAATGTTTACTCACCTTGAAGGATGTGGTTTTTAATTTTGTTCAGTGTGTTCTAATTAGCTCAGGCTGCTATAACAAAATGCCATAGAGTGGGTAGCTTAAGCAACAGAAATTTATCCTCTCGCAGTTCTAGAGTCCGGGAAGCCCACAATTGAGGTGCCAGCTTAGTCAGTTTCTGGTGAGGGCTCTCTTCATGGCTTGTAAGCAGCTATCTTCTCCCCGAGTCCACACATGGTGGAGAGAGAGGGTGAAGAAGCAAACTCTCTGATGTCTCTTTTCATGAGGGCACTGATTCCATCATGAGGGTCCCACCCTCCTGACCTCATTTAACCCTAGCTGCCTCCAAGCAACCGACCTCCAAATACCATCACAATGAGGGTTAGGGCTTCAAGGGGACACAGTTCAGTCCATAGCTTTTGGGAAGGCAGCAATTCCATATACTCCCACACACACTTCACATCTTAAAACATTTTCTATATATTGGAGAAGTTCAAATATATAGCTATTCATATTGGCCTGTGAAAGGAAATATTAATAACTCATCAGTTGAGGTTTGGTTCACATTTTTGCTAAGCAATACAGTAACCTGTTAGCTAAAGTAAAATTCTTTCTAGTACATGCCTTCAAGAGATACAGGTGTTGACTGAGCTAAGGGTCTGCTGTGGAACTTACAACTGTAAAATTTATAAAACTTGAACATAGTCTTTTATTTATCCACACCGAAAGTAGTAAAAAAAAAAAAAAAAAAACTAGGAGTTCCAACTGTGGTGCAATGGGATGGGCTGTAACTATGGCATAGATTGCAACTGTGGCTTGATCTGACCCCTGGCCTGGGAAATCCATATGCTGTGAGGCAGTAAAGAAAAAAAAAAAAGGAGTTCCTGTTGTGGCTCAGTGGGTTAAGACGTCAATATAGTGTCTGTGAGGATACAGGATCGATCCCTGGCCTTGCTCAGTGGGTTAAGGATCCAGCATTGCTGCAAGCTGTGGTGTAGGTTACAGATCCAGCTCTTGGATCCAGCTATGGCATGGGCCTGCAGCTGCAGCTCCAATTTGACCCCTATCCCAGGAACTTCCATATGCTTCAGGTGCAGCCTTAAAAAGAAGAAAGAAAAGTAAAGATACACAAACAAACCAGCAAAAAAAATATTTCTTTCTGTCTTTCTTTTTTTTTCAGGGCCGCACCCGTGGCATATGGAGGTTCCCAGGCTAGGGGTCGAATCAGAGCTACAGCTGCTGGCCTACATCACAGCCACAGCAACGCCAGATCCGAGCCACATCTGCGACCTACACCACAGCTCACAGCAATGCCTGATCCTTAACCCGCTGAGCAAGGCCAGGGATCAAACCCGCAACCTCATGGTTCCTAGTCGGATCTGTTAACCGCTGCACCACGACGGGAATGCCAAAGAAAATATTTCTGAGAGCTTTCGCAGTGCACAGTTCGTAAATTTGCTCATTGCTATTAAATTGTTACTATTATTATTTACTCATTGCTAAGCTATTATTGTTGCTATTATTTATTTGGTCTTCAGCATTCACTCATTCATTTATGCCACAGATGAAAGACATGCCACAAAAGTGTTAAGCACTAGGGATAGAGCAAATTACAAAACTACCCTTATGAAACTTACATGCCAGGAAGGGAAGTAGATCATAAACAAGATAAGCAAGTAAACCGTAAAGGCTAAGCAAAAAATGTCTCAGGGAAGGGGGACAGGAAGTATGGGGAGTCGGGATGGGGTATTATGATCTGTAGTTCGGGATAAACTGGCCATGGAAGGCTCATCTATGGCTCATCTAGAGCAAGTTACAGAAGCAAGACTCAAAGGAAGCAGGGGATGGACAAACAGAACATCTGCGGAGAAAGTCTTCCCAGCACAGGAAAGGCTTTGGGGTTGAGGGCAGGGTATGAACTTGAAGGTTGGGGTGGGGGGTGGAATTAGGCAGAGGAGTGACACCAAAGGCTGAATTATATCTGTCACTAAAAATGACTGGATTTTATTTTCTTCCTAAAGTCCAGTAGAATGAAACATGTAAATAACTGACAATTTGTTTCTGTTTTAAATCCTTACATTGGAATCTGCTTGCCCTTCAAAATACTGAAAGTTGGAGTTCCCATGGTGGCTCAGTGGTAACAAACCCGACTAGTATCCATGAGGATGAGGTTTCGATCCCTGACCTTGCTCAGTGGTTAAGGATCTGGAGTTGCTGTGAGCTGTGGTGTGGGTCACAGACGTGGCTCGGATCCTGAGTTGCTGTGGCTATGGCTGCGGCTGTGGCCGGCAGCTACAGCTCCAGTTCGACCCCTAGCCTGGGAACTTCCCTATGCCTCGGAACTTCCCTATGCCTCAGATGCGGCCCTAAAAAGACCAAAAAAAAAGCAAAAACAAAAAAACCTGAAAGTTAAAATTCATTGTTTTTTCTCTTCTTTTCAATCAACCTAAACATTTTTTTCCATCTTTTTCTCAGAATGTGGCCACCAGTAGTAAATGTAAGGAAAACAATATTCAAACCCTGTATCTCAGATCTTATCTTGGCCTCATATATAGTTAAGAAGACACATAATACAAAGTTCTTATTAGCTTAATTTTAATAGAGTAGGGCAAATATATATTCATGGAAACAAGATTCTACTTGGCTTGATATCACTATTCCTGTCATGATGAAAAGATATTTTAATTTATCATAGACAAGACTACTGCCCAAGGCAGGTGCTACATTTCAGCAAATTAAGGATAAGCAACACTCATATGTTTAGGTGCTTTGAGAATAAAAAAAAATCCTCCTCTTCCTTTTCTAGCTCCAGTCGATAAGAGGTCTTTCTCGGATTGTGGTTGTTTTTAACCAGCTTCAAATATATATAGATTAAAAAAAAAAAATCTCATCTAGCTGTGTAAATGCCTACTTGAAAAACAAGTAGTCTTAGGTAGTACATGGATACAGGGCATAAAACAAGATAATATGGGCAAAAGTACTTAGAAAATAAAAAGTGATATTCAAATGTACCATGCTAAAATGAGAGTATTCCTTTAAATTGCTCACCTATATGCTGTGCATTCATCACCCATTGGACGTCCTGCTGTGTAAATCAGCTGTCCCGGGGACAATTCTTGCTGGGGGACAGCTGGCAGGATTTGCTGCTCCTGCTGATAGTCAGACCAGTCTGATCATTCCTTACTATAAATGTAAAATCATGTTTTGCCATTAGAATTTTTGTGTATGTCATGAAAAGGAAAACACATATTATCAATAATTAAAACTACCCTAAGTATTTATAGCGGTGCCTTGTAATATTTATGTAATATGAATAAGACCATGTGCAACATTTTTTAAGGTCTAAAAGTTATCTTTAAAAATTTTTTTACTTGACATAATTTTCAATTTACAGGAAAGAATAGTAAAAAGAATTTCCATACAGTCTCACACCAGAATCCTCAAATACTGATTACACTAGCTTTATCCTTCTCTCTCTTTATGAATATATGCTTTCCCCAAACTATTGGAGAGTAAATTGCAGACATGATGCTACCTTTAATCTTACACATTTCAAGAATAAGTATTAATTGAAATAAACATCTACATATCCCCAAATTAGAATATTATAGAATCACATGCAATTATCATTGCCAGAGAATTAACATTGATACACTATTATTTAATACCCAGATCTTATTTGCGATCTCACCAAATGTTCCATAATGTCTGGGTTATGCCCCCCCTTTTTTTTTTAGGGCTGCACCCGCTGCATATGGAGGCTCCAAGGCTAGGGGTCTAATCGGAGCTTTAGCCGCCGGCCTACACCACAGCCACAGCAACACCAGATCCAAGCCGCGTCTGTGACCTACACCGCAGCTCACGGCCTCGCTGGATCCTTTAACCCACTAAGCGAGGCCTGGGATCAAAGCTGCATTCTCATGATGCCAGTCAGATTCGTTTCCACTGAGCCATGATGGGAACTCCTGGGTTATGCTTTGCATTCAATTGTCACTCTTTAATCTGGAATAGATATCAGTCTTTCTTTGTCTTTTATGACATTGGTATTTTGAAGAGTATAGATCTTGTAGAATACCCCTCAGGTTGAGCATGATATTTTAAAGGTTAAAGAGAGCCCAATGTAACACACCTATTCCAGGGAAATGTGAAATGTTTATTAAAGGCCAGACCTTCTCCTCAATGCCCCTCATACTTTTTGCAATTGTCTAAATCAGTCGTCATAGATGAGTCTTTCAGACTTTGAGTCTTATCTGGAAGTCAGAAGGAGGAAAGGCTGAAACTCCCTGGTGGCCTGCTGGTTAAGGACTCAACATTGTCACTGCTGTGGCTCAGGTCACTGCTGTGGTATGGGTTCAGTCCCTGGCTTGGGAATTTTGCATGCCGTGGCCAAGGCCAGAAAAAAGGGAGAAAAGGCTAGGACAAGTGCCCTTAATTGAGTGATCAGATTCCACTTCAGTGGTTTTTGAGGGAGTGGCTATTTCTCACGGGACTAACCTTCATTTGCAAGTTTTTCAAAGCGACAAAGCCCTCACTGGATGCTGTCATTAAAAGAAATCAAACTAAGTTCCCTTGTGGCACAGTGGGTTAAGGACCCGATGTTGCCAAGCAGCTCCAGCACAGCCCTCAGCTGCAAGGTGGGGTGGGGACTTGATCCTTGGCCCGGGAACTTCCACATGCTGTGGATGTGGCAAAAAAAAGCAAGAAAGAAATCAAACTATGAAAAGGGCTCGCTACTCACCAGTCCCTCCCTCGCTGCTGGAACTATTCAATTCCCGTGGCCTGTTCATCAACTTCAATAACCTTTCCACCTTCCCTAATAATGAGATCTGGTTACTTGACGGCATTGCTTCGCTGCCTCTCAGCTCCTGTTTTTGGCCCTCCCTGCCTTCATTGTGGCCATGGAAAAATAAGTGTGCATAGCAGGCAGGTCTGGTATGGACGATTTATCAGACACCTCAGCTCAATTCAACCCTTAGGTGCTCACCTTCAAGGTATTTTCAGCCTTGGTCTGCACAGTTCACCCAAGGAGGAAGATTCTCCTGGATGCCTTGGAAGGTGAGCAGCACCTGGGGGCTCAGCATCCTCCATACCCAGCAAAAATAATAGAAAAAAACAACAGAAAGCAGACAGAATCTTCCTGAGTAGCTAGTGGAGCCAATGGAGTTTTAAGATCACTCTCTCTCCTTACTTCACTGCCTATTAAAGTTTTGTTTTATTTTGTTTGTTTTATGGCTGAACCGGTGGCATATGGAAGCTCCCAGGCTAGGAGTACAATCAGGGCTGCAGCTGCTGGCCTACACCACAGCCACAGCATTGCCAGATCCAAGCTGCATCTGCGACCTATGCTGCAGCTTGTAGCAATGCTGGATCCTTAACCCACTGAGCGAGGTCAGGGATCAAACCCGAATCCTCATGGGCACTATGTCCGGTTCTTAACCCACTGAGCCACAATGGGAACTCCCAACTGCTGACTAAAGCTTAAAAAACAGTGGAGAATATGACTAGAACGGAAAACATACACCATATCTACTGTGTGAAAATAACTGGGAAGGAAAAACACCAAAATGTTGGCTGTGATTGTTTCAGTTCACAGGTAGTTATAAAAAGAATCTTTAAAAAAAAAAAAAACAAAAACCTGGAGTTCCCGTTGTGGCTCAGTGGTTAACGAATCTGACTAGGAACCATGAGGTTGTGGGTTCAATCCCTGGCCTTGCTCAGTGGGTTAAGGATCCGGCGTTGCCATGAGCTGTGGTGTAGGTTGCAGATGTGGCTCGGATCCCGCGTTGCTGTGGCTGTGGCGAAGGCCAGGAGCTACAGCTCCTGTTAGACCCCTAGCCTGGGAACCTCCATATGCTGCGGGTGCGGCCCTAGATAAGGCAAAAAGACATAAAAAAAACCCACCTAATTTTCTTTATGCTAGAACTTTATTTAAATGAGTCACTATTGCTTTTATGATCTAAAATTAGTACTAAAAATAGTGCTGCTGTAGCACTACTCGAAATATTAATGAGGTACTTTCAACTAACCAAAGAAACAGAACTTTGATATGAAGCTCCACTATGAATAGACTGAAACTCCATTAGCTGCACTTCAAAGGATAAACATTAATATTATTCTACCCACTCTGTCAATTCAAGCTACTAATTAACTATTCAGATTATTTCCCCCAGTAATGTTTAGCAGGTATTTACACTTGGATAAGTAGGTTACTGGAAAAGTAGTAGGGCGTTCTGGTAGTCTTTAAAATCCTACTAAACCCATGTTTCTTATTTTTAAAAACACCACACATTCTAATTACCTCAAAGGCCTTTGAAAACGTATTAATTATAATAATATCATCTCATTGCCCTGGGACAAATATTAAGGCAGAACCTTTTCAACGTTCTTCCTGAGACACCCATATGTGGTTTTATACAAAAGAAGGAGCCAATTTAACCCGAGGAACAAACTGTATCACGCCAGAGATTTTCATACAGAAGGATATGTCTTTACATATTTACACACCAAGTACATATTTTAATATGACAGTGTCTGAGATACTTCCGGAGTGAAATAAAGTGATGCTTTCTCTGAAATTATGAGCAAGTTAAACAGTAGGTCATTTGTTACCAGCCTCCACTATTTCCGGATCCTCCCCTGTAAGATCATTCTGCTCTAAGTTTTCCTTCCAAGTCCTTTAGGGAACATCCACGCAGGCAAAATGGAAATGTGGTCAGTGCAGATCACCAGCCTTCAGCTTCATAGGCTAGAAAATTGCACTCGTGTGGATTTTAATGCTGACCTTGCAAGTCATGTCGAAGCCACAACCTGAGGCTCAATTTTCTGGGCTGTAAAAATGCGGGTGAGACCTGTCCTCTGCAGGCACTGGGTTGTTATAAGATTTACATAAATTACATAAAAGCACTATCAAAATGTAACTCAAGATAGATTTCCTTACTGTGTAGTAGGAGATATACTTAATTTTCTGTTTCTTAAAGTTCAAAGCGTTAAAGTACATAATGGAAATAAAGTTATAAAAACAATGTACTATGAAACGATAGCATAATCCATGTGTTTTTCTTTTAGAAGTCATATAGAGTATGGGGTCCTTTCTGCCAGCTCTCTGTGTGACTACCACTGAAACATCAGTGGCCTCTGAAGGAAGCTCTGCCATTTCCCTCACTGGTTTGCACAAGGAAGACGTGAAATGTGCTCTTTTGGAAGAAAGAATCACATAACCTTGTACAAGACGAGAATAAGACCTCGTTAGATGTTTGAAATAAATTACTAAAAAAAGTTTTTAAAAATTTTAAAGCAAATACAAAGAGACCTAATGTGCTTTTCCATGTAGTTGAATTTCATTCGATAATATTATGTAAGATTTTGCATCTATGCCCATGAGGGATATTGGTCTGTAGCTTTTTCTTGTATTGTCTTTGTCCAGTTTTCGTCACAGGGTAATGCTGGCCTCACAGAATGAGTTGGGAAGTGTTCTCTTTTTGTCTGTTTTCTAGAAGAGTTTGTGTAGAATTGATGCCAATCCCCCCCCTTAATGTTTGGTAGAATTCACCAGTGAAGTCTTGGTATATTTTCTAACCAAGAACAAAGCCCCAAGTTTTTCCAGCACTTTATCACAGCCAGCCTCCAGCCTGGACACAGAGGCGGGAGCACACAGTACAGACTTTTTTTCAAGGCCGAGGCTTCTCCAGAGCAGGGCAGATCTCTCTAGACCCCAGGGATCTCAGCATCCCTCTTCCTAAAGCGAGCAGTTAAACCACAAGCTTTCCATCTCATTCTCTGTTCCCTTCCCTTAGACTTTAAACTGGGGTTTGGTGAAAGCTGACTTTTGAAATAACAGAATTTTAATTTATTAAAATAACTTCAGTTAAACTTAAAAAACGTACAGCATCTTTCCTTTTTTAAATTGAAGTATAGTTGATTTACAATGTTGTATTAGTTTCAGGTGTACACCAAAGTGGTATGTGTGTATAATATTTCTATACATATATGTATAATGTATAAGAATACATACGTTCTTGGAGTTCCCGTCATGGCACAATGGTTAACGAATCCTACTAGGAACCATGAGGTTGCAAGTTTGATTCCTGGCCTCACTCAGTGGGTTAAGGATCCGGCGTTGCCGTGAGCTGTGGTGTAGGTCGCAGATGTGGCTCGGATCCCGCGTTGCTGTGGCTGTGGTATGGGCCAGCAGCTGTAGCTCCAATTAGACCCCTGGCCTGGGAACCTTCACATGCCCCGGGGTGTGGCCCTAAGAAAGACCAAAAGAAAATAATATAATTCTTTAAAATTATGCTGGTCCCGAAATTTTCTTCTATTTCGTCCTTTTATTTCAGTGAGAGAATGACATTCCTTTTTTAGTCTCTACCTCCTGTGCCTTAAATTGTACTTTACAAAGGTTTTCTCAGGGGTGAGCCGACATACAATCTAAAGTTATACAAACGTGAAGAGGCAAAGTATTTTCTTTGTGATCTTTATATGCAGTTAAAAAAAAAAACTTTCCTTTTGTGAAAAAGAATCTAATAACATGGCCTTTCCCCCTTAATCAGAAGTTATTTTCCAGGTCATCAATCCAACTTATTAATAGTTAATATTCTTCAAAACTCTTAGCTTGAATAGAATCATTACTGACTATTATTTTATGTCTGTGGTTTCATTATCTGGTTTCCTCCACATCCAACCAAAGATGTCAAAATTTTTTCTCCTGTGGTCCTTCGTGGGATGCCATCCGGGCTAACACAGTCTCAGTTCTTATCACTTAACTGTGTATTCAGCAGGCTAAATTCGCCCTTTCTGACCTATCTGACAACTATAGAGGTACGTAAATGTTTTTGAGTTAATAAATATTTACCTCTCAAAGCAAGTTATAGTTTAGCAAACTTGTGAGTAGATGTGTATCAATGGAGGCATTTTAAAAATCAACATTTTAGAAAAACTTGCAAAGATATTCCCAGGGGTTTCATACACCTTTCACTCAGTTTCCCCTAATGTTAACATCTTGCATTAACTGTGGTACATCTGTCAAATAAATGACATTGGTATATTACTATTAAATAAAGCTATAGACGTTTTTTGGACTTCACCAATTTTTCCACTAATGTTCTTTTTCTCTTCCAGGATCTTCTCCAGGACCCCACTTGGTTGGCATGTATCCTCAGTCTCCCCTGATCTGTAACGGTTTCTCAGACTCCTCATTTTTCATGACCTTGACAGTAGTTTTGAAGAGGGCAGCTTGGGTATTGTGTAGAATGTACTTCAATTTGCATTTGATGCAGAGAATTGAAGGGCCACTCCCATTGCGTCTTACTGAAGCAGAGGATATCAACATGATTTATTACTGCCCTTAATCCCTTAGCTAAAGGAATGTATACTAAATTAATGTCATTATTTCTGATTTAAAAAATTAAAACTATCAATGCAGCCTCCAGGTACAGCAAAGTAAAATATTTACAAACATGAACCTGACAAAAAAAAAAGTATGGGATTTCAATTACAACAACTGCATACCACTTATTCAAATAATGATTATATATTTATCCTAATGATATTTCCTTCTCTCCTTCAAATGAATTATTCAATGTACTACTTATCTTAAAATATCTATGCAATGACTGCATTGGAATGCATATTAAGATTATTTCTGCATTTTTTGCCATATTAAAGTTTAAAACTTCTAAAACAAAAGTGTTACCCAAATTTTACACACAAATAAAAATGTTAAATCATCTTGACAATAATGTTGAAGAAACACATCAACAATCCCAAAACTATCATTCACTGATCCTAGGCTGGAAACCAGTGGCAAGTGGCAATGTACAATCCTGGAATTTCTGTTGCCGGTAGACAATTATCTGCAGAAAATTGGGCTTCGGTAAATCACTTAGCCACCAATCACAAGGTGATAAACTGCAGCACGTTAATAACGGTATTTGCCTTTTATTGTATTTATTACATTGCATTACTATATTTAAATAATGTTCATGTACTTATTATTAAAATGTTTATTTTTGCACCATGGAAGAGTTTGAGTAACAAAATTACTGTTTCGATGACTGCAAGTGTGACCTCGAGCAAGCCACTTAACCTCTCTGTGCCTCAGCTACAAAATGGAAATAAATGTATGTCTCAAACTTGACACACCCAAAACCGAAATTTTTTTTTTTGTCTTTTTGCCTTTATCTAGAGCCGCACCCGCGGCATATGGAGGGTCCCAGGCAAGGGGTCTAACAGGAGCTGTAGCTGCCGGCCTTCGCCACAACCACAGCAATGTGGGATCCGAGCCGCGTCTGCAACCCACACCACAGCTCACGGCAACGCCGGATCCTTAACCCACTGAGCAAGGCCAGGGATCGAACCTGCAACCTCATGGTTCTTAGTCGAATTCGTTAACCACTGAGCCATGAAGGGAACTCCAAAAACCAAAATTTTTGATTCCAGCCTACTTCCACATCTGCCAAAGTTCTTCCTTCCTCAGTTTCCCCACCTCAGTAAATGAACCTCACCAATTGCTCAGACTAAAAGCCCTAGAATCATCACTGGCTCCTTTCTTTTTCACACACTCTACACCTAATCCATGTGCAAATCCTGGGCTATTGCAGTCATCTCCTAACTGTCCCTCCTGCTCCTGCTCTGGCTGCTTCACAGTGCACCTTCCATAAATAGCCACCATGATGTTTTCAAGTCAAATCACTCCTCTACTCATGACCCTCCAGTGGCTTCCTGTTTCAGAATAAAAGCCAGAAAGCTGGTAATGGCCGCCTGATCTGTGTCCCCACATCCCCAGTTTACTCACTGCCCCACAGCCACATTGGCCCCCTTGCTATTTCCCAACTGAACATGCTTGTGCCTCAGAGCCTTTGCATTGGCGATTCCTTCTGCTTAGAAAGCTCTGTCCATGTATATTTCCATGACTCACTTCCTTACTTCCTCCTGCTCTTAATTCCGTTTAAAATAAGCCCCTATTTAAAACGACTCCCCTAATACAAAAATAAAAAAAAATACAATGACTCCCCTATTCAAAATGACAAGCCCCAGATCCAACATTCCACATCTCCTTTTTTGCTTTCTTGTTCTTCATAGCACCGCTTGCCATCAGGCACATTCTAAAATTTGCTTATTTTTCATTCCCTGACTCTTGCCTCCTCTCTTTGCCTTCCTTCTACCTGCTCCAAATAGAACGTCAGCTCTCTGGAGCAGGAATTTTTGTTTTACTCACTGCTCTATCCTCAGCTGCTAGAAAAGTACTTGCCACATAGGAGATACTCACTAATTATGTGTGTGGTGGGGGCCCCCAAGACCCAGGTCTGGTGATTTTCTAGGAGGACTGGCAGCAGTCAGCATAGAGTCGTACCACAGCTAAGAGTGCTCACTGTGAAAGGATGCTTGGTACAATCTGCAAGAGGAAAGGCACGTGGGGCGAAGTCCAGGGAAACTAGACACAGGTTTCCCAGGGTCTTCCCCCCGTGGTCACGTAAGACGCCCTTATTTCAACCAGCAGTGAGTTGGGAAGAACATGCACAATGCTGTCTACCAGAAACTTTCACTAGAAACTCGGGGCCCAAGGTTCTTATTGCAAGTTGGTCACATAAGCACCCTCTGCTTGGCAGGTGCCTAAATCTCAGACTGCCCAGAGCAAAGCAGGTATGCAGCATAAACTGTACTGTTTGCATAGACGGCCTGGGCACCAGGAGTCATTCTTATCAGTCCTGGGACTGGTGAGAACCCCACTTAAGTCCAAATTCCCAGACACCAGCCTAGGGCCAGCCCTGCCAGCTGGCCTTTCTAAAGATAGCAGTCTCTGGCCTGCCAGATTAACACTTTTCTGCACCGTATGTTACAATAACCTGTCACTTTTTAATTCACCAAAAATGGAGCACTTCTGAGCTCAAGAGCAAGATAAGATCCAGTAGAGAAAATAAAATTACTTGTTTTGCACATTGGAATCCCGCTGAATAGATTTTGAGCTTATTTACAGACATTAACACAGTTTGCATATTTTTAAAGTAGCCTGGCAGGGGGAGAAGATATGGTTAGATCTTCAGCACTGCTTGGATGCTATACATTTTGGGATCTGCTTCTGAAGGGAATGAGAAGCAGCAAACTCGAGATGAAGCAAGTGTTTATGAGAGGGCGTCTTGTGATAGCCTTCGGTATCTTTAGTTTGGTTTTTGTTTTTTGAGTACTCAGTGTTTAGCGAAAGGCCAAGCATATGTGAAGAGTTACACAGATACTTCTATAGCACATAAACTATAAAAATTAAAAATGGGAGTTCTCTTGTGGCACAGCAGGTCAAGAATCCAGTATTGTCATTGCAGCAGCTCTGGTCACTGCTGTGGTGCGGGTTCAATCCCTAGCCTGCAAACTTCCACATACCACGGGCATGGCCAAAAAAAATGTTAAATGGTTCTATTTTAGGGCATATAAGTAAAATTCAACTCCTATTTGAGATTCGTATGATTTGTGACAGATGCTAAATACAACTTGAAAACTGGTATTACAGCTACTGCGATAAAACAGGTTAAACTATTTTTATTGAAGCATATTTAGGTATGTTGGAATTGTAAATAAATAGTTGGCATGT
Source organism: Catagonus wagneri (assembly GCA_004024745.2). Lineage (NCBI taxonomy): Eukaryota > Metazoa > Chordata > Mammalia > Artiodactyla > Tayassuidae > Catagonus > Catagonus wagneri. The sequence continues at coordinate 23,395,733 of PVHT021183524.1, forward strand.
ACTGCTTTTCTTTGCTTAAGATGAAAGGAGAGGGGAAACACGTGTTAGGGCATACATACATAAGCACACAAACGTACACTCTTAAAAAGTGTCTGGAGGTGGAGTTCCCTTGTGGTACAGCAGGTTAAGGATCTGGCATTGTCACTGCTGTAGTGCAGGTTTGATCCCTGGCCAGGGAACTTCCGTTATGCTATGAGCATGGCCAAAAAAAAAAAAAAAAGGTCTAGAGTGGTATAAGATTGGGGGAGGAAATTCTCTAGTTCTCCAAATCTAGACTTGTTTATAGCAGCCTTCTAAAATGTGAGATTTTCACAGTAATGGTGAGATGGTGAAGAGATTTCTCAGGACAGAACCTCCTAGGAAACTTAAGTCAAATCATTTTCCAAGTTTTAAAGACCAGTGAAAGTAAGGCTGGTTTACAGGAGTCTGAAATGAGACAGGTAGAGATTTAAGACAGGTAAGGATTTACACGTTTAGAGTCTGATTTGAATATGATTTTTTGTGGTTTAGGATCTTTACCCAATAAAGCTTCTTTCTTATAAATATTATATGTTTTTTTTGCCTGATAGATATTTCTAGAGCAATATTTAAGTGGGACCTGGTAATTTGCTTTTAATTTCTGATGTAAATTAGCCTGGGAGTTCCCATCATGGCTCAGCGGAAATGAATCTGACTAGGAACCATGAGGTTGTGGGTTCGATTCTTGGCCTCACTCAGTGAGTTAAGGATCTGGCGTTGCTGTGAGCTGTGGTGTAGGTTGCAGACACAGCTTGGGTCCTGCATTGCTGTGGCTGTGGCGTAGGCCAGCAGCTGTAGCTCCGATTTGACCCTGGGAGCCTTCATGTGCCGCAGGTGCAGCCCTAAAAAGCAAAAAAAAAAAAAAAAAAAATAGCATGGCTTTTATCTATACATGTGCTTGTGCATACATACATACGTATATGTGCACACATGTTTTAATTTCCTAGAACTGGTTAAAAATGTCTACTTACTCCCAGCTTGTCATAAAAACCAAAATTTATGACAGGAGGGAATAAAACACTCTAAAGGGTAACATTAACCCTTTCTCATGCAGGCAAAACTCAACCCTGGTTCAGAGTTGTGGCTTTGTGGCTGACATAACCATTAACAATATTTTAATGTTCAAGAGGAAAAGAAAGAAGAAACAGCCTTGTGAAAAAGACAATACAAACACGCGAAAATGTAGCATGATGAAACCCTTCAGAGTTCCACATTTCTGCATAGAGGGACTATCTCTGAAATATTACTGTGGAGGTTCTTCTATGCAAATATTGATGCAACAAGTAAAGAAAACTTGGAAAGTATAATTCTAGATATAAAACTTGAAAATGAGTGCTGAACAGTTTGTCTAGGCTATAGCACAATTCAACATTCCTAGAGTTTTAGCAATGAGTCTGATCCTAAGAGACCCAGACAGAATTTTTCACTGTGCAGGCTGGGAGACTGGGTCCAGAGATTCAAAGCCATTTGCCTAAGATTATACAACAAATTTTGAACCAGCAGAAGAACCCTTGGCTTCCACTTCTAGAATTCTCTCCAGGCTATCCTACTGCTTCTTTCAGCCTCCATGAGAAGGAATTCAGGTATTAATGACTTACTATGGAGAAAGAGTATAGGAGGTTTTGCATTAATTCAGCTTTAATCAGAAGGTGATATTATGCCTCCTAAAATGAAGTGGGTCAGCCTTTGCAGGTGATGCCATTTTGAGGTTGTACTCAAAGAGTAAACAGCTGGGGAAACTGTATCTTCCTTGGATTTGCCATGGAAACTGGTACTTCCTTTAGGTCCACTGAAACTCAGATGACTTTGATGTAAACACTGCTTTTTAGCAGAAGAATCTTGGAACTTAGGGGGAGGGTCTGTATTTTTCTCAAACAAATAGCAATTTGGAACAGAATTCCTTCCTTTGGTTGGCTGACTAGCTTGAGTTAGCTGAAGCTGGTGAGCCTAGCACATACAGCTGGCCCAGGCAACATGAATTTAGGATGACAGTTTAAATTTAGTTGCAAATGCTATATTGAAACCTAACGAATGTTCTTGGTACATTGCAATATACTTTCAAAAAACTGGTTGGTTGCTTGTGCCTGGGGAATTCTCAATGACTGATGACTCCATCAATAGAGAGAAACTAGGGTCCCGCTCTCCGGGGCAGATGTGACAGAGCCATCACCCAGCCTGAGCCACTGCCAGGACCTGTTGCAGGAGGGCTTCCTGTCCTCTGAGCTGTGCCCTCAGACTGAGGATATTTCCCTCTCCCGCTTCCTTGCATGCTCAATACCCCCTACAGGGTAGCGAGAAACCGAATCTCCATTCTTCTACTTGCTAACAATCTAAGGGGCAGATGGTATTCAAGTTTGCTTGTGTTGCTTTGTGCCTGGTGAGTATAAGCCCTCTCCCTGAACACCACCTTAGCAGCTTAGCAGAAGCTAATAGGTGAAGCCTATTCCAGGATCCCCTTCCAAAACCAGAAAATGAGCCTCATATTGCACAAGCATAGCCGGTATCCAAACAAGCCTCTGCTTTCGTGTTAGGATTAATCCCATACCTCCTCCTACCCACGTCAGCTCAGGATGGTATCTTTTCAACAAATATCTGTCATAACACAATACTTCATTCACTTGATGTTCATCTAGGGGCAGCTGTAAAATGGAAACTAAGAGGAAGAGGTTTGTTTCTTCAGGAAGAGTGAGCACGTATCCGCTTTCAGGCTACAACACAAAGTTTCCATTCACTGGATTTCCTTATCAGGATCCAAAGGAGTCAACCAAGTTCATCTACTGTTGCTACTGCCGCCCATACACAGTGATTTCCAATCTACTTAAGGAAATTAACTTTATAGATGGAACAAGGAGGAGAGCTCCTTGTCAGCTATTACTACATCAATCACTGTTTTCAATTTGCCAACGATGGAACTCAGTCCTTGCTGGGGAAGCCTGTGACAAGCACCATCTGGTGTGGCAACTCAAAAAACCTCTTGCTGGGACTCTCCCAGCATCCGCTGGTTGAAAGAGGACCACGGTGTCCTCAGATCCAGAGACCCAGAGCCAAGAGCAAAAGGAAACACTGAACATCAGAAAGATGCCATTGCCTAGGTAGCAAATTTCCCAGGCACTTTCTCAGACAGCTGGCAGAGAGCATCTGTCGGGGCGGAGGCTGGAGAGATGACCGTCTAGTCTGTTATTTTCCATTTACAGTAGAGAAAATAAAAATAGAAGTGACCATGCAGTGTGTCTCTGTGATCTGTATTCTTGTACCAAGACAAGTTTTGACTGCTGATACTATTTGGAATTTTATGCTTACCAAAAAAAAAAAAAAGGTACTCTTCCATCCTTCTCAATGCTACAATGGAAAACCTCCCTATGGTAAATATAAGGAATAGAACAAAAAAAATGTCCTTATATGTTACATGTTAGCTTGAAGCCAATGAGGAATTAAGATATCATCTGGGAGTTCATGGCGCAGCAGTTAATGAATCCAACCAGGAACCATGAGGTTGCAGGTTCGATCCCTGGCCTTGCTCAGTGGGTTAAGGATCCGGCATTGCCGTGAGCTGTGCTGAAGGTCGCAGACGCAGCGTGGATCTGGTGTTGCTGTGGCTGTGGTGAAGGCCAGCAGCTGTAGCCCCAATTAGACCCCTCGCCCGGGAATCTCCATATGCTGCGGGTGCAGCCCTAAAAAAAAAAGCTCACCTGGAAAGTTTCCCCCTCATTAGCTACTATTTAACTACCTAATCATAACAAAACCTCTGATGCTGAAAGTTCTCAGTGCCTAGATTTTAAATGCTTTTTAAAAAAAATCTTTGTATTTTTCTACATGCCAAATTTTAGTCAGTTCTACTTCAGGATAAAGCCATACATTTCAGTAATATGTCAGACTAAAAGAGGAAGCAGCTCAGTTTTAAGACAACAGTTCTAGTCTTCTAATTTAGAACATTTTAAAAAGGAAGACAGTCTGTGCTTTTAGATACCATATTTTTTTGTTCTTATAAAAATCATATTTTCATTTTTTTGGTAACTTTTTTTACCAAAATTATTTGGAATTTTTTTTTGCCAATTATTATCCAAAAACAGCAACAGGTGTTCTCTTGTGACACCTGGCATTGTCACAACAGCGGTTAGGGTTGCTGCTGTGGCTCAGGTTTGACCCCTGGCCCCGGGAATTTCCACACCCTCAGGCACAGACCAAAACAACAACAACATCATGGTTTCCGTTATAACTAATATAACATGGATTTGATATTCTTCCTTTGGCTATTTCGTTTTGGCGTAACTCATAACAATCTGTCTACTGATCTAAGGAAAACTAAAATTGTTATATTTTCATATATTTTGCTATATGTATACCTATATTTATATATTTCATTTATTTGCTATACTTCATATATTTCCTGATATAAGAATTTCCTTGCTTGGTGTAACTCACATTGGCACCCCCCTTAAGGTGTCAGCCATATTAATATTATCCTGAAGATATTCTGAGTATTAGAAAAAAAAAATTTAAGGAGCGTCTTAGAATATGCTTGGGAAATGCAACGAACCAAGAGTTTACGTGCCTTCAAAATTCATAATTTGAAATCTTAATTCTCAATGTGATGATATTAGGAGGTGAGGCTTTGGGGAGGTGTTTAGGTCATGACGGGGAGCCCTCATGGATGGGATTAACTTCTATAAAAGAAACCCCAGAGATGTCCCTGTGCCTCCTGCCACGAGGATACAGTGAGAAGATGCTTACGAACCAGAGTGTGAGCCCTCCTCCTCAGACCCTGAATCTGCCAGCACCTTGCTCTTGGACTTCCCACCCTTCAGAAGTGGGAGAAATAAATTTCTGAATTTATCAGCCACCTACTATAGGATGTTTTTGTTTTAGCAGCCAGAAAAGACAACATCATCAAAACCCAGCCTTACCTCTTACTGTCACAGCTAATAAAGTCTCAACCAAAGCTTTGGTTCTGACATTTTTAATATCATATCTGCTGTAAGACCTTTAACCTACCAGACTTTACACATCTGTTGGTCTTTTGTTGGACTTTGCCTCATCTTTGAAGCAAGGCTGACCTGCAGCGTACTATCAGCTTTAATTCTTTGTAGGTCGACTTTACACTTGAACTTTAGATATTGTCAAACTGCACTGAAAGATCAGTATCGATTATGTCTCCATATGGTCAAAGTGATTTGATGGGAATGTAGCCTCTCTTGAGGGTTCTGAGCAATTTAAAAGAACCCCAAAGACACACATGGGAAATAGAAATTGCGCTGCTGTTTCCAAAGAATTCTGTGCTGTATGCCTTTCACTCCTCTTTTATAATTACAAAAAAAGTTTGAACAATTATATTCAACAAACCAGTAATGCATACACCGTGGTCTAGTTTCTTTGATTACCTGTAAAATAAAGCCCATTTAACAATAATTAAAATAGTGCCCAAGATGAATCTGGGGAGTTGAGGCCCCATATTGTCATATGTTTTAAGACATGTCAGTGAAGGTAACAACCACAGGCTTTCGGGTCATTGCTGACTGTGACAAAACTCAAACAGCTGCTACAGGGACCTGGACTTCATCCCAAGCTCTTATGATGTGCTCACTGCTCAGAACTGAAACCTTTTTTTCCAAAACAATTCTAAAATTTTTTAAAAGAAAATTAATCATGCATGCAAATAATTTGATATTTTTAAAACCTGTATGTCCTTTCCAAATGTTATTTCTCACGACACAGAAGAGTTTAACAGACCTAAAAGAAAAGAAAATAATTGAGGTGTGGCAATGTATCCAGGCAGACCTTGGAGATACCACAGGTTTGACTCCAGACCACTGCAATAGAGCAAATATCGAAATAAAGCAAATCACATGATCTTTTTGGTTTCCCAGCACATATAAAAGTTATGTTTACACTATACTGTACTATATTAAGTATGCAATAGCATTATGTCAAAAATGTTCATAACCTAAAAGACACTTCATTGCTAAATATTGCTAATTCTCATCTGAGGCTTCAATGAGTCATAATCTTTTTGCAATAGTAACATCAAAGGTCACTGATCACAGATCACCGTAAAAATATAATAGGAATGAAAAAATGTGAAATATCTCAAAAATTACCAAAATGTGACACAGAGATGGAAAGTGAGCAAATGCTATTGGGAAAATGGCGACGATAGATTTGCTTAACACAGGGTTATCACAAACCTTTACTTTGTTAAAGAAAAAAAAAAGCACAATATCTGTGAAGTGCAATAAAACAAGATATGCCTGTACCAACCTTTGGGTGTTGACAAGCATAATCAAGAAGTCTTATCCATTCTCATCTAAGCTAGAGTGCTTACTCAGAGAGTTGAGCAGGTTTTAATAAAGACACCATACGATGAACTCTTTGACCACATTACTACCTGAATGGGGCAGAGCTGGAGGGAGAGAGCATATTCACAGGGACAATTTTCTCTGTGACCGTGGCACTCTCCTTCAAGGCAGGAGGGATTTCAACATGTTTATTTTCACTCTTTCAATCAGAACAGAGGATCAAGAAAAAAATGTAGAGGGAGTTCCCGTCGTGGCTCAGTGGTTAATGAATCCGACCAGGAACCATGAGGTTGCGGGTTCGATCCCTGGCCTTGCTTAGTAGGTTAAGGATCCGGCGTTGCCGTGAGCTGTGGTGGAGGTTGCAGACGCAGCTCGGATCCCGTGTTGCTGTGGCTGTGGAGAAGGCTGGCAGCTACAGCTCCTGTTAGACCCCTAGCCTGGGAATCTCCATATGCCGCGGGTGCGGCCCAAATAGGGCAAAAAGACAAAAAAAAAAAAAAAGAAAAAGAAAAGAAAAAATGTAGAAATAACAGGTGGACAATCCCAGGTCCTCCTCTCCAAGAAAGAAGAAAAGAAGCTTTCATTCAAGATCCTGCCAGGCTCCTCTGCTTTCAGAGGAACTGGCCTAAACTTGCTTAGTGTAGATTATATGACCTCAGGCTTTCTGTGCGAAAACCTCTCATTTCCCTACTCTCTTACTGTCAAGACAAAGGATGGAAGGTATTCTAGAGAATGGAAGGAAATGGACACTAAACAGAAACAACAGCTGCTTCTTTTCCAGCCTATATTATGGTTTGAATGGTTTCCTCCAAAAGATACGCTGAAGTCCTAATCCCAGAACCCGTGCATGTGACCTTACTCGGAAAAAGGGTCTTTACAGATACAATCAGATTGAGTTCCTACTGGATTGGGGTGGGTTCTAACCCAGTGACTAATGTCCTTAAAACAAGAGACAGCCACAGACACACACAGGGGAGAACCCATATGCAGACAGAGACAGAGGTTGGGGTGATGTGCCTACCAACCAAGGATGCCGAGGAAGGCCAGCCACCACCACCACCACCACCACCACCACCACCAGAAGGTAGGAGAGAAGCGTGAAACATATTCTCTCTCAGAGCCTCTATTTTAGTTGGAACAGTGTGAATTTGTTAAGGTCACAGATAACAATTTCACATGGCTCAATCAAATTTATTGATGGTATACGGTAAAATCTTTTGAATTGTATGGTTAAGATGTGTCCCCCCGCCCCCCAGCCTCAGAATTCAAATAAGGCAGCCCATCTTTGCCCCAAAGCAGAAGAAATGCAAGTTTTTCAGGGCCATCCACACTCAGACCCTTTAGATCCAAGGTCAAATTGTGAAATGGACAAAACTCCCCTTGAGGCCTACACTCCTCTGACCTTGAGCCTTTGACCTCACCTCGCCTAGACATACAGACCTTTTGCCTACCTTGGATTGTCTCATGGGTGTTATCAGAATCTACCAGACGACACTATGGGTGATTTTCCATTCACATCAGCTACTCCCCATGTCCGCTCTGTTGAGTGACTTTGCTCAGTTTTAATGAAACTGATTGAGACACAAATTCAGAAAATTCCGAAAGGGTTATCTTATTTCTCTTGGACAAAGGTCTGGTCCTGATGTTTTATTCAGCCATATACAGTAAATGATTCCTCTACTAGTCTGTACAATTGCCTCTGTTTGCCCAAAATACCTGGTGAGAGTTCATCTGGGGCCTGTGAGTTGCCTTACAGTGAAAGCCTCTGCCTGAGCACACAGGCAGAGAAGTCAGTTGAAATGGCCACAGAAGGTTCTGCTTAATCCACACTGGCCCCTATATATGAGGTCCTTGGTCACTCTTCTGGTTTCCACACTGGCTTCACATCTGGACTGTGACCGCTCAAAAGGCTCTGGTAGGGGTCGCAGTGCCTGCCTTGCCTTATTAGTCACAGCGATTAGACTGCTCCTGACATTGCCTCTGTAGTCAAAGACAATCTTGGATCCTAGGTATTGACCCAGAGGGCCCCGAGCTGACCTCCGCTTATTCCCAGTATTCCATGATAAGAACATAATATAGTCAGTAGTTCAGAAACAACAACCACATAAGGAGAACAGCAGTAATCCTCCCCTCCCCCCAGTCCTATAGGGATTGAATAGTTACTAAAATCAATGGACCCAGTTTATTCATGAGAATTGCATCACACACACACACTCACACAGAGTTGGTTTTGTTTCTTTAGTTTGGGGAAGAATTTTATTTTATTTATTTTATTATTATTTTATTTTATTGTGTTTTTAGGGCCACACCCGTGGCATATGGAAGTTCCCAGGCTAGGGGTCCAATTGGAGCTGTAGCCGCCGGCCTTCGCCACAGCCACAGCAACGCAGGATCCGAGCCGCGTCTGCGACCTACACCACAGCTCACAGCAATGCCGGATCCTGAACCCACTGAGTGAGGCCAGGGATCGAACCTGCAACCTCATGGATACTAGTCAGGTTTGTTAACCACTGAGCCATGACGGGAACTCCGGGAAGAATTTTAAATAAAGCAAACCTTTATTCTAATAGTCTACACTTGCCCCTGGAACTTTTCCATTTCTTATTTTAGAAAATTAGCCAGTTCCAAAAATAAGTGCAAAGGAGACTGACATTAATTTCCAAATCACATTCCATGTAAAGTAATTTTGAGCTCTTTTCCAGTAACAAGTTATTAAGTTATTATGTATAATAAGAAGACACGTTGTTTATAATACATTTTCCCACTAAAAACCTCAAAACAGTTTACAGACATGATCTCATTTGGTTTTATAATAGTCTGCAAGATAAGACTGAAACACTCTATTTCTTTCTGAGATATTTACGTAACAAATATCGAAGTCAGAAAATTGACACCCCCACACCATATCAGTCTATTGCATACATATTGGAAATAAGAGTTTCCATTATGACTGGAAATTTCTTAGTTTGTATTGGCTAACCAAGTTTGCAAGTGGCTGAACATCAAACTCTAATGGCAGCCAACTTAAATTACAACAATCCAGGGAAAATGAAGGGGCCATGAGTAACATGTCTGGTGCAGCAAACACCTGTACTCACTGTACAAGTAAGACCATCACCATATTATGCTGAGTACCAGGATATATAGGAAAACAACATCGCTATTATAAGGTAACTCTTTATCTCATAAGACAGAGGTCTACTGGCTATAGCTGTGAAGGTTGAAGCTCTCTCCCTTTTATATCTAATAGCGGCTTTGTATTTTGCTGGTACCTCCTGAGCATCTGATATAGAGTACAGCCCTACCTATTCGGCTACACCTGACTGTGGTGCTGATGCCAAGCATGATGGCTGTACAGCAATGCGGACTCTCTCTATGTTTACAGACTCACTAGATGATGCTCCTAGAATCCTGGTAGTGTTCCAAGGGCTTCCCCACTTGCATATGCAACCCCTCTCTACGTCTAGATTAAACTCTGAATGTAGCTGACCTGCTGTGTGCATTGAACCCCATGGCAATAAAGCATGGTGGGTACAGGCACTGAGGCTGATCGGCTGATGGAGCTCAAATTCCAGCTCTACTGCTTCCCAGATAGGAGGCTTTGAGCAAGTCACTTAACCTCAGTTTTCTTATGTGCAAAACTGGGATATTAATACCTACCTGGGAGGGTGCCTGTGAGTTATTAAGTGTAAAGTGGATAGAATAACACCTAGAGCAAGTTCTGTGGAAGTGTTCTTGTTACAGTTACTATTACAACTACGATTTAGTCTTTGGAACAAAGGGCAGTTTCACTAGCAAGTGAGTTACTCCCTCAGAGGACCCAATGCAAAGACCGTCTGGAGTGAACAGAGTGTTGAGAGAGACCAAGCAAGACTGCAGAGAAGACAGGAAAGGTATGTGGTAAACAGAATGACAAAAATAGCAGAGGAGTGTTCCGAGTTCCTCAAGGTAATGAAAATGAGGAAATGTGTTCTTCAAAATAGTGAACACTTCAACTGAAGCTGACTGGGACTTCAGTAGATGAGAGGATCCTGGCAAGAAAAGGTACATATATAGATAGATGGTAGTGTTTTGTTGTGAAAAAGGCATTCAAATAGCTGAATTATCTTAGGTAAGTCACTAAAAATGTCATGTTTACTTTCCCTCATGGGCTCAACAGAAAGTTTCTACATATTTGGAGTGTGTTACGATTGAAAAGAGGAGCTTGGGGGAACTTTCACACAAAAAGTACTCAGTACAATTTGATGCATACATGAATGCATACATTCATCTATATTCAGAGTTGAAAGAGAAATGATCTTCTGCCAGGTTCTACATCTGTTTTTTTTTTTCTTTTCATTTTAGCATAGATGTAAGACACAACTGCATCTTTGTAGGTGGCCCTACAAAGATGAACTTGACAAAATCCGTGCCCTTAAGGAATTCACAGTCAAGAGGGAAAGGTAAAACCTGCGCTACATAAACCCACTAACCAGGCGTATAACTGCATCACTTTGTTGTGAAGCGGACGCCTCTACAATACTGGATGTCAAGTATACTTCAATAAAACTCTAAAAAATGAAAAAGAAAATAAACCCACTAACCAAAGCCAAAATATAGGATTGCTAGAAAAAGAGTTTCTGTCAAACAAAAATCGCTCTTCTATTTAATTCTCCCTGTGGCAAGGTGTGGAGGGCTGGTTGGGACTGAAAGAACAGGATATAGATAAGCCCTATCAAGTCAGCACTTACTGTGCACATTAGGTAAATAAATACTCTCATTTGACTCAATACACCAAGTCGGCAATCGCTGGTCTTATCACCACTTACATGTTATAGCAGAGAAACTGGCAGTTCAAAAAGGGTTGATTTGCTGGCCCTGGCCCCCGTCAGGTAGATAGCAATGGGCAGAACCAGCTTCTGGTCCTTTCTGCTCCACCTGAGAGCTTGTGGGTCCTCCCCTCTGTCCACCCCCGCCCCCAATCGCATTAATGCAGGGTATATTCCTTTCCAGCTGTGCCAGGTCATCTGAACAGCCTAGAGCAAACACACCCAAGCTGAGTAATAAAACCATCTCCTGACCAATACTTCAGAGAAAGAGTTTGGGGCTGTGGGGAAGGAAAAGATAATCCAAGGCTGGGAATTGACTATTGCGTTCCACTGAATGCTTATTTGTATTCAGCGGTTTCTTTTTCTCTCTTTTTTTCTTTCTCTCTCTCTTTTTTTTTAAAGGCCTGCATCCTTGGCACATGGAGGTTCCCAGTCTAGGGGTTGAACCGGAGCTACAGCCACAGGCCTACACCACAGCCACAGCAATATGGGATCCAAGCCTTGTCTTTGACCTACACCACAACTCATGGCAACACCAGATCCTTAACCCACTGAGCGAGGCCAGGGATCAAACCTGCACCCTCATGAATACCAATCAGATTCGTTTCTGCTGAGCCACAACAGGAACTCCTTCACGTTTTTAAATAGGAAGAGAAGTGAATGAATTAGTAATTTCCTTGCCAAAAATTAGCCTAGTCATTCCCAACCGAAGGAGAGAATTCCTGTTTTCTGGATTACACACAGTCTTAGTACCAAGGTGGTACCATATTCTTCCCAACCCTTCTCTCTATGGCTAGCTCTATTTTTTTTAAGCTACATTCATTTGCTTCTTGTTTTTAGCGCATACTGAGCAATTATGAAAGTCAACCATCCTAACACAGGCAGAATTGTAAACAAAGAGTTTTAAAGAAAGAAATTAGTTTATCATTAGATATTTATTTATAATAAAAATTACAAGCATACATAGTGGGGTCATTAAGGAGGTACAGAGGAAAAAGAGCTTACATCTATGCAAATTTGCATTTTGTGTCTGTGCAGCACTAAGATCATATAAACTGACAACTCGATAATGATCACTCTTTAGCTGATTGATGTATTAGGCTGTTACAGTGGATTATTTAGGTAAAAAAGTCTTTTCCTTGGGGTTAGGATAATTTTAATTGGCTTCTTCAGTGATTCCATCAATTGGTTAATCAACCAGAACTTTATTTCACAGAGGGCTGTTGAAACATAAATTTCAGTCCTCCGAAGGCATGCCTTCCAGTCCTCATCCCATTTGTTTGAGTGTGGCTGCCCCAGAACATTTTCCGATGCAGCCAGGCTAGGAGGTACTGGAACAAGGTACCTTTTTTTTTTTTTAAGGGCCGCACCTGCGGCACATGGAAGTTCCCAGGGTAGGGGTCTAATCGGAGCTGCAGCTGCTGGCCTACATCACAGCCACAGCAACACAGGATTCTGCAACCTAAGTGACTGCAACCTACACTGCAGCTCATGGCAACACTGGATTCTCAACCCCCTGAGCGAGGCCAGGGATCAAACCCACATCCTCAGGAATACTAGTTGGATTTGTTACCGCTGAGCCACCAGGGCAACTCCGAAAGGAGGTGCTTCTATCTGTAGCACACGCACCATTCCTAGTGCTGCCGGAAACTCAGAGGAGCAAGTGAAGGCCAACACTAACTCAGACTTCCCTAACACCCTCTGCTTAGGAGTGCAAACCAGTGCATGTTAATCAAACTAGATCCTCCCAGTAGTTAAGCCATTCTTTTAAGGAGGACAAGGCACATTCAAGCTTTTAAGGTTCCCAGCAACTAGAACTGTGGCAGACACGTGGTTGGCACTGGGTTAATAAAGAGTTGCTGAAAAAACAGGTAAATAAATGAATGAACTGACAAACACTTAAACCCACAGTTCTAAATGTTTCATTAGAAACACCAAAGTGCCCTTAGAAGCTTTTATTTGCTAGAGCTTTTGTGCAAAGTGAATCTGAATCCATTACAACTACTATCTTTAAAGACTCCTATTGCAATATACAGAAAATAAATATAACCATTTTTTTCATTTTTCAAACTTCTCCCAGTGAAGTTAAGAAACTGGCCAGAGTAAATCCAGAGTAAACAGAAACAGAACCTGCCCCTTAGGTTGGTATTTCACAAGCCACTCTTCCATGGCTCATTAAATTGCAACTGGCTAAACTAACAAAATAAAAACCTAAAGAAAATGAAGAATTTATTTGACCTACCTCTGCATTCGCTACTGCATGTATATCGATTCTTGATTAGCTGAGCTCGATTAGGCAAGAAATAAACAAATTCCAGGTAGTATTATTTTCATTTTAGTCAACCAATGAAGCTGTTCATCCATCCTTTACCAGAGTTGATAACTGTTAAGCTGAATTCCTTGAGTTTTCTCTCCCAACTTCCAGGGTAATGGGGCAGAAAAAAAGATAAACGGAGAAGAAAAACAATAGCCCACATAGTCTACAGACTCGATAATCACACCATTAATAATTTATAATGGGGGTCTCTGGGGCTGGTCGTAAGAGCATCTCTATGGTGGGCTGAAAAGCGGCCCCTATGAGATGTCTATGTCTTAATCAGTGGGACCTATGTTACCTTATACGGGAAAAATGTTTTACAGGTGTGATTAAATTAAGGATATTGAGACTGGGAGACAATTCTGGATTATCTAGGTAGGCCCTCAAAGCAGTCTCACATCCCATAAAAGGGAGGCAGAAGGAGACTTGACATACACATGGAGGAGGAGATGATGTGAGTACTTGAACAAAGAGTTTTGGGGATGTTGACCTTGGGGACTGGAGTGATGTAGCCACAAGCCAAGGAAGGTCAGAGGCACTAAAAACTCAAAGAGGCCAAGAAGGCCTAGAAGCTAGAGCCTCTGGAAGGAGAGGGCTCTGCTGACCCTTGATTTTAGCCCAGAGATAAAAATTTCAGACTTCCAAAAGAATGAGAGAAGATAGTTCTATTGTTACAAGCCATCAAGTTTGTGGTAATTGCACCTTAGGAAACTCAAGTTTGTTATTGCACCTTAGGAAACTCCAATACAATGGCATTTGGAAGTGGGGGCTTTGGGAGATGACCTGATTTCAATTTGGTCATTGGGGTGGGGCCCTCCTGATGGATTAGGGAAGAAGGAGGAGGAGGGGGAGGGGGAGGGGGAGGGGAGGGGAGGAGGAGGAGAAGCAGAAGCAGAAGCAGAAGCAGCAGAAGCAGCAGCAGCAGCAGAAGCAGCAGCAGCAAAAGAAGAAGAGGAGACAGGAGAGCTCTCTCCCTGGAAGCACGTGCACTGAGGCCCAGAGAGAGGCACAGTGAGAAGGCAGCTGTCTGCAAGCCAGGAAGAGGGTCCTCACCAAGAACCAAACCTGCCAGCACCTGATCTTGGGCTCCTCAGCCTCCCGAACAGTGAGAAAATAGATGATATTTGTATAATGTATAAGAGTGTGAATATCTAACAAGTGTCCTTCCACAGACGTGGCATTTTGTTACAGCAGCTTCAGCTAAAGACAATTATACTAAGGGTCCCTGAAACAGAACAAGGCTATAATGGCTGCCTTTGAAGGTAGCGAGAGGAAAGACGGTGTTGCTTCGCCTCGCAAGTGGCGGCTTCTCAAGTAAGCTGCGGAAGGCGAAGGTCCTCACGCGGTTGCTTGGGGCGCCCAGGGAGGCCCAGACAAGGGAAGATGCCTGCTTTCCATCTTTCAAAGTGGAAACCGAGAGCATTCATGTGACCACTCAGGCTTCAACACTGAAGATATCCGTGGTGACTCTGGTTGAGTAAAACAGAGTGGTCTCTGGCCCACTTTCTGGGGACACACAAGGATCACACACTCCTGTGTAATTCTGGGGAGGACAAGAACAGCTCCTCATGGCCAAGATCGGACTTCCCACCTGCTTGACGGCAGTAGGGGCCCAGGGTCTGGGCGAAGTGGATCTCAGCACAGTAAAGAAGTGTGATATTCTGCACATCTCAGTTTGGGAATGCACATTTCTTTTTTTCTTCTTTTTTTTTTTTGCCTTATTTGGGCCGCACCCGCAGCATATGGAGGTTCCCAGGCTAGGGGTCTAACGGGAGCTGTAGCTGCTGGCCTTCGCCACAGCCACAGTAACGTGGGATCCGAGCCGCGTCTGCAACCTACACCACAGCTCACGGCAACGGCGGATCCTTAACCCACTGGGCAAGGCCAGGGATCAAACCCGCAACCTCATGGTTCTTCGTCGGATTCATTAACCACTGAGCCACGATGGGAACTCCATGGGGATGCACATTTCTATCTGCTTCAACAACCACCCATCTCACTATATACCCTGTGATCCAACTTCCTCCAACCACCTTGTGTAGTCCCAACCCTCCCACAGCTCACCAGACTAGATCAATCCAGAGGTCTAACCTCTTCCCCAGATCCCATACATTTTTAAAGACTTGGCAAGAATCTCATCTTCTCTAAGAAGCCTTCCTAGGCATTCCCAGTCTGAGTTAACCTCTCCTTTATGCATTCCGTATCTCTTTTGCACTTACCGCTCCTTGCCTGGTAGAGTGCAAATGTCTAACAAGTTTCTTCCAGACTGAATTCCTGAGGACCAGGCAGGCGGACTGCTGGATCTGCCCTTCAGCCCTCTCTCCACCTCAGATCCTGCCACCCTCTCCCCCGTTACCCCAACACCCAGCAAAGTGTTCTTTTCCCTAGAGGGCTGTCAGTGATTACTGAATTTAATCTAATCGCACACTCTAGTCAATCAGAGGAAATGGGGAGATACCTAAGATGAAGTCATCAGAGCAGCCTTTTTGGAAGAGACAGAGCTTAGTTTGGCTGCCCCAAGAGAGGTGAGTTTGATCTTCTGAACCCTCTGGATAACACTTTGCAAACAGGGTAGCACTCTGAGGGCCTTTTGGAAAAGGTAGGGGACTTCTTGATAAGCTTCCTCACTCCCAAAGAGTGATTCACCCTGGGAAGAATCTGACTGAACAAGTTCTTTTCATACATGAAAAAAGAACTCTCATTAACTTGAGCTTCAGCAATCCAGATTTTGAAATAGTAATAATACCCAACATTTGAAAACGGTGCTTTTCTGTTTAAAGAGCAATTTCATATCCTGAAAATCTGTTTTATCCAAACACAATCTTTGGAGGTATGGATCAAACCCAAACAAATGAAGAAATAAAATCAGAGAGAGGTAATAATTTGTCTCCAACTCAGGTTTTTTAATTTTTTCCTCCATTAAACCACACTTCTCTGAAGGGCACCATCAAATCAGAGTCAAAGATCATTTAGCTGCAGACCCATCTTATGCTTAGATTCCCTCTAAACTTTGATAATAAAGTGGAAATCATGCTTTATTAAGCAAATTAACTGTAAAAAAGACTAAATGGAGAATTTTTAAATTACTTAAGTAAATAAGCTTGAGCAGTTTGCTACTCTAGAAGCAGGCTGATTATGAAACAAAAATAAACCAGGGGTATCAGTGAGTTAATCATAAGCCAGTGGTATTGAAGAATATTAATTAGTCAATGAATTGTGACAATTATACTTCATTCTCGTTTGTTTGCTAAGGCCTGTCCTCAAGTGACCTTTATCAGACACCACTTGATTAGCCTGACTTGAGTTTATATATGTTGAAAGCAATAAAATTCTATTTCTTTAAAGTGGAGTCTATAACTCAAACTTTTTATTGACTTAGTCTGCTTTCTCACCCAATTAAAGAAAATGTGACAATGGATTGTATTTTTGCTGTTGCTTTTGTTAGACTTTGCTGAGGTAGCAGCCTATAGGTGACTAACTGTATCAGGAAAAGCCCAAATCCCCAGCTTTCATAGAAAAATAAAGACTGTCTGCCCTATGCAATAGAACTGAACTGTATAATCACCTTTCTTGTCTAAAGAAAATCCAGGGGCCAAAAATATCACATGCCATGAATTATAAAAGAGGCAAATCTTGGCTTTATAAGATTTTAGGACAAAGCACAGAAGGGCAAAGAATGTTGTAAAAGCTGAAATAAAAGCCTCGCTTATGTGAAAGTTTTTTTTTTATTGAGATATTGTTTTTTATAGAAATCTGTCTTTTCTGGAGAGTTTTTGTGAAGCATAGAAATGAAACATAACTCGTTGTGCCAACTCACAAAAGGTAGTTGAGCAGAAATGATAACTCTCTATAGCCTTCAATTCTCTGGTGTACAGTGACCCCTCCCTGACCACAGATCGCTCTGCCAGCATTACAACAGGGCAATGATTAAAATCCAGTTTTCTTGGAAGGCTTCATTTCCATGGTAAGTATTAAGCTTTGCACGCTTTGCATGCTGGGACAACTTTTGTTTTCTTGAAAAGAGACATAAATGTACTCAACTTGCTTAGGAAACAGTGAAGCCAGGTCTTAATTGTTACCAATTCTGTGGAAGGAAATACTCTTGCTTCTCCTTTTATTTGAGAGATGAAAGAGAAAATGGGAAAATCTCCCTAGCAGTTCCCTGGAATTCACCGTGCAGCGTGCAAAGGTTTTCCCAACCATGGTAACAGGCTTTGCATGCGCAAAGGTGCAAACCAGAATAGTCCTGAGTAATTAACGGGACAACCTTGCACCAACAAAAATATGTTGAGAGCCACCTCCCATGGATGCTTTATCAATCTAAATGGCACAGAAGTGTCCTGGGACACAGAGACAGATGCTACCATATGTGACCTCAGTCTGGGCCGTGACATTAATTCCCATCACTGACTGCAGAGGAAGCATCCTGTTACCCACTAATCCCAGGTCGACCCACACATTATCTCCACAGCATCCTTTGCCACTGGTCTCCCACTTCCTGATCCCCAGCCCAATACTCCAGACAGGGTGCTATCCCTTCTAAGCAAGTACTTCTTACACTTAAATGTGATTTCAAATCTGGGGAACTTGGAGTTCCCTTTGTGGCTCAGTGGTTAACAAATCCGACTAAGAACCCTGAGGTTGCGGGTTCGATCCCTGACCTTGCTCAGTGGGTTAAGGATCCAGCATTGCCGTGAGATGTGGTGAAGGTTGCAGACGCGGCTCGGATCCCGTGTTGCTGTGGCTGTGGCGAAGGCTGGCAGCTACAGCTCCTCTTAGACCCCTAGCCTGGGAACCTCCATATGCTGCGGGTGTGGCTCTACATAAAGGTAAAAAGACAAAAAAAAAAAAAAAAATCTGGGGAACTTGTTAAAATTCAGATTCTGACTATGTCTGGGGTGGAGACTGAAATTCCTTTTTAACAAGGTCACAGGTGACAGTGATGCTGCTAGTCCATGGTACAGAGTAGCCAGCTTCTAAATAAGCCTACATCACAGCCACAGCAACGCGGGATCCCAGCCAAGTCTGTGACTGACACCATAGCTCAGGGCAACGCCAGATCCCCAACCCACTGAGCTAGGCCCAGTGGGATTGAACCCACACCCTCATGGGTATTAGTTGGATTTGTTTCTTCTGCATCATAACAGGAACTCCCCAGAGGGGGAATTTGAATTCCAGGATCTTAGTTGCCCACCCCATAATGGAGGAGAAATTATTATTGGTTGTATCTGGTCCATTCATTTAGCTGTATTTTACCTATGGGTGGGGTTATTGTTTCCCAAAGGCAGGTGTCCAGACTCTTCCTTTTGACACTTGTATTTCTTGTCTGGGGCCCAGGCAAGGCTTAGAGCTCAGAGGAAGTCCAACTCTGTTCATTCATTTCCTGTCTCCCCCTTGCATGGAGCTGCGTGTAACTTTCTTAGCAAAACTGGCTTGCTGTCTCGAGCTTGCTCCCTAACCTCCTCACCCCAGTATGCTTTGCATGAAATTTAAAATCTAGGGTGAATTCAGTGAGTAGGAGATACCCATTTTCCAGGAGACTTATGGGTTTGAGCTCTTCTGAATTGATTAGTAAAATAGAACTTAATCTGATTCCCCAGACTTCACAACAATAGTAACAAGATTTCTATAATCCAGGACTTATTCATGTGTTGTGTGGCGCTACAAAGATACAGCACAGACACCTGAGGTAGACGTTTTGGTTGTTTGTAAAAAGACTAGTGCTGATTGGGAAAATGCGACAACAATGACCACTTTATTTAGAAAAGAGTGGTGTACCTAACTCCCTACTGGCACCTGCACCCCTGTGGCAGGTGTTATGGTTGATTCCTCCGCTCCATCCCAGCCCTCATTTGATGCAGAAGAGCAATGAGGTTTGAAAAATTGACTTCTGTTTCAGAGAAGAGCCTCATCAGTTTAAATGAGTCACGGTCCCCCTCCCCGGCTAGTTACCGATTCAGGGCTCCAGGCCCCAAGGTCCGCTGATGGTGGAGGGCTGAGCCGGTGGCCTGATCTGGCTGAAGCGGAGGACTCTTGGCACTCTCCCTCCAAATGCAAACCTCGAAGAGAAACAGCATGAAGCTGACGAGCAGAGGGCAGCCTGAGAGATGGAAAGACCCGAGGCCTTGAGGCTATCATGGAACTGCTTGATCAACTCCAATGCCACTTTGAGTTGAGCTTTCCGTTCTTTGGAGCCGAAAGACTCCTAAGGGAAAGATTCTGCACATCCACAGCATTCCTCTTTCCGTTGTGGGAATCTACTCATTCATTTTCAGGGCATCTATTGTGCACCTAAGTCAGTTCTAAGTATTCAGGATTCAAGAACAAATGAGACGCAATTCCTCAGCTCAAGGAATCCCTGAGCTCATATTCCAGCATCAGGGACCAAAGTGTAAACAGCTAATCACCATCTATTGTGGTAAATATAAGCAGAGGCCACAGGAAGAGCATGTCAGCTCTGGTTGAACTACTGTGACTGAGCAGCTAGGCCTTAAATTGAGAGATACTGGGTACTGGGGGGGCTTCAGAAGTATCAGATGAGGAGTAACTGATTCAATAGTGCCTAGGGAAGGTTTGCCCACCGTAACTCCAATCAATCCCCATTTCCTTCCAGTTATTGTGATGGGGGAGGAGGCAGAGGCTTGTGGAAAATCTATTGGACTCCAATATACGCAGTCAGTCCCTCAGCCCTGCTGTCACATCACTCTCTCCTGAGTCACATTTTGGTCCTAAATTTGGCAAATAGGCTCCAAGTACCTATCGCTTCTCATAGTCTCATGAATACCTAATCATTTCACCCTGGAGCTGTTTAATTCCTGCTAAGAAAACATCTTAAGTTTTTGAAATATATACACATATATATATTTCAAGGTATCATGTGCAGATAGAAGAAACATGCTCTGAACTTCTAAAAAGCTTCACAGACATAAAGGATTTTTTTTTTGTTTTTAGGGCTTTACCCACGGCATACAGAAGGTTCCTGGGGTTAGGGGCTGAACCAGAGCTGCAACTGCCAGTCTACCACAGCCACAGTAACGCCAAATCCGAGCCGCATCTGTGACCCACACTGCAGCTTGCAGCAACACTGGATCCTTAACCCACTGAGCAAGGCCAGGGGTCAAACTCACACCTTCATGGATATTGGTCGGGTCCATTTCCACTGAGCCACAACAGGAATTCCAGCACTTGTTAATAATTCTTGACCATGCCACATATGAGAGGTATTAGAAATGAGAACTACTGCAAAGACATAGCCTTACGTACACGGATACATACAGCGATTATAATGAGAACATTAAATAGTCACATTGAAATTTTTTTTTTAAATACCTTTTATGCATTATAATAAGGAGAGGCTTACGACCAAATTATTTCTCTGACATCATGAAAACATAGAAAATAATCTCTCTCTCTCTGGTTACAAGGTGAATCCTTCAGAAACCCAGGAGACTTCATTAATTTCTTGATTGCTTTCAACATGTAATTTCTTGATTGCTTTCACCCTAGCCTACCAGGGTGTTATCACCAGACTGCTTCTCATCCTACTTGCTATAACTTCCCACAGTTTTTGGGCAAAAAAGTAAAGATAACAAAGCTTCTTGCAACAAATATCTTTGGTTATGAAAAGACTTGTTCCAGAACTGTTTTTACTGACTTGAATTTTGACTCCCGAGAGATTTCATGACGATGTGAATTTTATCGGCTTCAAAATATATTCCTATCGCATCTTTCTGTACACTCTAGATTTGTGGAAGATGGAAAGAAAATATAGAAAAACACAGTCTCCCCAGTCATGCTGTACCGTTCAGCCTAAAACATCTGCCTCGTGTAGACACAGCGAGAATTAGCCAACAGCATTCTTTGCCTCAAGTAAACCAGAATATATATATAAGATGATGAATCGTAAAAAGATCTTGAACTCACAGCTGAATTCACATCACTGTTCATTAGAGGCTGACAATCTATGATGACTGTAAAAGGAGTAAGAATCTGTAAGAAGTAGCTACTTTTAATGTGACCACAGAGCTTTATCCCCCTCTAATCTTTACGAAAACGCTCACATTTTTATGTTGTATTTTCCACGTATAATAACAGCGTCAAGAACACTTAATGTCAAAGTGGAGGTTTTAACAGAGGTTTTGTTTTGAGAGCTGAGCTTTTGTCTTCGGGTCATGATTACTTCATTAATCTTTTGAAAATATGGATGAATCTTTTTTCTTTCCCTAGTTCACTGTGTATAAAGATTCTGTGGAAGCGATGCCTTTGGGGTTCCTCAGATCCATGGGTTGCTTAAGGTGAGAAGGAAGACATCATGTTTTCTTTTCTCTGGCCATTGAAATCATCTTCTTCAGCTAGAGCTTTCAGAAGCCCTGGGAACTACAAGGGGGAGGGTCTCTGTGTAGTTTAAAAGTGTCAGATGTTTGCTTAGGAAACAAAAGGCATGATGACAAGGAGGCTGGTGTGACAACACCAGGTGTGCTGGGCATAAATGTGAGCTGTCTGGTTCCTGACTCTTCACCTGCTGCCTGTGTGTCCTTGTCTAGTTACACACACTTGCCATGTCTTGGTAGCAACTTAAGTTTAAAACGCACCTATTATTAGACAAAGCACATATTGAAGGAGGTGTGAACAAGGAGAAAAGATTTTCCTTACTTACACCCCCTCTTAGAGATAAAACACCCCCTCTCAGGTGAAGAAGAAGGCGAGAGTTAGAGGAGAAATTAAGAAAGCTTAGACGGGGAGTTCCCCAGTGGCTCAGTGGGTTAAGGATCCAGGGTTGTCACTGTTGTGCCAAAGGCGTGCACCCCCACCCCCCAAAAAAGAAAGCTTAGACAAGTCCCCACGTCTTGCTAGGAGGACGTCTAAGAGTACAGGGTAAGGTTCCAAGAGATGTGAAGTTTGGGGGATCTGAGAATAGAAAAGTTCCCTCCTCCACAGGTCCCCTGAAAAGCCCTAGAGTCCTCTGGCTAAAGGACGGTGACGGACAGGGTAAGTGATCACTGACTGTCCCATGAGGCCGGCATCTTTTGAATGAGGGGTGAGGCTGCAGCACATCTCAAAGGCCCCAGGGGCCCCAAGTGGGAGGAAAACACTACATGGTGCAAGAGTGAGAGAAAACAGTAATGAGGAGTCTCTGGGCTGCAGGGGTTCATTCCACCAATTCAAGTGCTAATCTCTTCTGAAACACTCCCACGCACACATCAGGGTGGGAACAAGGATGAAGTGGGGCAGGTGGCTACCATCTGATTAGATATCCAGTACCAGAGACCAGGGGAACGGAGGCAGCGTCAGCAAGCTGCCTAGCGGATTAGTCAGGGTTCTCCAGGGAAGCAGAACCAAGAGGTGTGTAGTTACATCCGGAAAGAAATTTATAAGATATTGACTCGTGACTATGGAGGCTGAGAAGCCCCACGTTCCACCATCTCCAAGCCAGAGACTTATGGGAGCTGGTGGTGTAGTCCAAAGGCCTGGTGTGGCCTTCAGTCAGAGTCAGAGGCCTGAGAACCAGCTGTGCTGCGTGCGGAAGATGGATGTTCCAGCTCCACACTCAGGCAGAGGGAAAACAGATCATATCCTCCTCCACCGTGCTGTTCTGTGCAGCCCCCAGCAGACTGGAGACCCACCCACAGTGGGGAGGGCGGTGTGCTTTATTCATTCCACCAATTCAAATGCTAATCTCTTCTGAAACACCCCCACAGGTACATCTAAAAATAAGGTTTAACCACATATTGGGGCATCCTGTGATCCAGCCAATTTAACACAGAAAACTAACAATCACACAAGGTCATTATTTTCCCAGGGTGAAAGCCAGCTTACATGTGTGCGCCCATCTCCACTTTCCTGCTTTCACTTGACGTTTGGCCTCTGTGGATGCCTCTCTCTACTGCCAGTTCAGTAATGCATTTTCAAGGATTTAAAGAAAACAAATGTACCCAGCTTTTTCAGTTGTTTCAGAGGGAAAGTTGTTTGGAGTAACTTATCTACAATATTGTTAGAAACAAGAACCTCTTAGTAATTTCTATGCTAGCAAATTTTTTGCAGGTTTTCAAGGCTCAGGAAGGGAAGCTGCAAAATGAAGACATCTTTCATAACAGTGAGTCCTGTTCAGAGAATCGACATTTAAACTTACACTCATTGGGAGTTCCTGGTCGTGGCTCAGTGGTAATGAACCTGACTAGTATCCATGAGAACGCGGTTCAATCCCTGGCCTCGCTCAGTGGGTTAAAGGATCCGGTGTTGCCATGAGCTGTAGAATAGGTCAAAGACCCAGCTCGGATCTGGCATTGCTGTGGTTGTGGTGTAGGCTGGCAGTTATAGCTCTGATTGGACCCCTAGCCTGGGAACTTCCATATGCCTCGGCTGTGGCCCTAAAAAGACTAAATAAATAAAAAAATAAACTTACACTCCTTGTCACTTTATTCAAACTGTTAGCAGGACTGAAATGAACAAAACTTTGTGAAGTTCTTGGCTTTTTGAAAAGTGTTGGTCATTTAAATTTCTGCAAAAATGGCAAATGAAAGTGGAAGCAATAATCCCATCCTGATGCTGATTAAGATGTTGACAGAAAGCTGAGTGTCAAATTCTGTTGCATATCACAAAGACGAAAAATCACTTAACCTTGCTGAGGTCTCCAATGAAAATTTGAAAAGCCATCTAACAGAGGACAGTCCTATCACTCACCAGAAATAACTGCTTCAATGGGAATCATCTTATGAGACTACTGTCATGTCAATGTATTTTTAAGTCCCTCCGTTTCTTAGGCCCAAAGATGACAATTTAAAGACTTTTCCTTCTCAGTTACTCAAACTGCAAGGTCTAGGGCAATGCGTAAAATGGTCTGTGTTTCTCCATCAAGAGATGAGAACTACAGGTTCCTCCAACAAGGCAGAACAAGTTCTAGACTCTTTGGGTAACAAGCTACGCGTGTCCACATAAAACAAATGAGTCGTCCAACTTGAAAGCGTTCTGACTCATGCCACTGGGGGGATTTTCAGTGACCGGAGTTTTTGCCAAGCATTGTTACCCACGCTTAACTTTTTCCACAGTTTTAAAAATTATTCATTATATTTAGAAAATAAGGGTAAAGGATACATTTGCTTTAAACCTGACTTGGCAAACATCAACTGGACTGGCTTCTTCAAAGCAGGCAAAAGGCAGTCCCAAAGAAGGAAGGGAGCATCTGGTTAAAAATGACAAACTTGCCTCAGAGGTGTTCGCCTGACAAGCCTGGACCACGGCCTGGGCACACACCCACCCGTGGTTCTGTTCCACTCACCTGCTCTTGGCAGCCTCAATGCTTCGATGCTGGCCCATCCTCCCGCATGGTGCCTCTGGCAGTGGCTCTGTCCCAGTTGGCATAAAATAGGGTGCCTCCCCCAAGGGGTTCCATTGCTGCATTATCCTCAGGGGCAACGGCTGATGTGGGCTCTGCCAATTAGAAAAAAAAAAAAAAGACAACTTTATCTAGATTAGCCATGAAATTATATAATTTCCTTTGATGTTCTGAATTCCTAAACATTCTTATCGGATTTTATGATAAGATTTGATGCCACAAATACTTTCTTTGAAGACTTTTCAGCCAGTAAAAACGAAGGGCAAATTAAGCTTTTACTGAAAAGGAAAAGGCAAAAGCAATTTTCAGTGTTATGTTCCCCTTTGCAAAAGAAATGAATCTTACCAAAGCCCACTCTGCCCCTTTGCTTGCATTGACTTTTTTTTTTAATAATTGTGGTAAAATAAACATAACATAAAACTTATGATTTTAACCATTTTTAAGTTCACAGTTCAGTGCATTTAGTACATTAACATGGTTGTGCCACCGTCAGCACTATCCCATTCCAGAACCCTCTCATCATCCCAAACTGAAACTTTGTACCTTTTAAACAATACCTTCCCACCACCCCCTTTCCCAGTCACTGGTAAGCATTATTCTACTTTCTGTCTCTGCCAGTTTGACTGCTCTAGGGCAAATGGAACCATATGATATTTGTCCTTTGGTGCCTGGCTTCTTTCCCTTAGCATGTTTTCAAGGTTCATTCACGTTCCAGCCTAGGTCAGAATTTCATTCCTTTTTAAGGCTGAATAATATTCCATTGTATGTATGGACCACATTTTGTTTATTCATTCATCTGTTGATGGACATTTGGTTGTTTCTACCTTTTTGACTAATAACACTATTATCAACACCGGTGTTCAAATATCTGAGTCCCTCTTTCAATCCTTTTGGGTAAATGCTCAGAAGTGGAATTGCTGGATCATGAAGTAGTTCTATGTTTAACTCTTCGAGGAACCTCCATACTGTCTTCCACAACAGTTGTCCCTCTGAATTCCCACCAACAACAGAAGAGTTCCAGTTTCTCCACATCATCACCATACTTGCTTTTCTCTATTTCTTCCCCCCCCCCCTTTTTTTTTTTTTTGTCTTTTTAGGGCGGCGTATGGAAGTTCACAGGCTAGAGGTCAAATTGGAGCTGTAGCTGCCAGCTTATGCCACAGCCACTGCAACTCAGGATCCGAGCCATGTCTGCGACCTACACCACAGGTCATGGCAACACCAGATCCTTAACCCATAAGCAGGGCCAGGGATCGAACCTGCATCCTCATGGATACTAGTTGGAACCACTGAGCCACGACAGGAACTCCCCTTTTTTATATATATATAATTGTCATTTTAATGGGTGTGAATGATAGCTCATTGTGCCATTGTGCTTTTAATTTTCATTTCCCCAACAATTTGTAATATTGTGGCTTCTCGTGTGCTTGTTTCTGACATAGCTCTAACGTATTTGTTTGTCTTAAGAGATTCACTCGCCTGGGGGTGCTTTTGACTTGGGGAGCAGATAAAGCCTAGTGCCCTGAGTTTCTTTCCAGGGCGGATTTAATGTACCTCAATTAACCTTTGACAGATTTGAGGAGGCAACTCAGCTAGTAGAAAACCATCCCATTCCTTTAATTCCCAAAGAAAACGATGCACCAGCCATTTCCTGCCCTTTGTTTCTTCTCTTGAAGCACCATCATTAGGGTGGGCCTCCACTTGGTCCAGCAGAAAAGACAGTGAGGAGGGCAGACCAGCTTCTGAGGACAGGTAGGGAATTAACCCCAGAGCTCGGCTCCAGGATGCACCCAAGTATCCCTGTAGAGAAAAGAAGCGCTCGTGTATCCCAGGCAATATCACACAGAGGAGACCCAACCGCACAGCAGGTTTATGACAGGAACAAATGCCTGCATTTGGGCTGTGCTCAGGAAATCTGATGAGACGCAGTACAACCGTGGAGCTGGAGAAATCCCTTATTAGTGGAAGATGTGCAAAGCTGGTTAAAAATAGTTCCAGATGTCCAGGAAACCAGAATTTGGGTGGGAGCTTGACAGTTGCCACATGTCAGCTTTTGAGATGTTTTCAAAGATGTGTTGCAGAACAGAGACTTCTTTCCTGTGGCAAGTTAGCTGGAGGAGAAATTTCTAGACGAAACCACGATATTATTAACCTGAAGACAACCCTTAGCAATTAGATTCTCTTTCGTAGGAGACTTAGCCAGAACTAGAATCTGCCTAATACAATATAAAGTTCACTGTTTTAAAATAAAGTACGATCGGATTTCCTCAACACTGTTTTAAAATAAGTGAAGTTGAAGCCAGTAATAAACACTAACATAATTTTCAATTTGTACTGTAATTAGTACACTGAAGGCAAATAGTGCTGCTAAGGAGTGTTTTGCTTTCTTGATAAGCAGCCCATCTAAATCCCTATTCATATTTAATTTGCTAAGCAGTCTGTTTCCTCATAGATGGTACAAAGGTAAAGTTCAGCTCAGTTCTTGCGTGCATTAGCAGGATTTAAATTATTGAGATTTTACTGTGGGGACTAAAACACCACGCTGGGTTGAAATTTCTATTGTGAACATCTAATTATCCCAGTTACAAGG
Source organism: Catagonus wagneri (assembly GCA_004024745.2). NCBI lineage: Eukaryota > Metazoa > Chordata > Mammalia > Artiodactyla > Tayassuidae > Catagonus > Catagonus wagneri. The sequence goes on from PVHT021183524.1 coordinate 23,423,091, forward strand.
ATACCGCTTTCAGAATGTTAAATAACACTCATTTCATGGTTTCTTTTACTTTTGTTCAGCAAAAGATTCAAAAATCGACTCCATTATATTTGGGGTTTGAAGTTACATTTTAAACAATTCATGACTGACAGTTTGCTCACTGGGCATCTCTTTTATCTTAAAGTTAGAGGTTTCTCTGAGGCCGCACAAAAGCATCAAACGATGTAAATAGTAATTCAGCACTGTATGTGTTCCTTTTTTCTCTCCCTTCCTTCCTCCCTCCTTTCTCTTTCTTTCTTCCTTCCCTCCCTGCCTTCTTCCTTTCTCCTTCTCTCTCTCCTTCCTTTCTCTCCTCCCTCCCTCTTTCTTTCTTCTGTCCCTCCTCCCTGCCTCCTTCCTTTCTCCCTGGGCACTCTCAAATAGCAATAGACCTGGTTTACAATACATGCTATAAAGGACATTGCTTTATAGAATATGCAGCTTAGATACTAGAATTTTGGTGGTAGTGGCCAGTCTGGGTCATCTGGTTCAGATCTTGATTTTACCTTCATCAGAGAATATGTCCACCCTAGAATGATACAAGAATTTCTGAATCATTTATGATGCAAATCCCACCATACAGCACCCAGGATGGACATAGAGCAGCCCCGGTTCTTACTAACCAGGCTTCATCATTAACAGGGTGAAAATCTTTCCCAGGTGTGACTGAGAGCAATGCTTCTGCCCTCGTTCTGGTTTGGTCCTCTCCCTTTGTCTGCTTTTTCATGATCCCTCCTGGCCCAATTATTCATGTTGTTCAATTCACAAGAAACCGTTCTTTTGGGTATCTGAAATAATACTTGTAAGAATTCTCTGTCTCTGTCTTTATTCCACAAAGTTTAAGAAAATGAAAGATTTCACTAACTGGGTGTTATCAGATAAATTCATGCAGATGCTTGAGTTGCAAGCTCCAACTGTGTAAAAAGTTTTATTAACTGGCAACTACTACGTATTTCCTAACTGCTGTGGAGAAGGTGTGCTGGTGGATGGTTCTAGACTTCTCTGCCCATTTCTGGGAAGGGCATAATTTTAGCAGAGGCTCTGCCTTCAAGTATCACCTCCCTACCTCACCCCACGCCCACGCTTACTCAGGAAACCCCTCCTACAATATTTTTCCCCTAGATATTCATTTAGTGCATCTTTTTACCTCTTTCAATCTTTATTCAAATCTTATCATTTCACCAAAGCTCCCCATTTAATGTTGTAAACCACCCTCCCTACTTCCCCTACCCTGTTTAATCTGATTTATTTATTTTTATCCTATTTATTTTCTATCCATAGCTCTTCCTTCCTTCTAACCTACTTTAGCATCAACTATATTCAATGTGCTCATTGTCAAGCTTCTCTCTCACCCCGAAAACCATAAGCTCTGGGAGGGTGAGAACCTTTGTCTATTTTATTCACAGACATAGCTTGGACCTAGGACAGCCTGGCACATAGTAGGGGCTCAAAATATATTTCATTGAATTTAATAAATGAAACATAGCAAATCGTAATTGCTATTTTTTTTTTTGCATATTTCCTTGTGCTTTGAGTGCTGCTCTAAGTCTTTTGTTCCTTTTTTTGTTTTTGATTTGTCATTTTAGCGTGGCATCTAAGGAATATGCAATTTCCCAAGGTAGGGGTCAAATCGGAGCTGTAGCTGCTGGCCTATGCCACAGCCATGCCAGATCGCAGCCAGGTCTGCGACCTACACCACAGCTCATGGCAACTCCGGTCCTTAACCCACTAAGCGAGGCCAGGGATGGAACCTGCAAGCTCATGAATACTAGTTGGGTTTATTACCACTGAGTCAGGATGGGTACTCCGAGCCTTTTTTTTTTTTTTTAATACATTGCTTTGTTTGACTCTTCCAACAACCCTATGAAGTTGGTGCATCGTCAGCAGCAGCATCACTTTACATGTGGTAAAACTGAGATTTAGAGATTAAATCGTTTGTGAAAAATTACTCAGCTAGTAAACAATAGATCAGGGTTTGGGGCCAGACATGCTTCCTCTGAATGTGGGTTATGAATCACTCTTCTATAACGACCTATAAACAGAACCAGCTATGTAATCTGGAAGACTCAGTGTAAAAGGAAAATTCAGTGCCCCTGCTTCAAGAACTGTTGGAGTTTCAGGAGGGCGGCAGCAGAGCACTGAACCACGCCTATATGTGAGACCGCACAGGCTACGTGTTCCTGAAGCCAGCACGAGCCTAACTGTGCGCGCCTGGCCACAGCGGCCAAGGGGCAGCCACTTCTCTTTGGCCCCTCTGTGCTCACTTCAGTGTGGGTGACATTCATTCTCTTACTCACCCTTTCGAGCCGGGCCCCAACAAGGGTCGTCCTGCCCCGTGTCCACTGGAGAACAGACTGTTTGGCTCAAAAAACAAAGGAATGCTTTCTTCTTGGGTCAAAGCGTGGGGAAGAGGGGGCTCGTGCCCTCGAGCTTTGCTCTCCGCACCGGTTGTGGGCGGGACTGCTCTATTGGGATTTCAGCAGCGTGAGGGGCGGGGTTCCCACGGGCGGTGGGGCGGGGCCAAAGCCGCTCTGCTCCTGCTCCAGAGCCAGGCGTCCCCATCACCATCTTGCACGCTGCCCGCCCGCCGCCATCTTGTATTGAAGCGTTGGGGCGGAGCTTCTGCGCACGGCCCGCCGCTGCCCTCTTGTACCGAGGCATCGTGTGCAGCGCCTGTGAGGACAGCCCAGCACCGCCATCTTCAGTGGCGGGTCGTGCGCAGCTTCCTCACGCTGGACGGGCTTCGTTATACCGCCTGGGCTGAGGTGTCGGGCGTAGAGCATTGGCTCTAGGAGCTCGGGTCTGAAGTGCCAGGGTTGCAGCCCTTGTGCGCCTCACCCCCTGAGCAAGGGAAACTATGTACAAAGGAAAAGAGAAGGAAAAAAAAAGGTTAGAATTTATTTTCTTACCCAGAATCTGGTTTTGTTTCCTGGGAATTGTGAATGGGCTTTGCCCGTGTGACACTTTCAGTTTTAAATTTAGAGCTGGAAGGAACAGCAGAGATTGGTTCATTGCATTGATTTGACGGATGAGGGAACTGAGGCTCAGAGAGGTGCTGTTTATAAAGGAAAGGATTTTCGTTATACGTGACTTTAAAGGTAAAGCAGGTGCCAGATGCAGCACTTTGGGTATTTAAAGAGACCAGAGCAACCCAAAGGAGGCATTTTTTACTGTAATCAATTGAGTCAAAGTCATTGCGAAGATTTCAGATATTGACATTTGTCAGTGACTTATTTAAAAAAACTAAAGAGAAATCAAAGGTATTCTTATGATGATGGCATCTCATTCACATTCATATATACTTACTTGAGAAAAAAAGGTGGAGTGCATCACACTTATAAAGATCATTTGTCTAGGGCATTTGGTGGGGAAGAAAAATTGAGCCCACAGGTTCAGGTGGTTGTCCCAGGTTGAAATATCCTCCCCTTCAATTCTTCTCTGCCTGAGTCCCTCTCAGATTTCAGGGTCTGGCTGAAATTAGACCTTCTCTATCAGACCTTCAATTAATTCAACCTTTGTTAAATGGTACTTTTCTCTGCGCACAGTCTACAACTGTGGTACTTGAACTTTTTGGCCTCAGGACTTTAAAGACTATTGAGGAGCCTGAAAAGCCTTTGCTTATGTAGGTGATATCAATGTTGATAATTTTGGAAGTTAAAACAGAACACCTTAAAACACAGCTCCCCATAAGCACACATGCTGTTAGCCACCAGAGAGGTCATCACCCATCCTGTAGCCTCTGGGAAATCCCACTGTGTATGCAGGAGAGAATGAGAGCAAAAGAGGCAAATGATATCTTCGCATTATTTAAAAACGTTATTTTTACATTTTATTGCGTGCAATGCATATAACCAAAATTGCAGTTTTAAGCCTATTTAACTGAAGTATACAATTCAGTGGCATTAATTATATTCGTGATATTGTACAGCCATCATCACCACTATCTATTTCCAAAAACTTTTCATCACCCCAAACAGAAACTCCATAACTAATCGAGCAGTAACTTACCATTTGCCCCCCCTCTGCCTCCCTGCCCAGCTCCTGGTAACCTCTAATCTACTTTCTGTATCTCTAAATTTTCCTCTTCTAGATATTTCATATAGGTGGAGTCAGACACTGTTTCTTCTTTTGTGTCAGCTTATGTCACTTAGCTTAACATTTTCAAGGTGTATCCATGTATCAGAACTTTATTCCTTCTTATGGCAAAATAATATCCCATTTGTACATATATACCTATTTAGTTTATCCATCCATTTGTTGGTGAATACTTGGGTCATTTCTAGCTTTTGGTTATTGTGAGTAATGTTGCTATGAATTTGACATACAGTTATCTATTTGAGTTCCTGTGTTCAATACTTAGGGGTCTATGCTTAGCAGTGAAATTGCTGGGTTGTATAGTGTTTGTATGTTTAACATTAGAAGAAACCACCAGACTGTTTCTGTAGAGGCTGTAGCACTTGAATTCCCACCAACAGTGCATTAGGATTCTAATTTCTGCACATCCTCACCAACATTTTTTTTTCAGGTTTTTGTTTATTTTTGTTTTTGGTAATAGCCACCTTAGTGGGTGTGACGTGGTATCTCGTTATGGATTTGATTTGCATTTCCCTAGTTACGATGATGTTGAACATCTTTTCCTGTGGAGAAGTTTTGACCTTGCAGATTCTTTCTGCAGACAGTGCCACGTTTTGGAATATTCCTGCCCTTTCACAATTCCCATAGTGTTGGTGCCATAAGTAATGTGATTGCCTTGTACCTTTCTATTTCATGTAATACTCTGTATACTGTCTGCATGTGATAAGTGCACCCACATATTCTTGATTAATTAATTGCTTACCCAAATTCATTCCTTCTTTTTTAAAGAGAGAAATGCAAATTTGTATAGGATGGTAATGGGCCTAGTAAAAATATTCACCTCCTTAGGGGGCTCTTGCAGCCAGGAGTGTCCGTGTGACCCAGATTTGGTGGCATACTTAAAGTCTACGGGGAGGGGGAGGCCTCTAGGGAAGCTTTTGTTTATCTGACAAGAAGGGTAGTTTCAGCCGGCATGTGCCCTTTGCCTTCTTCTCTGCCCTTTCCTTTCAGCTTGGACACTGTTTCTGTATGTGGAGTACACAGCCTGTAAGCCTTGGCATGAAAGCACACAGTAAGGACAGTGGAGCAAGAAACTAGAAGGAACCTGGGCCTTCGATGACTTCCTCAAGTCTCAGCCCTGGTCTGCTGACACTTGGACTTTTGATTCAGCTTGTAGAGCCTGATTTGGTTAAGCCTTTGTAGTTGACTTTTGTTACATATGACCCAAAGGAATATTAACCCACATGTGGTGAAAGCATAAAAAAACCCTGGCATGTGGGAATCTAGAATCAAGGGAACCTAAGGAGAGAAAAGGAGGCAGAAAAGAAGAGAAACTGGGTGTAACACAGGGCCAACTGCATGGGCAGACATGTAGGTAAAATGCAGGGTAGATGCTGCCTCTCACCTCTGGTATCATTTACTGTCTGCTTTTGATGGTGCAGCCTCCCCCATGCCCTCTAAGCCTCTTCCCTTACAGGCTTGGGGCATGGTGCTCGAATAGTCAAGCCTCCTTGGAGAATAGTTTAAAACACCAATTTGAATTTGAGGCTCGTTGACAAAGAAACACAGTCCCTGAATCATTAGCCTAAGTGTCTGTCTGTGCAGAATGTGGCTAACCTAGCAGTGAGAAAGGACCTTGAGTGGCCTTGAAGGGTAAGGGTAGGATATTGGGAATAAAAACACTCGTTTGATATTTGTTGAACAATGAGGTTCTCAAATATCTAGTGCCTTTAAATTTTTGACCTACTGTGGAATAACATAATAGGAAATAAAAGGGCTTGTCTCCCATGAAAAATTTATTCTTATAATACTTAAGAGCCATGTAGCAAACTTCGGCTGCTTTGTTCATTAATTCTATGGTTTGGATGAATGTTGCCATGTATTTGCTTTCTTCTCAGGTCATTTAAGATTATTGATTCCTCCTCTAGTGTAGAACTCAATTCTCTAAGGGCTGGTTAGCAAAACATTTCCCACTCACACAGTGCCATTTAAAAATGATTATGCTCCGTGTCTTCAGCTTAAAGTCTCTCTTCTTGGCTTCCGTATGCTAGCAGTTTGTACACCTCTCTTTTATGCTTTATTTTTGAGAACCCATTCCAGGATGGTAACATTCCCTCTCCCTTCTCTTGGTGGCAAAACAGCAACAGAGACAAGGGCTGCACCAGATGAGCTGCAGAGAGTTTTTTTCCAATAACCAAAAGTTTCTGGGGGAAATTAAATCACTGTAAGCAATCATGTGTTGTCTTTGGCTCAAAAGTAAATGCTAAGTTACGCATTAGTTGTTGCATAGATTTGCATATTGATATATACAATCCTAACGACTTTAATAGCATCACAGATTAGCAAAGACAGATGCATGCAGACACACGTAGGCTGACATTCAGAGACTCCCAGGCAGAGACAGACTGAGCCTGAGAAAGAGGTGGAGATGGTTCCATGAGAGCAAGGGGTATTAGGGAGGCTCTAAAGGAAAAACAAAGGGCCTGGGAGGGCAGATGTTACTCAGTGGTTCTCGCTCCCTGAACAGCAGATCACTTTAAGAAAACTAGCCCCACACCCATACTCTTGTGTCCTCTCCTTTGATCTTTAGACTTGGTCCTGGATGGAGTGTAGAGGGGGCTGGAAAGATGACTTATAAGGGCTCAGAGTGAATCAAAAAGTCCAGAACTAGCCTGAGGCCCAAAGGAGCTTTTAGACTTGTTTTGATAAAAAGAGAGGTGGGTTCTTAAAGGGTGCTTTTTCGCTTTTCTTTTGTTCTTTCTTCTTAGGCCTTCAGTAGGGCATCCAAGGGCAGGACTAAACCTGAGCTGCCTGAACAGGTAGAACCCTCTGGCACTTTGCCAGCAATGATCAGGCCTTGAATTAAGATTCCACCCTGTATTGATTTGCAAACCAAAGCTCCAGTTTACTAATTTTCTATGGAAAATATACGTGCCATGAAGATCTAAGTTTTACCCCTGAATAGTCTACTGTCTTCTAGGAATCCAGGCACCTTGGAAACCTAATTTAGCATTAGGACAAAGGGCAAAGAATTTCTTAAGAAACACCTTTCATGTGCTTCAAGAGGCTCTACAATGGTACCACCTCCACAATAATTAAATAATTGCCAGGTACCCTCAGTTCAGTGCTGGAAATATATTCTCAATTTTTTACTTTATTTTTTTTTTGCCTTTAGGGCCGTACCTGTGGCATATGGAGGTTCCCAGTCTAGGGGTCGAATCGGAGTTACAGCTGCTGGCCTATGCCACTGTCAGAGCAACACAGGATCCGAGCCACGTCTGCGGCCTACACCACAGCTCACAGCAATGCCAGATCCTTAACCCACTGAGCGAGCCAGGGATTGAACCCCCAACCTCATAGTTCCTACTCAGACTTTCTTCTGTGCCACTGTGGGAACACCTATTCTCAATTTTTTGGTCCTGGCCTTTCAAGATTGGTTATTTCAACCGTCTTTTGTTTTTTTGTGTGTGGTTACCATGGTCACTGCAGAATCAACAGCTTTTTTTTTTTTTTTGCCTCTTGTCGTTTTTAGGGCCGCACCCATGGCATGTGGAGGTTCCCAGGCTAGGTCTCTAATCGGAGCTACAGCACACAGCCACAGCAATGCAGGATCTGAGCCGCATCTGCAGCCTATACCACAGTTCACGGCAAAGCCAGATCCTTAACTCACTGAGCGAGGCCAGGGATCAAACCCGTAACCTCATGCTTCCTAGTCAGATTCGTTTCTGCTGAGCCACAACAGGAACTCCAGAATCAACGACTTTTAATTGCAGTGCATGTCTTTGATTCCATAAATATTTATTAAGCTCTCAGTGTAGGCTTGGTGCTACCATAGAGTTAGGTACAGTGGCAGAAACAAAGATCAATAAGACACAAGGCCAGGCCCTGAAAAAGCTCACAGTGACTAAAGGAGAATGACACAAACGGCCATGACTGTACCACAGTTGGGGAGAGATTACTTTAGAGAAATATTCACAAAGTACTGAGGGAGTTTAAGGATGAAACATTGAATCTGTTTCCTGAGATGGAGGGAGACTGGTTCATGGATGAGGTGGCATTTAAGCTCAAACATAAAGAATGGGTGTGATCTTAACAAGCAGAAATGTTCAGTTGGGATGGGAGGGAGTGGAGGAGAGAGAAGGAACAGCTCTGATGTAGTCCATGGTAAAGACAGGAGACAGTGTGGGGCCACACCAAGCCTTTTGTTCAGATATATGCCTCATGCTTAGGCCTGATGTACAGAGGATGCTTAGGAGAGTAGTGGGAGATGTAGTAGGAAAACTGCTGGGAGCTGAAGGGTACACAGCCTTCGTGCCTGGAGCTTCACTTTATGGGCCCTGGTTACTCCCATGTATTTGCGCAACAGAGGACTGTGATCTGTGGTTCTGAAGATCGCTTTGGTCCCAGTGTACACAATGGATCAGAGAGAAAGGAGAGGGTGAGGAGGCCAATATGGAATTTGCTTCAGGATTTCAAGTTATAAATATTGGTGACCTGCCTGAACTAAGAAAGCGGCAGTGAAAGTAAAAAAGTGGAGGTGTTGCAGGAGATATTGTGAAGATAGAATCTGTCAGTTCTGGTAATGAGTGGGATGCAGTGAGAAAAAGGATGAATCAAAGATGACTAATAGAGGCTAACATTCATTGAAGGTTGTGCTAAGCATGTTATATGTATTAACTTATTTGATCTTCCTAACAACTCCATGAAGTAGATTATGTTACTATCCCCATTTTGCAGACAAGAAAACTGAGGCATGGAGATATATATATCTTCTCCAGAATTCCAACCCATGTCTCACTAGAGTCCTGTCATCCTGCCTTCCATGGCGCTCTACTCATTCCTACCCTACACCTTTCACCGTGTAGTTCCTCAGCTGGATGGTTTTTCCTCTCTCCTCAGCCCATTCAGTAAACACATGGTGATTGAATTCCCCTCCTGTCTTGACTCACAGAAGCAAAGGGAAAATAACCACAGTCCTGGAAACATTTGTTTTTGTCACCAAACCAAAATAGGTAGTGCTTTTAAAAAGTGGCATAAGACTCTGCCCTTGTATTCATATTCAATTAAAAAAAGTTTCCCTAATGGCAGCTGGTATCATGATTATGGTTTTCATTTTATTTATTGCTTTGTTATGATAAAACAAAACAAAACAAATCCTGCCTGAATTTTCTTCCATGTGTCAGCAGAAAGGCATTTTTCATATTGGTATACTTGCTGCTACGTGGATATTTTGATAATCAGTCTGATCTCAACTCAGTGGCTTTGATCTCTTGGTCTCTGGGCTAAGTTCAAGCTGTTCTAGAATAATTAAAAATCATCTTCATTTCACTAGAATGGTCCATGGGCTCTCATTAGCTCTATTTAGTTCTCAGGCTGAAACTCTTGATTCATCCTTTCTTTCTGTTTTCTTTTTCATACTGAAACTGCAGTGCTGAAAATTCTTGATTAGAATTCAGGTACTATGAGGATAATCATAGTGTTGCTTTCTTAAACACATGGTATGCCGGCAGCTTTCAGAGTGACAAAATGCAGGTTTATTGTGTAATTACAGTTCTGTCCTCTGCAAGTAAGGAATTAATTTTGCCAAAAAACAAAATGCTGGCAGTTTTTTTTTTTTAATTAAAGAGCCTTTATGGCTTACAGGCAACCTGTTTCATTGTCCTAATAATTGGAATAGTCACTGTAGTACCAGCTAACTGCTTCCATATATTATGAACAGGAGCAGATCTTGCAGAATCAGCTGAATCATACGAGTGTGAGAGTCTGTGTGTGTGTATGCTTGTGAATATATCCGAGATACTGTGTGTGTGTGTGTGTGTGTGTGTGTGTGTGGGCATACATGTGTGTTTATGCTTCTGTATAAATCTGAGCACCAAATACTTCTTGCATAGTGATAAATATCTCCTGCTACCAAGTGGTGAGTTATGGGGAGGCCCTTTTGCTAGAGAACAATAGCCGTCAATAGTTTTATAAGGCACCAATGTGGAAAGGTCTTCAACTCTTTTAAAGATGGTCTTTATTTTCTTTTACCCCGTATTACTATAAACCGGAGTTCCTGTCATTTATCACTTCCAATTCTTTTTAAGAAGAAACCAATCTTAAGGGTTCCCGTTGTGGCTCAGCAGGTTGAGGACCCAGTGTTGTCTCTGTGGGGGTGCAGTTTCCATCCCTGGCCTCACTCAGCGGGTTAGGGTTCCGGCATTGCTGTGAGCTAAGGCTTAGTTTGCATATGCAGCTCAGATCCGATGTTGCTGTGGCCGTGGCATGGACCCCAGCTGCTGCTCAGATTCCACCCCCAGCCTGGGAACTCCATGTGCTGCAGGTGAGACCATAAAAAAAAAGGGAAGAAGAAGAAACCAATCCTAAAGCACTAATTCTTAAGCAAAACAAGAATTGTGTTGGATGTTTTTCTTTTTTTCTTTTTTTTTTTTTTTTTGTCTTTTTATAGCCTCACTGGCGGCATATGGAGGTTCCCAGGCTAGGGGTCCAATCAGAGCTGTAACCACCGGCCTATACTACAGCCACAGCAAAGCAGGATCTGAGCTGCGTCTGTGACCTACACCACAGCTCATGACAATGCTGGATCCTTAACCCACAGAGCGAGGCCAGGGATCTAACCCGAGTCCTCATGGATGCTAGTTGGGTTCGAAAAGTGCTGAGCCAAAATGGGAACTCAGGATGGTTTTCTTTTATCCCAAACATCTTGCCCCCCCCCTTTTTTAAATCCAGAGGGTAGTTTCGTTGTTGGGTCTGCTCTCACTATCTTTTTCATTTATTTGGATAGAAATAAAATGTTGATAAATACCTTTTGGGGGTGATACACCCAGGACAAGGAAGTAGTTATTTAGTGTCATTAAGAAGCAGTAAATATGGACTTCTTATGGACTTATCCTGCCTTTTAGGTCCTGGTATAATTTTCTTTTCGAGCCAGTGGTTCTCCAACTTCATGTTGCATCAGAATCACCTGAGAAATTTGGAAAACTCTTGATAATGCCCAGAGATTCCAGTTTAACGGTCTGAGGGGGCCCGGCTCATACATATTGCTTAAAAACTCACCAGATGATTTGGATGATCGGAATCAGAGGAGTATTGAAAACCACTATTCCAGATCCTAGACCATTGGTTTCAAAAATCACATTAGGTCACCTGGAGAACTTTTTAAAAATATTGATGTATGGAGTTCCTGCTGTGGTGCAATGGGATCGGTGGCATCTCTGCAGCGCCAGGACACAGGTTTGAGCCCTGGCCAGGCACACTGGATTAAAGGTGTTGCTGCAGCTGGTATGGGTCACAGCTGAGGCTTGGATCTGATCTCTTTCCTGGGAACTCCATATGCTGTGGGGTGGCCAAAAAAAGCGAACAAAAACTGATGCTCAGGCCTCACTTGAGACCAAATATATCAGAATACCTGGGGTGGGGTATTTATTAGAAGTTCCTTAGGCAATTATAATGTTTGACAAGATTGAAAACTGTTTGTCTAGATTATGAGTTTATGCCAATCTACGTGGTGTGGGTTTTACTAAAGGATCAGTAAGAAAGTACTATAAAATGTTCTATTGCATGCCACACAGTAAGCTTTTTAGATATTCTTTTCCTTTTAACATCTTTGCTTTTCTCCAAAATTCCTCTTGCTGAAGATTCATCTCTCTCCTCTCCCAGAAACTCCTTTTCCCCCAGTAGCTTCTCAAGCCACTTTTCCCCATAGCTGGGTCTTCTTTTTTTTCTATACTGTTTCTCAAATCAAACTCAGGAAAACATCTTTTATTCCTCACTCATACATCAGGAGCCTCAATTTATCCTTCAGAAATTAAGGATAAATATTTACAAAGCATACACACACACACATATGTATATTTCATTTAATTTACACACGAAAAAATGAGCATTGAAAAAATTAAGTGGCTTACTCAAGGTGACAGTGAGGAGGTGGTTGAACAGAAAGAAGCTAGAATTCTCTAATTCTGGCTCCTAGGCCAGTGCTAGTCATTCTCATCCCATTGTTTAGTATGTTCTCATTTCATAGTGTCTGAAATTTATTCTTTCTGATCTAGTCAGATAGGCAGGCTTGGCCACGTCCAGCAAAAAGGCTCAGAGAAAGCCTTATAGAGGAGGTGACATTTGGTCTAAGGTGCAAACGGTAGAGAGATGTTAGCAAATAAACCTGAGGAGGAGGGCAGCCATCCAAGCAATGGGGAAACCATGGGAAAGGCTCAGAGGTGAGAATCACAGGGCAATAGCTCATGTCCATTTTGACAGAAGTGACCTTTAGGGAGTCCTGGGCAATAAGGCAGGAGAGTAGGTGTGGTTTGTAAACTGGTAAGTGAAATGCAACGTCAAATTTTATATCACTATCATTATTTTTCACATCACAATCAAGAAGGAAGTAGAAAAATCTATCAGTCCAAATATAGATAAATATTTCAACAACCTTGACTTTTTAAAATTTGTAGACATTTACAAATTGAAGTATAGTCAGTTTGTGTTTCACAATGTGATGTTGATATCCTCCCATCTTTTCCTGTGAATTTTTTTAAAATTCAAGTATTTAAATGTAGCCAAAGCTCATTTCAAATCAGTTGACCTAATTGGCCTTTATTGCAGAGCTCCTTACTTTGGAGTCCATGGACCACAGGCCTATTAGTAGGCCATAGGTTACAGGAGGTTCTGAGAAGTCTCTGGAACTCTCTGCAAAACCATATGAAGCTGTGTTCAAGAAGAGAGTCTATAGTTTTCATCAAACCCTCAAAGTGTTCAATGACCACACAAAGTTTAAGAATTACTATTAAAGCCTAATTGTATCTGGAAAACCCATTGGATTCCTACTTACCTAACAGTGATAGAAATGGGGCCCAAAGGGGTTTTGGAATGGAAAGATACTGAGAGATGTCTGGGGAAGCATTAAGAGGACCTGATCTGGGAACGACATTGGTAACAGAAAGGAAAGAGTGAATACAAGAAGCATGTTTTAGACACCCAGTTCCACCCTCGTGTGCTTGGTCTGGATGGGTTTTCATGGATGAGAAATCCTCTTCCATCACAGGGTATTTTTAGCTCTTATCTGCAGGTTCTCTCTCTTTTGGTGTGGGGGTTCCATTTTCCTTCTGCTCTCAGTTCAGAGGCACTGGGGGCCACAGAGAGATGGAACAGGGAGGAATGTACCTCGCACTGTGCTTTAAGACTTGTTTGGTGGTAGTGTAAAATATAGGTTAGGTTGGGCAAGAGTCCTTTTTGCAGTCCTATTTTATATTCATTCAATGTCTTACTTATGTTTTTCTTCTCAAGGATGGAATCTGTAAGTTAATGTTTAGCCCAGGGTTTAAAAAACTGGAGCCTATGGCCCTTTACAAGGTCCACTGACAGGCTTTAGGAGATCAGTGAATCTTCTAAAAGCAAATGTACTATACTGTGTGCTTTTTAAATAGATTCCTCTTATTTTTTTTCTCCAAACAGAAGTTTCATACCATCCATCAGCTTCTCAAAAGGATCCATGATCCCAAAAAAGACCACTTAATGGAAGTAGAAAAACAATTTTGAATTTGTTCAGCATAAGGATGTCATAGATCCCTGAGGTATATGTATTATTCATTGGCACAGACTATATTGCTAGCCCTATTGAAAAAAAATTTTTTTTTGTCCAAGGGGTCATAGAGCAGTGAAGAAATCTAGAGATACTAACTCTCTCATTTGACACATGTTGAAACCAGACTCGGCTTATTAGTATGTTCTTCAAAATCACCCAGATAGTTCTGGAGCTAAGGAAAATCCTTACAGAAATATACAGACCGTATCTTCTCTTGTATTGACATCATCAACAAATCACATCAATAAAATTTTGTCTGTAATTAGTTCATTCTCTATTAAAATGGCCATCAGACCATCAGCCTTATCTCTCTCGTAACTAGACTATTGTTGAATGAATTTAAAACATTTTTATTTAGAAATAAACATGCCCACCTAGCCTGTTTCCAGGTGAGGCAAGTGCTCTGTTCTGCCGTTGATATATCAATTTTTGAGACATGTAAGTTCTTAGATTATGAATTTAAAAATTGAAAACATAATTACTTCAAGGCTACCTTCAATAGAAAGTGCTAATTATTGCCAAGGACAAGGAGAACCTGTTGCTTTGTCTAAGAAGAGATTTAACAAGAACCCAACATCTTTTGCCAAGGAGGCCTCAGAGCACCATGGGCCACTAAATGTTATCATAAAACGCACTAACAAGAACTCTCAGAGAAATATAAGTTCTAGTTCCAGTTTTTTTTAATATTTTGGGGTTTATAAGAAAAGTTTTCCCCACCCCACTGCTTTCCTTTTTCTCCCTACATTGGCCTTTCTTGGAATAAACAACATGTATTGGCAAGGTTGCTAGCAGGAGGAAGGTGGGAGAACTGTCACCTGGGACCAGTGCAAAGCTAACTAGTACTCAGGAGGATTCAACCCCAGGCCAGCCTCATTAAGAGCTGATTGCAGCTGAGGTAATCACCCTGACAAGAGGAAAGGAATAAAAAATATTGTGGTCAGACTGTGGCTAATATTAAGACACTTTCAGAAGAGCCAAATAATGATATAACACAGGGAAAAAAATTGTTGGCTTTAGAGCTGGCAGCAGAAGTTTTTCTTGAAGAAGAAACATCTCTATTTAAAAATCCATTGATGGTTCATTCTAGTTGGGGAGGTTGCTCTCCAGGTATGACTGGAATGGGCTTGAGGAACAGCTCCCTTGCTTTGCAGAAGATCGCTCCCACTCCACTGAGTGGGTGTCTCAGAGGGTGAACGTGGAGAAGAGGGAAGAAAGCTAAAATGGCACCAGAGCCACATGGAGAGATGTGAATAGAAGAGGTGAAGGTAAGGAGAGGATTGGTGAAGGATTTTTGAGAATACAGTTACCCAACATTCAGCTTTAAGCAATCAGTTGTATAATAACCCCGCTCACTGCTCTTACTCTTGTCCCTCAGTTGTCCTGAAGCTTCCAGAAAAAGTGACCACCAAATTGCCTTTTATAGATAGTGTTTGGGGGAAGTCACATGGGCATGGAACTAATCACATATTTATTCCTATATTTTCCCCTTTGCTGCACAAAAGCAGGTAGCAGCCATTTTAATGATTAGACTTAGAGATGTGGGGACAATGGATCATTATAAAGTCAGTGACCCTTCCTATCTTGGGTGAGCTTGAGCCATTAAAAACAAGTGAAGGGGGAGCTCCTGTTGTGGCTCAGTGGTTAATGAATCTGACTAGGAACCATGAGGTTGCGGGTTCAATCCCTGGCCTTGCTAAGTGGGTTAAGGATCTGGCGTTGCCGTGAGCTGTGGTGTAGGTTGCAGATGCGGCTCGGATCCCACATTGCTGTGGCTGTGGCGAAGGCCGGCGGCTACAGCTCCTGTTAGACCCCTAGCCTGGGAACCTCCATATGCTGCGAGTGTGGCCCTAGAAATAGCAAAAAGGCAAAAAAAAACAAAGTGAGGGGGGGAAGAGGTAGCAGAGGCCAGGAGTGGAGGAAATAGGTGGGCTCACGGTTATAGAGGATCTGGGTCTGGCTTGTGCCAGTGTCTCAGAAGGTGGCAGGACTACAGTGGGCATGTAGGAGAAGACACAGTAGATTTGGGGGTGATTGATAAGAGCATGATGAATTTAAGGTGACAGGATTTGTCCGGATTAATCAGGCAGTTGATATTTCAGGCCTTGAGCCCCAGGCTGGAGACTGAGAATTGTGACTGTGTTGTTCATTGTTTCTCAAATTGTGATTCAAGCGCCATCTGTGTAAAATTGTACCCTTCCTTTCCCTCCCTCAAGTCTTGGGACCCTAAATAGTTTTGATCCTTCTTCTCAGATGATGATCAAGCAAACTGAAGTTTGATCATTATAGCTAGATCCAAATTGATGCAGTGGGAGAAGGCAGCCGAGTTCTGAGATGATGGCCAAAGGAAAAGGCTTAGGAGAGCTTAAGTGGGAAAATGAATGAAATTACCCATTGGATTGGCAACAAGCTTATCTTTAAGTCCTGAGTGAAGGCTGTTCAAGTAAGGTGGATATGGGAGCATGAAGAAGTTTCTGAGGATCTCTTGCAGGTAGGCGTGTGTGTGTACATGTGTATGAATGAGCCAGGTCATCCTACTGAGTTGGGACACCTGGTTTTTAGTCTTAAGGGTTACATGACCATTAGAAAGCTATTGTACATCTTCCCCATTCTGACTCGTAAAACCAACTTGGAATACTTTTATAAGCCATCACTAGAGCCTCAGCAAAGCAGTAGCTGGTCCTTGCATTCTCTCCCTGCCTTCTGACCCTTCAAGGCAACTACATGGTTTTGATCCTTAGCTTTACCCTCTCACAGTCCTTTGGGATGTGATTTCCTCTTGCATCTTTGACTTCATGCCTTGAGTGGTGATAAGACACACCTGGCCATCGACTTCTGCATGTATTGTGGGGACCTCCTCTTATCTGACCTTTGCTTATAGGGAATCAGCCCCTTCCCTCTGGAGATCGCCTCACCTGGAGAATGATGAGTTGGTCTAGGCTTTCAAATGGATTTCCATGGAGTTAAGCATTTTGCTAGAGAGTTTGGTTTAAAATGAAGCAGTTCACTTAAATTTGTTTTGGATATTAGGAGTTCATCTGTGTTTTCATTTGAAAACAACATGGGACTTATTGCTAAAATCAAACATGAAATCAGCCTAAGTGTCCAGAGCTTAGCTTTTACTTCCAAGATTCTGAGATCAAGCCCACGCTAAGGATTTTAGAAACACATTTTCTTTTCCCAACCTGGGCCTGATTCATAAGGTGTTCTTTTTAATCATTGTGTTAGTTAGAAAGCAAACTCTTAAGACTGTAGAGTAATAATGACAGTAGTCTTTTAGACTTTAACCAAAACACATTCACTAGTTATTCCGTTTTATTATATAATATTTTTATAAAGTAATGCTAACTTTTAAAATGACATAGTTGCAAAAATTTTAGAAAAATGCAACAAAAAACTATTGTGAATTGTAGTTCTACGACTACTTTTAGCAGTTTGAGATGCTCTCTTCCAGTATATAGGAGTGTGTACACATATGTGTGTATACACACACACAAACACACACACACAAATTGAAAAAATATAATATATAGTCTTATGTAACTTTTTTCATTATGTTATCACTCAGTGTGATACAAGTTTCTCTCTGCCATAATTTTCCATATTTTTTGTAAATTATAAACATTGAAGAAACTTCAAAATGTGTGGGGACAGAAGATCATATATTAGAGTAGAAGTTAGTAGCTCTGTCAGTTACCAGCTGGCTAGCCTTTTCCTCTCTTATCCTTAGTATTCACATTTATTAAATGGGGATGATAGTAATAACTTCTTAGAGTTATGGTGAAGTTAAATGAGATGGAATAAATTAAATTAGCACAGAGTCTTTGGGGAGATTGCATTTATGACTTCAATTCTTTATTTCTTCAAATATTCAGATACTTTCCTCTGTAACTCTGAGTGCCCTCCCTCCTGCTCTGCTCCAAGTTCAACCATAGGACTTACTTTGGCTAATAGGATGTTAGCAGATATGATACAGGCAGAGGCTTGTAAAGCACCTGAACACTGGGACTTGCTCTAGTTCTTACTGTCTGATACTACCCTGAAATCATGCCTGGGCTGGCCTGCTGGAGGATGAGAGGCATGTGATCCAATTAATTCCATGACCCCACCTGAAACTGACAACCAGCCAATCCCCAGACAGGTAGACCAAGCCTGGAAGGGGAGAACCACCCAGCTGAGTGCAAACTAATCACTGTTGAGCTAAATGTTTATTGTTTTAAGCCACCGAGTTTTGGGGTGGTTTGTTTCTCAGCATTATTATGTCAGTAAATAACTTATATAAAAAACTTGATATAAAGAAGGTGATTAAAAGTTGCTTACATAGCTGGTACAACCACTATGGAAAACAGTATGGAGGTACCTTAGAAAATTATACATAGAACTACCATATGACCCAGCAATCCCTCTCTTGGGCATATATCTGGACAAAACTTGCCTTGAAAAAAGACACTTGCACATGCATGCTCATTGCAGCACTATTCACAATAGCC
Organism: Catagonus wagneri; assembly: GCA_004024745.2. Classification (NCBI taxonomy): domain Eukaryota; kingdom Metazoa; phylum Chordata; class Mammalia; order Artiodactyla; family Tayassuidae; genus Catagonus; species Catagonus wagneri. The sequence goes on from PVHT021183524.1 coordinate 23,441,250, forward strand.
AAGACATGGAAACAACACAAATGTCCGTCCACAGAAGATTGGATTAGGAAGATGTGGTATTATATATACACAATGGAATATTACTCAGCCATAAAAGAGAATAAAATCATGCCATTTGCAGCAACATGGATGGAATTAGAGACATAATTGAAGTAAGTCAGAAAGAGAAAGACAAATACCATATGATATCACTTATATCTGGAATCTAATACAGTGGACAAATGATCCTTTCTACAGAAAATAAAATCATGGACTTGGAGAACAGACTCGTGGTTGCCAAGAGGGTAGGGGAGGGAGTGGGATGGTATGGGAGTCTGGGGTTAATAGTTGTAGACTATTGCCTTTGAGATGGAAAAGCAAGGAGATCCTGCTGTATAGCACCAGGAACTATGTCTAATCACTTGTGACAAATCTATATATGTATGCGTAACTGGGTCACCACACTGCACAGCTGAAAAATTGACAGAAAACTGTAAACCAGCTATAATGGAAAAAAATAAGTTGTTTACATGATAGCCCTTTGGTGATCAAAATTTGTTTTTATTTAAATCACAGAGCATTTTCCCATCTATTCTTCGCTTCCTTTGTAGCTTATTCTTTAAAGTGCCTGTTACATTTCATGTGCTTATTTAGCAATTTAACATATTTCAAATTGCTGCTACACTGTATCTTGTCTTAAAAATGGAAAAAATTTTAGTTATATTTAGTCAACAGGTTGTTAACATTTCATTTGAGCCTCTGCGAGGATGTAAGAGAAACAGGGCACAGAGCCCTCTCTTCAGTTACACAAATCCGAAGGATAAGAAGGAATTTCAGTGATACGTGTTAAATATAGAGGTGTTGAGAGGAAACGGGGGGATTCAGCGAGTTGGAGTCGAATAGGTTTAGTCTGTGATATTTTAAGCATGTTATTAAGACTTTCCTATGGAAAAAACAGAATGATAGAATAAATAACCCATCTATTTGTATTACTTCTAAGGTGGCCTCACAAATTATGTTTGGGCTGTGAAATGAGAATGTGACTAAAAGAGTGCTGTATCTTTGGGAGTTCCCGTCGTGGCACAGCGGAAACAATCTGGCTAGGAACCATGAGGTTGCGGGTTCGATCCCTGGCCTTGCTCAGTGGGTTAACGATCCTGCGTTGCCGTGAGCTGTGGTGTAGGTCACAGATGAGGCTCAGATCTGGCATTGCTGTGGCTGTGGTATAGGCCAGTAGCTGTAGCTCTGATTAGACCCTTAGCCTGGGAACCTCCATATGCTGTGGGTGCATCCCTAAAAAGCAAAAAAAAAAAAAAAAAAATGAAAAAATAAAAATAAACTAGTGCTGTATGTTGACCCCCTCCCTTTTTTTTTTTTGGCCTCTTACTTTGGCAAAGAGTTTCATGGGTTCTTACCTCGTGATGCAGGCAGTGATGTCAGAGATAAGTCATAGAGTTTATATCTTGTGTCTTGAAAGAGTGGGGTGGATGGAAGCTGTATAGTAACATCTGTTCTAGCTTTGCTCTGTCTGTTTCCATTAAGAACTGAAGAGAAGTTCTTGATTTTGTTTTTTCACCCACGTCAAAGAAAAAGCCACCCAATTATTAAATTTTACCCAACTTATTGGGATGAATAGAGCTGACCCTGAACATAGGCTCTTGATTTCATTGGTGTTGAAAATGAAGGCCCTGTCTTCCCTCCCACAGCTGCTGATTAAGAGCTGGTGCTGGTTTCTGGTCTGACCTTTAACTGTGAAGTCTGAATTACAACTTCCTAATGAATGTATTCTCAGGGCTCTCCGCCAGCTATTATTTCTGAACAGGGCATGTTCATGAGCAAAAGCAAAATCATCATGCCATGAGTGCTGCCACCTGACCTAATGGTCATTTGAGGAAAGACGGGGGGAAGGATCCCCCCTTTCCCCAGCAGTCAGCGGTGCCCCTTGTTTCCTGACACAGGGTGTTGGCCTTTCTCGTTCAACTCCATTACAGCCTGTACAGTTCAGCCTTATGTTCTGGAAAAGATAAAGAACGTCTGTGTTTCTGGCCTGATGTACGAAGAGAACAGTCAGTTCCAGACTGGAGTAATTTAAGGATTGACTAAGAGGTCTGCCTGCATTCCTGACCAAATCCAGAGCCTGGATTTCATAGACTCAAGAAGTATTTGTTCTGGAAGGAGCTTTAAAATAATTTCTTCTGGTTATTTTCAAATGACTTTTGCTCAGAAATACTAGGTGAATAAATAAATCAATAAAACAAAATACTAGGTGAATAAATAAATCAATAAAACTGAGGGAATCAAAATTGCTCTGTTGGAAAGAGGCTGGTGAGTGGTAGCCAGGTATGGAGACCAACCCTTGGGTCAGCTGGGTCGGGGGAGCAGAGTTAGAGGACAACAAATGCCCAGATGTCATTTTTCAGAGATTCAGAAACAGGAAATGACTGGTCTGTAAAGAGATACACGTTTTCCCCACTATCTGGAAGTAGAGCTCTCCTGTGAAGCCTTTCAGAAGCCAAAATGTTGTAAAGCAAAGAAGCAATTACCTGAGAACACATCTTGCTAACAGATGCAGAAAGTAAATGGAGATAAAGCGCAGATGCTCACAGACAAAGTTCAAAGCTCTTGTGCCTTGAAGCTGAGATGCTGAGCTCTGGGAAGGAGCTTGGTGGTGCTGTTCCTGCAGGGAGGAGGGGAGATGCCAACTACTTTGGTAAGGATTGCTGCAAAACCAATGCTGAAACTGTTTTTGCTTTTTACTTTTCATAAAAGTGAAAATCCTCTTTGGATTTCTTCCCCTTAGCCAAAACAGGTGCTAATGTAGGTCTTTCATAAAAGCGAAGTGGGGTAAAGTGAGCTTTGGGGAAGTGGGGGATGCCTGTAGTGAGGTCATGATGGAACAGAAACTAGAACTTGAATATTCTGACTTTTGGTGCAGCACACTTTCCAGGATTCTAAAGAATCGGTGGGAAATTTGGGTAAATGTGCATTATTATCAGGAGCATTTGAAGAGATACATGAATTTTTCTAGGACATAGTATCACTGTAATAGAATCTGTTTCATTTGGTGCACTATTTTATAAGAAAATTCTAGAATTTTTCTTTTTTTTTAGTGTGTTAATAATGAAAGTAGTTTTTAATGCAACTTAGAAATTAATGAAATAGAAAAGTAAATATTCCCTTACCTCAACCCCAGGCTCCTTGCTGGGGGTCACTGCCAGCATTTGCATAATCCAGATGTATCTCGAAACACACAACCACACTTATACCCACATATATGATTAGAGCATTCGTTGTTATTTACAAACATAGGAATAGTGAACATATTGCCTTGGAACTTCAAAAACTAAAGCAGGTAACATCCTTCCATGTGAGTACAGTCTCATTCATTTTTCAGCTGCTTTGCATGTGTGGTGTGTATGTACCTTGGTGCATTTATCCGTTCTTCTGCTGGTGAACACTGAGATTGTTTTCAAGACTTCATCACTAGAATGCTACAGTTAAGATTTTTGAACATACGTGTTTATCTACTTCTGTACATATTTATGCCAGATAGATCCTTGAAAGATTTGCTGAGTCAAAAAGACATTTATAGGAAATTTTCTTGTGACATATTGGGTTAAGGATCTGGCATTGCTGCAGCTGTGGCTGCAGCTGCAGCACAGGTTTGATCCTTGGCCTGGGAACTTTTATATGCTGCGGGCACAACCAAAAAAAAAGAAAAAAGACATTTATATTTTTGATAAATGCTGTTGAATTACTCTACAGAGAACTGAGTCCAGGTGGCTCTCCCCATTTACACTGACAACTGGCAGTGCTCTTTGCCAGCAGTAACGCTAAATATTAATCTTATTAACTGTGCCAGTCTGATAAACAGATAGTTTACACATCTTTGACTCGTGAGGCTAAACTTTTTCTCATGTGCTTATTCATTTATGTTTTTCTCTGAGGGTTTTTCTCTGTATAAATTAGGTTGTTTGCCCTTTGTTTATTGAGTGCTAGGAGCTTCTCATGAAGTCAGTGCTACCCTTTGTTTATGTATGTTACAAGTATTTTCTCCAGTTCTGTTGTTTGTCATGTAATTGTGTTTAGGGAGTCTTTTGTCATATAGAGGTTTTAAACTATGAAGTCAGGTGTGCCAGTCTTTTCCTTTGTAGGGAAGCTCACATTTCTAGTAGTCTTTCAGTATAAATTATTAGTCCCCTAGTCACTCCTAGACTAACTGCCGCAGTGATGTACTTTTCATTGGGAATAAATCATTCTAAATTTAAAATGCAAATTCAAACTTGCTGCTGATAGCTTTGACTAACAAAATCAATCTTTATACAGAGGAGAATAAAATTCTCTTAAATTATACACAGATCAGAGAAATCTCTAGAAGTCCTAGATAAGTGGTGAGCATTTCAAATTGGAAACTGTGACATGACTGGAAATCTCATGTTAAAAAGCCCAAGCAGACAATTACACAAATTTCAGCTTCTTACCAGTATGTTCATCTCTCTCATTACCTATTGTCTTTGTCAGTCAAGTCTTGCTCCTAGGAGTCAAGATATTTATTATAGGTGATTGCTGCCACTTCTTTTTGTTAAGACTTTATAAGCAATTAACACCTTCAAATGAGCCTATCAATCATTTGAGGAAGTAGAACTCAAGAAGATTAAGTTGTGTTATGTGAGATAAAGCTGCTACGGAAAAATTGAGGTCTTCCCAGGAAATCACACTGGGTAGCCTGTGAAAGCCAGCATGGAGTCTAAAAGTATAGGGCCCCTAAAGGTGATATGCAGGGGGAGAAGAAGGCAGTAGGTGGTAGAGGGAAAGAAATGAAAAAAAAGAGATGAAGACGGAGAAAGTCTTGAGAACTTCTTTTGCACAGATAGAGAAATAAGACAATAACCATATAACATCATCTGTTACATTGCGAGGGTTAGTATCCCATCCCTAGTGAATGACATGTAAGTATTCATAGAATATTTGCTGCTTGTTTTCACATAAGTTTTGTTTATGTACACATAACTGTGATAAACTTGACTCTTAGTGGCTGTAACAATGATCCTCACTGGGGTGATCGAAATTAACAGTAAACTTTAGGTTTAGGCATTACTGTGCTCTGATACTGTATAACTGTTTTGTCTAAAAATGGAAGGAAGTTTTGCTGTTTTGCTTGGACCCTGATGCCCTTTCAGAAGCCTAGTTTGGAGGTTTTGAGAAGCCAGTCAGGGCTTTCTGTCCCAGTGGAGCTTATCAGTTATGACAGGGATCAGCGGGGACTCTCCATCTCACTGCCTCAAGACAGAAATGAAGACTTTCGGGACTGAAAGTGCTGTCTGAAATCAAGGGTAATAAATAGGCAAACAAATAAGCAGCATCCATCATCATTCCTTTGTCGTGTATTCTAGAAGGAAATAAGGATACATAAATAAATAAAGATTATATATATATATATATATATATATATATATATATATATATATATAATCAGCAGGTCTAGGCATTTAGGCTCCTTTTATCCAAAGCTCCAGAAAGCTGAAAAGGGATACAGTAGGAAATAACAGCTCAGTATGAAGCTGAAATTGATACGGCAACTCCAGTGAGGTCATAATATTTCGAAACATTTACTCGGGAGCCAGACCTCCCAGGTTAAGATTCTAACTCTGCTACTTGGCCAGCTATGACTGTGGGCATGTAGTTTAGCCTTGGAGGCCCTTGGTCTCCTCACTTGTAGCAAAGAGATAGAGTACCGTCTGCCCACGAACGATGCTTGATGGACCAAAGTGGGGGAGTGTGGATCACACACAGCTATGCTGGTTCGATTGCTTACTTGGAAAGCTCAAGCTGTGTGAGATTTGGGTTTGCATTTGGATGCCCTGTGCCTGGTTTTTCTGAAAAGAATGGATCTAATTGTAGAATATGTGCTTTAGAGACAAAGATTTCTTGACTTTCAAAGGGTCTTTTCTCCCCAGGAGAGCTCCTAATGAAGAAATATCCTTGGGTCCGTCCCTCACAGCTCTGAAGCAGACACACCAAAAGTTGTGTGCTGAGCAGGACACAGGAGGAAGAGAGGAGGTAACGATTTGTGCTTTCGATTTGTGTCTCCACACTGCATAGGACACTGCTGTGGTATAATTGAGCCTCATTCCATTAGAGCTAAATATAAAAAAATTTCCATGAGTTGCAGTTATTCAGGTCTGTCATAATGGCTTAAATATCCCAGAGAAGCAAGACGAAGAGGCAGCAACCACAACCCAGAACTGAACCTCTTTCATCTAACAGTAGCTTGGTATACATAACTTTCAGAAAAATCAAAATTGCAAAACAATTTAGAATGCAGAGAAACTTATAGGAGTTTTTTTTATTATTATTACAAAAATATTCGTCATAGAATTCCTTTAAGTAGCAAGTTATTCTAGTGTATCAAAGCAGTATTGATTTACCCAGATTCATCATTCATAGCTTTCTTTAGAATTTTTGGGTTTATAGGAAATTTTTCTTCGTTTTTATCACTATAGAATAACTTAAATTTCAGATCTTTTAACTTAGAATAAGATATGGCAAGGTTCGTATATAGTATATATTTATAATGTGTTATACCCTCCTTTTCATGCCTGTGGACCGATTTCCAAATAAATAATGTGACATAAAGGTGAGGCTGCTGGTTACTTCTGACCCAGCCTATTTGTACTCACTGCGTGACTGACAGATTCATTGCCAAGTATATCCAGCCCCTTGCAGACATGTCAAGAGAGATGGCTGTGATCTCCTAATTAGAGTAGAATCAAGGGGGAAAAGCACACGCTGGTTATCCAGGATTCCTGTGATCAGCTATTATCAAAGTCCCCAGGCTTTCTCTTCTGATGAAAATGTCAACCTCAGGAAGAAATGTCTGCTACAGCTCCTTAAAACACAAGAGGACAGAGGAATTTAGAAAAAGGTTTTTTTTTTTTTTAATTTAGACCAGGAGAGTTCCCGCTGTGGTGCAGTGGGTTAAGAACCTGACTGCAGCAGCTCAAGTCACTCCAGAGTTACAAGTTTGATCCCTGACCAGGTGTATTGGGTTAAAGGATCTGGTGCTGCTACTGCTATTGCACAGGTCACAGGTGTGGCTTGGATACAGTCCCTGGCTTGGGATCTTCCATATGCTTTGGGTTCAGCCGTAAAAAAAAAGAAAAATTAAACCAGGGTCATCGATTATGAACATCAGTCAGGATCTTACAAAGGGCTATGAACTTATAACATCTGCTCTCCTTCACCTCACTCATCTCTTCACTCCCAGGGGTCATACCAATCAATCTATTATCGGCTCCGTTTCTACTCCTATCACATTTTCCCTGTAAAGATGTGACCCACATCTAGAAAAATAGTTGAATTTTAGCTACCAGGAATATAGATAGCTACCTTGTCTTTTTCCTATTACTGATGACATTAGCCCTCATCACTGTTCAACTCATTTCTGTTCTTTCTTATCTAAACTATTCCCCATCTGCGCATGAAGTCAGTAACCCATATGCTGGCCGTATGATGGAGGATGTAACATGAAACTGCAGCTTCCTTTTGTCCTGGGTGGGAGAGTGTCCTAGACGTACCACACTAGGTGAGTAGAATAGGCAGTAGGGAAGTACGGCTATTTGGCAAATAATTTGATGAGAAGAATTAGTCTCCAAGAAGCATCTCTTTGGGGTTAGTTAAGTGAGAAAAGGCATATCCAAGATTTAAAAGACTCAGGCATTCATTAAATTTTATCTGATCGTAGATGTTAAATACTTTCCCAGGCAGAGCCCATCTTTGCTAGAGTGGGCTTTACACTTCACAGTGAGTGCATCTCGATACAGATCCCTCTATCCTGCATTGAAAAATAGATATTGCATGTGTTGGATGGCCATTTCATTTCATTGTTCATTGCATTCACATCTTTCACGTATTTGTTCATTTAAAAAATATTATAACTCAGATTTATTATAGCAATGATACAGAACAAAAACAGCAGGGAAAAGGTTTGCATCACTGGTGTCCAGAGAGCCCAGGGACAGGCTTGTATGCCATTTCCCTCCTGGAACTGTACTGGTATACTCTCTCTCGCAATCAAACATAGGAATATGTGTGGTATGTCTCTGCCCAGAGAAGCCCCTGTGAATCTGAGGGGCTGGTCACATAGCCTTCTATTGTTGTGCATCTATTCATGGCAACAGAAACTCAGACCCCAACAATAAAACAAGGTACATGTCATCAATCCTGATGTTTGTGAAAAGCCACCTGACCAGTTAGTATGGCATGATTCATTGCTGTAGGTATAGGAAACAAAATCATCAGTCACTAACAGAAAGAACATTCTGAGAGCCACGTTCCCAGAGGTTGATCAAGGGTCAGGCGTGGTTCCAGATTACTTTGGAGACAACATAACTAAAGCAACCAGTCTTTCTCTGTTAACTCTTTCTTCATACTCTCCCTAACTCCAGTTGATTTGAGGAATTAAAAAAAAATTGTTGCTGCTCTTGTTATGTCATTGTGTTTATTCCTTTTTTTTTAATTCAACTAATATTCACTGACCTATCATATGTAAGACCTTGTGTCCTGAGAGACTGTTCAAGACTCGACTTGGAGTCAAGAATTATATACATAGGCTAAAGTATGTAAGAATGCATAAGAATAAGAATATCAATCATAATTCAAGCCACCATTATGATTTATCATAACGCTGTATTTGAGAAAGTTTATTTTTAGAAAACAAAATGCTAAGAAGTCAGAAGGAGAGGTCATGAGAGGCTGGAGACTTGAGTGGCGTTGAGCCTTGGTGAAGGACTTGGAGAGCAGGCAGAAAGTAGGTTGGAAAGGGGAGCCTCTGGGGGGTGTACTCTTAAGAGAGACCCGTATCTCAGAAGCAGCACGCCATAAGGTACTTGCAGGGTCGCTGAGATATGTTGTGAGATGTATGTGAGGACCAGATTCTGGGCGATTTTTCTTTTTCTTTTTTTTTTGACCATGCCTGCGGCATATGGGATTTATCAGACAAGGGGTTGAATCTGAGCTGCAGCTGCAGGCCTACACCACAGCCACAACAACACAGGATCCGAGCTGCGACTATGACCTACATTACAGCTTGCAGCAATGCCAGATCGTGAGCCAAGGATCGAACCTGCTTCCTCACAGAGACTGTGTTGGGTTCTTAATCCCCTGAGTCACAATGGGAACTTCTTTTTCTTTTTTGGATGATTTTGAGAAAGGAGTTTAAAGTCTCTCATGCAGTTCAATAATTCTTAACCTGCTGCATGTTAAAATAACTTGAGACATGATAAAATATAGAGATGCTGGAGTTCCCGTCGTGGCTCAGTGGTTAACAAATCCGACTAGGAAGCATGAGGTTGCAGGTGTGATCCCTGGCCTCTCTCAGGGGGTTAAGGATCTGGCGTTACCGTAGGCTGTGGTGTAGGTTGCAGACATGGCTCGGATCCCGCGTTGCTGTGGCTGTGGCGAAAGCCGGCAGCTACAGCTCCTGTTAGACCCCTAGCCTGGGAACCTCCATATGCTGCGGGTGCGGCCCTAGAAAAGGCAAAAAAAAAAAAAAAAAAAAAATAGAGATGCTTACTGTCTTAGTCTGTAAAAAAAATTACCGTATCCTGGGTGACTTAATAACAAGCATTTATTTCTCATAGTTCTGAAGGCTGGAAAGTCGAAGATCAAGACACTGGCAGATTAGGTGTCTGATGACAGTTTCCTGGTTCATAAACAAGCACCTTCTTTCTGTGTCCTCACATGGCAGAGGGGAAAGGTAGTGCTCTTGGGTTTCCTTTTTAAGCACACTAATCCTGATCATTAGGGCTCCACCCTCATGACCTAATCACCTCCCAAAGGCTCTACCCTTTAATACCATCCCATTAGTGGTTGGGATTCAACATAAGAATTTATGGGGGTGGTGGTGACACAAACATTCAGTCTGTAGTCCTGATTCAAGTGGTCTGGCCACTGTTAAAAAAATTCTCTCCAGGTATCTCTAACATGCAGTTAGAGCTGAGAGCCACTGTTATAGGTACTGAGCCATTGGTAATTTGGGGGCAGTGGAGAAATATAATAGAACTGATGCTCTAGAGAGCTGATGCTCTGGAGTGGGGGCAGCCCAGAGGGAGAAGCCCTTTAGAAGTCTCTCAGTGGTACAGTCATTAGGATGTAATGTGGGTCTGCACTGAAGTTTGTATTCAATTTTAGCCTAAATTGTGGTGAAGAACACAGTTTTCTGAGTTTGTGCCCACTGTGTATCCCAAGGGTGTTCCTTTTTTTCTTCCTTCCTTCCCTCCCTCCCTCCCTTCCTCCTTCCTTCCTTCCCTCCCTCCCTCCCTTCCTCCTTCCTTCCTTCTTCCCTCCCTCCCTCCTTCCCTCCCTCCCTCCTTCCTTTCTTGCCAAACCCTTGGCATAGGGAAGTTTCCAGGCTAGGGGTCAAATCCAAGCTGAATCTGTGACCACAGGTCACAGCAATGCCAGATCCCCAGCCCACTGAGTGAGGCCAGAGATGGAACCTGCATCCTCATGAATACTAGTTGGGCTTGTCACTGCTGTGCCACGAAGGAAACTCCCCCAGGGGTATTCCTGCACCCTGCTTTCTGGATGGTGTCCTGTCTCCCTAACCTGCACAATGCAGAAAACCAGGAAGCTGGGAAACAAGCCTTAAAAAGAATCCTTTCTCTACTTAGCAATCCCGATGTTATTTTTAGCAACTACCAGTGACACTTCAGGAAGAACAACTCAACCAATGACCTGAACTTTTTCAGTACAGACCTAGCCTAATCGTTAGTTTCTTCCCTCCAGATTTGCTGAGTACACAGGAGGAAAATTCTCAGCCAAGTGAAGCAGAGTTAATTCCAAAGCCATGTCAGCCGCTACCCCACTTTTATTTTGTGTTCTTCATCAGCCTAGAGGGTGCCCCATAATCCTTCAAGCACTAAAATTCATCTAGGAGCTTTCTTTTTTCTTTTGGCCTTATCTAGGGCCATACCCGCAGCATATGGAGGTTCCCAGGCTAGGGGTCTAAGAGGAGCTGTAGCTACCGGCCTTCGTCACAATAAGGTGGGATCCGAGCCGTGTCTGCAACCTACACTACAGCTCACGGCAATGCCGGATCCTTAACCCACTGAGCAAGGTCAGGGATCGAACCCGCAACCTCATGGTTCCTAGTCGGATTCATTAACCACTGAGCCACGACGGGAACTCCATCCAGGAGCTTTCTGATAATAGCCCCAGAGGACTCCGGTTGGGTTGATATGAACAGTCACCAATTCAGAGAACTCATCCTCAAGATTTTGTTCTTCTGAAGCCAGTTATGGTACCAGAATTGCAAATGCTGAAACATTCCAGTGTTTTTCTACCTGTTGCACAGATAATCAAACCTAAGGTTTTTAACTCAGCTTTCAAGGCCCTCCAGCTCCTACATTCTCTCTGGCCTCATCCTGGTGTACTTGCCTTCACTCTATACCTCCCCTGAAGTCCACACTCCAGTTGAAGTAATATATATCCTTTCCTTTCTTTGATGGTTTTTTTTTTGTTTTTATTTTTTTTTTTTTGGCCTGCGTAATTTCTGTTATTGTCGATATCTCTGTTTAGCTAATATTTATTTCAGGCAACCTTCTCTGATTCCCTAAAATTTGATCAAGTAATCCTCCTGGTGCTCCAGTAACATCCTCTGCTTTTGTAAAACACTTAGGACACTACTATGAACTTTTCTGGGCATGATGTGAGGTCGTGCCTCCTATGAGGGCTGGTATGTGTCTAGATTTTCCACATTGTATCCTTTGGTACCTAGCCTAGTGCCTGGCTAGTGGCAGACAATGATAACTATTTGGAGAATAAATGAATACAATATACTCTTACTAGTTTTGTTAAAGCACTCCTAAGCACTGTGCAGGGATCACTGACTGAATTTAGGAGAAAGATACTTAGGTGGCACTGTATAAACTCAGCTCAAAAGTGTTCTTCATTCCAATAGAAATGGATTGTAGAAATGGTGAAATTGTTACTTATTGGTGAAATTACTGCTCTCCAAAATAAATGGATTGGCTAAGTATCAGGGAGACCTTTTTCTCTTCCATGAATAGGGCCTGTGGTGGTGGCAGTGCCATAGAGTTCTTCATTTGAAATTCAAGAGCAAAAAAACAGTAGGCAAAATCTCATCATTATTTTTGCTATAGTAACAGCCCAGAAATCTTGAGGGGAAAAAAAAGTCACACATGAAAGGCAGTGAGCTGGGTTTTTAAAAGGAATGACAGAAAAATAATAGTGATGAAAAATGACCATGCTATACCGAATCCTTGGAGAATGATCTTTATCATTCATTACTACTTCTGTGGGACTCATACATATACCTTTTAAACCTGACTAAAATATTTAGCTTTCCAAGGAGAAAGATTCTTTCATTTCTTCCCTATATTATACCAGAAGAGGGTGTGTCAACTGAAAACTGCATTAAAATGAAATATCAGTGAATTTGCCTAGAACACTGTGTCATTTGTCATTTATTAAAACATCAACATTAACTATTTCAGAATTTTTAAGTACTTGTTTGGAATAAGTCATTCTTTCCATGCAGAAAAAGTGCATTTTGATACAGAAAAATTAAAGGATACCTCTTTTATTTATAGGAAAATGCAAAGATTTCTAATAAAATGAACTAAAAACTGACATGAAGTATTTAAGATGATTTATATAGACTTTTATTATAGCATGCACATTTTCAGATAAAGTTATTGCTTATATTACCGCTTCTTGATTCTTCTAGAACATAAATAACATTAGATCATATACTTAATGAACACTAAATTATAGATTCAAATGCTAGAAATGGGAAACAGTCTCTAAAATGCTTTAGCAATATTACTTGATAGGTGAATACTTCCCTTAAATAAAATTATTTTGCTTTTTTACAAACTTTGTGTGCTAATAGTTTATAGGACACCCAGTCAAGGCCAAGGTGTCTAACTCAATAGACCAGAAAGAATACTTGCATCCTGCACATGATTCATGTATCATGTTGTTGCACATCTAAAGCGTCTCTGCAGTTGCAAGATTTCAGTCACATGGGACACCGTCTCTGCAACCTCTTTTTGGTGGATAGTGTAGACATCCCCACTAAAGCAACAGAGGGATTGTGACTTGAGAGAAGGCTCAGGGCCAAAGGCTGGCTGTGCAATTCAAAACCATCACCTGTCCAAGGGGCTAGGCAGAAAATGAACAAAGTATGAGGCCATCATGGGAAGTGAGAAACCAAAAGAGTTGTGGAATGAGGAGCAGAGAGAGAACAAAGACCAGGCCTAGGAGAATTCTGGAGCCACAATTTGATGGTGGCAAGGCTGTATTTAAAGGATTATCACATGATCTATAATTTTCCTTAAAACCCTTCATCACAGAAGGGCTCATATTTTCCACTGTTGTAGTATTGATATTTACCAAAAGAATCACAAATGACCCAATTCACCTACAATGTGGATCAGCACAAGTTTGTATGGCCTTGTTGATTCACTAAAGAAGCCAGCGTAGAATCTCCAACCAGGCTTCTTGAAGAGAAGTCTAGAAAGACTCATTTTCTCTCTTTATCATTTCCCATTAACTTAAAAAATGTTTTGTGTACTAAACACAAAACCAGAGGAGTGTATACAAATGTTCAGTTCAGTGAATTATCATAAAGAACATACCCGTGAAACCAGGAATAGAACTTCTCAGTCTCCTTGAAGCCCCCCCTTATGCCGTGAAGATGTCTACTACCCAGCCTTTATGATAACCATTTCCTTCTTTTTCTTTGTGGTTTTGTTACTTAAGATAACATCCCTGATAAACTGGAGTTTGGGTGTTTTTTTTTTAATAGCTTTGTTGAGGTATAATTGATATACAAAGAACTGTAACTATTAAATGTGTACAGTTGGATGAGTTTGGGCATGTGCAAACAGTCATAATATCATCAGCATCACTGAGGTAATAGACATACACAGTACCTCTCAGAGTTTCCTTGTCTTTGTTTTTTGGTAGTAAGGACACAAAGGGAGATCTACCCTCTTAATAGCTTTCCAAGTATGTAATACTGTATTGTTTAACTGTAAATTCTGTGTTGTACAGCAGATCTCTGGAACTTATTCCACTTAGTGTAGCTGAAACTTAATAACCCTTGTATAGCAACTCCCCATTTCCCCCAGCCACCAGCCCCTGGCAACCACCATTGTACTCTCTGCTTCTATGAGTCTGACTACGTTAGATACCTTGCATGAGTGGAATCATGCAGTATTTGTCCTTCTGTGACTGGCTTATTTCATTTAGCATAATGTCCTCCAGTTTCATCTATGTTGTCACACATGGCTGGATTTACTTCTGCTTCAAGGCTAATATTCCATTGTATGTGTATACCACAATTTCTTTATCCATGCCTAAAACTGGACTTTAAATTTGCCTCTTAAACTTCATATAAATGGAAATCTGCAGCGCATTATTTTGTGTCTGGCCATTTGAATTATTGTGTTCAGTGATTGTTTCTTAATTCCACATTTGTTCATTTTTTATTTCTTAATTATGTATTCTGGATATGAATTAGTTGTCAGTTATATTGTATTTCAAGTACTTCTCTCTATGACCTGTTTTTCATTCTATTAATAATGACTTTTGGTGAGCACATATTAAAGTATTAAAATTTTTTTGTATTCCTTTATATTTCATAAAAGAATAGAGGTATTTTTATCTGACTTTATCATAAATAATTTGGGGAGAATTAATATGTTTATAATGATTGTTTTTCAATCTTTCAACAAAATATACCCCTCCTCTTATTTACATCTTTAATATCTCCCAATTCATTTTTTTGTTTTTTGAGTTGAGGTCTTACTTATCTTTTGAGTCTGGGGCAGCAGAATATCTAGAGTATTTGACACCTGGATGGCACCTATGACACTTTCTCTATGTGATTAGTTTCAGACATAATTACATAATTGTCAGTATTACATAATAATAATTTTCCTTATTCTGTAGTTTTAAAATTGACAATTGAAAACCATAAACTTAGCTTTAAAAATATCATTCAAACTTAGTAAAACAGTTCATGCATAAGGTATAATTTGCTCTTGCCAAACAGAATTACACCTTGCAGTCTATACTCTGTTCTGCTGTTTTAAATTTTAAACACAAACAAATACTCTAAGAGGTCACATGGAGTAATAGAAGAGTTGAAGTAACGCAAGTTCTACTTGTTTTGTTTTGTTTTGTCTTTACTCTCATGGGCGCTCACATTCTTTATTTCGATTCTATTGCTTAAATTGAGGAATAGGTCTGTCTTAAGTGTAGGAAACACTGCCCAACATGAGCTCAAAACATTCTGAGAAGGAATGGATGTACTCTCAAAATGAAATATGTCTAGCTGAATATTCATGGAGAGTTGTTATCCTTTGTTCCTTGAGTTGTAGAAATTCTGTACATATGTTGAATATAGCACAGATCTTCTAAATTTTCAGTTGCCTTTACCTCTCTCAGTGTATCTTTTGAAGGACATATGCTTCTATTTTTAATGAAGCCCAACTTAATCTTTTTTAAGTTACCTATTGGTATTTATTTAAGAAATCTTTGTATACAGCATCTTCTGATACCTGTATTGTGCTTTTACTTTAATAATCTACCTGGAATGGATTTTTGTCTGTGACATGAGATGAGTCACAGGTTTTTTTGTTTTTTTTTTCCCCATTTGGACTTCAACTGATCCAGCAACATTTACTGAAAAGATCATCCTCCCTCCACTCTTCCGTGGTGTCAGCTTTGTCAAAAATCAAGTGACCATGTACATGTGAACTGTTCAGGACTATGTTCTGTTCCATTGGGTTGTCTACCACTGTAACAATTCTACACTGTCTTTTGTCATTTTATATTGTTCTGATGTCTGGTAGATCAAGTTCTTCCATTTTGTTCTTTTAGCTTTCCTTGACTGCTTGTGGCCCTCAACATTTATAAATAACACTTTAGAATCAGTGTGTTAGTTTTTTGTTTAAAAAAACGAAAGGAAATCAAACAAGCCCTGCTACGCTTTTGTTTGGGATTGGTTTGAATCTTCTTTCTTTTTATAAATTTTCTTTCATAAAAGAACAAGAGAAATTTTATCTCTACTTTCAGAAGAAAGACATACATTTTGTTTTTCTAGACTCCCGAGAGCTGGACAGCGCTGATAAATAGAAATCCAATGATCTCTTATTTTAAATATTTATTTTTTTAGCAAAGTAGTTTATTTACCCAGATAATATCTCAGTTTTGAAAGGTTTCTGGTAAGCTTTTAAAGTAAATTGTTTTCTTAAAACAAATAAGACATTTTATTACCTAAGCAGCTGGACATTTCCTATGGCTTTGAATATGAGGGGGAACCAACAACTCAGGATTAAGTCTGATTCCTAGGCAAAGGAAAAAGGCTTTGTGTAATAATAAACTTTTCAGGTTATATCCTTGTCAAAGACTATAAGGCAAAGTCATTTAATTTTTATAAGTGTTAACTATAATGTTAGTTTAAAATTATTAAAAATAATAATTATATAATCAATCACTAAACGATATAATTATGGTGCATAAAAATCACTGAATTGTCAGGAGAACTGAATGTGATTCTGGCAAGTCATGAACACTCCCCAGGCCTGTTTCTCGCATGTAAAATGAGAGTTGAAGTGGTAGCTGAAGTTTCTTTAAAACCAACAACCTATTCCATCTGTCTTCATCTCCCTTCATAGCCCCCAAAGCAATAGCACCATTATTATACCATAGTATAATATATTTTTTAGCATTTGACTCCCAGCCTTTTATCATTTCAAGAAAATTTTAATGCTGTATATATTAAAAAGTCTTTAAGGGAATCATCTAAAAGATCTTTATTGACACTGAAAAAATCCATATACTATAAAAGTCCCACAAAAAAAGATTGCATAGTACAAACTCTCAGTTGCAAGAATGAATACATTCATGGAGTTCCCGTCGTGGCTCAGTGGTTAACGAATCCGACTAAGAACCATGAGGTTGCGGGTTCGATCCCTGGCCTTGCTCAGTGGGTTAAGGATCCGGCGTTGCCCTGAGCTGTGGTGTAGGTCGCAGACGCGGCTCGGATCCCTCGTTGCTGTGGCTGTGGCGAAGGCCGGCGGCTACAGCTCCTGTTAGACCCCTAGCCTGGGAACCTCCACATGCCACTGGTGCAGCTGTAGATAAAGGCAAAAAGACAAAAAAAAAAAAAAAAGAATGAATACATTCTGAAGATCTAAAGTACAGCATGATGACTATCGTTAATAATACTCTATTGTATATTTGAAATTTACTAAGAAGAGTGGATCTTAAAAGTACTCATTACAAAAAATGATAATTTTGTGAGGTGATAGATGTGTTAATGAACCTTACTGTGCTAATCATGTCACCATATATATATATATATATATATATATATATATATATATATATTGCAGATCATCACACTGTATGCCTTAAACTTACATGCTGATATGTATCAATAAAGCTGGCAGGTGGAAGAACATAACATAATGTTGAAATTGAACAGTTAGCTTTTGTGTAGTATGACACGTAGTCTTGGGGATCACTGGGATAGAAAAAAAGATTGGTGAAAGTAAGAGGCATCCATGCTTTGACTCTCATGAAATTAAGTGCATGTCAGTGAGACTGAAGTATCCCTAAAACCTTGACCTCCAGCTCAGTTTCCTAGCAGCTGTTTTTTCCTGCTGGGAAACATCACATATATTTTATAAGATGCAGCCCATCTCCCCAAATTATTTTTAATTGTAGCTTTTGCTAGGTACCAGGATATGGATCCAATATTCTCTTAGCTTTTCATGTTTCTCCCCCTGCCCTAAGTCTCCTAAAATATTAGTTATAAATACGGCAAAAGACTATATTCTCAGCCAAATTAACCTCCCATTATTCAGGTCTCTGAGTACGAGGTCAAGAACAAGATCACTAATTCAATTGAAATGAAAATGTTAATTGAGTTACAGCTCTGCACTTGGCATAGAAAGATGGAATAAGGCCAACCAACCATCCCTAAATATAGTGAAGACCGGTTTTTGGTTACAACCAAGACACTCTGACTTCATGTAAATGTCAGCTTACTGCTTAAAAGACATACTCCCTGGCCTTCCAGATAAGTGTTCCAGAAAATGATCACAGCAACAAGTCTCATCTTTTAGCTGGACAGGAACTGGGGGTGTTTTGCTCCTGAGAAAACCGTGGAGACCCTAACAAAAGAGGGTGAGATTGGGGTCAGCAAGGTGGAGCTGCTGAGCATGTTTTCTCTTTCCAGCTAATTTTAAAACCAAATCACTAATTCAAAGTTAAGATGTTTTTTTCCTAGAACTCCGATTAAATATATGTAATTGACTCTTAGCTGTTGAGGTCTCAATATTTTTAGAACTAAGGAAAAAAATGTATGACTTTTCCATCAGATTATAAAATAAGACCAGAGGTGGCAGAAAGGGTGAACTTTCATCACTTCGATTTCACTTCCATGGGATACTCAAGAGGAAGAAACAAAAACAGAAGAAAATAGATATTTGTGCTCACACTTAAACTTGGGAGAAAAATTTATACTGAAATTAAGGTAATAGTGTGATTAACAAAACCAAGACAACAGGTGTGCTGATCAATTTACTCTTCAGATTACCTCTATTTTAATATAATCTGTTAGTTTCCATGATTAGCAGAGCTTTTAGAAGCAGGAATCATTTTTAGTCATACAGTTTTTCTAGTTACATTAGTTAAAGCTTTTTTTTGGGCGGGGGGCTTTTTTATTTTAGGCCTGCACCTGTGGCATATGGAAGTTCCCAGGCTAGGGGTGGAATTGGAACTACAGTTGCCAGCCTATGTCATAGCTCACGGCAACGCCAGATCCTTAACCTACCGAGTGAGGCCAGGGATTGAACCCTCATCCTCATGGATCCTAGTCAGGTTCGTTAACACGAAAAGAACTCCCTTTTTTTTTTTTTTAATAGGAAGGGTTTTATTATATTTAAGAATTCCTGTCCTGGCTGAGTGGAAACGAATCTAACTAGGATCCATGAGGATGCAGGTTCCATTCCTGGCCTCCCTCAGTGGGTTAAGGATCCAGTGTTGCCGTGAGCCATGGTGTATGTCATAGATGCGGCTCAGATCTAGCTTTGCTGTGGCTGTTGTGTAGGCCAGTGGCTACAGCTCCAATTCGACCCCTAGCCTGGGAACCTCCATATGCCACTCGTGTGGCCCTAAAAAGACAAAAAAAAAAAAAAAAATAAAAGGAATTGAGTGGTCCTAGCAGCATGTCCCAGAATCTCTCATTTCTGGCCATTTAATTTTCAGTTATGAAAAACAAAATTTTAGTTGAAATAAAATGCTGTTATTTTGTGCCTTACAAAGTGTGAACAATTATGAGACTGTAGATTTAGAACCTTAGAGAAATCGAGAGTGTGTAAAAAAATCAGTCATATAGTTATTACTGCTATATAAAATATAATTAATTTTATATGTAACTAATATGTATTAAATTAATTTTTAAAGTTGTACAGTGGCTTAGAGATGACAAAAGGTTTTGGTAAGTAATATATCATCTGTGTCAGGCAGTATTCAGGAGCCTAAAGTACTTTTAGAAATATTTCATTTTTTCCTTCACAAAATCCTGTCAATACGTATTACTGTCCTTTGCTGGATGGGCAAACTGAGGCTCAGAAAGAGTAAGTGAGTTTTCCAAATCTCCCAGCTGGTACATAGCAGATCTGGATCTCAGACTCTTGGAACGTAAATGAAATAAATGCTACATTTTCTTCTGCTTTTCTTTTGTGGATATGGTAGAAGAACTTGGAACAAATTATCTGTGGACCGATTATTGTGCTTTCTCTGCCCAATGACAGAGCATAAGGGAGGGCAGAGAGAGGGTGAAGAGGCAGGGAGGATAACACTGGAAACGCAGAAGGGGACCACTCTGTAATGTAACATTATTCTGGAGGCACTAGGCGCCCTTTTTAGCTTGGAGCTGGTAGCCTTTTTAAGTAAACAGACATGATTGATCATGACATTGGTTATTTTTCTTTAAAGTTCTGATGTAAAATTTGGAAACTAGGATTTGAAACCAGGAAAAAAACTACATTTGGTGTTATTTATATAAGCTTTTTGAAACATTAGGTTCAAATTTCCACAGTTAACTAGTAAGAATAAAAGGGAGGTCAGCTGAATAAAAGTGAGGTCAAGTGCATTGTTGGAAGGCAGTTCTGTATGTGTGTCTGTGTGTGAGACTATGTATGTGGTATTTATGTGTGTGTCTGGTGTGTTGGGAGTACTCAGGCGAGAGGGAAGTAGGTAGTCAGATGATGCCTACAGGAAATGGATAGTGGCAACCCTGGGTTCCAAAAGCCATTCAGGGAAGAGGATGCAGCAACTTCAGTAGGGGACAGCCTGGAGGAGGCCTCGATTCACTTTGTTGCTTCTCTTCCAAGGAAGAATTGTCTCATGCAGGCCTGAGAGGGAAGCCAGCCGGAAGAGCCCCATTGTTCCTGGTGATCAGTGGGGGAGAAAGGTCACGATCAGCTTGTCCTCACGGTTTATGTCCACCCGGCCCATCAGAAATTCATAGTAACAGGGCCCTGGGCCCTGGGCTGCTTCCTAGAGTCTAGTCAAATACAAGCCATTGGAAAGGTAGTCAAGATAAAAAGCATGACCACAGGAGCTAGGTAATTTGCCCACTCTGTGCCAGGGCTTTTGGTTATCCATGCCACATGCCCACCCTGAGAAGTAGGTTCACTCTTCTTCTTGGTAAATGAGAAAGTCAGTCTCAGAGAAGCTAAGTGACTTGGCCATGGCCGTGCTACTGTTCACAGCAGAGCAGGAGCTGAGAGAACCCTTAATCATTTTCTTTCCCTCCCAGCTTACTGATAACTCACTGCAGAGGTTTGCAAATGAGAACCGTATCCAAATTGGGCCTCTCCCAAAGTGGTTTGTGAGAACACATATTCTGTGTAAACAGAAGACTTAAATATCCCATTTCTAGAAACGCATTATGCTAGACCAGAGAGGAGTACTTCTGTTTCTGCTATGACCTGCACAAGCCGTCAGGAAATCGGTGGGGAAAGGAATGGGGGAAAGTGGAGGAGATAGGGTAAAGTGAGGGCTCACACTGTCCCTAATTAGGTTGTGCTGGTGATTGGTTCTAAAGGGAAGTCAGTTTAGCCAAGTTCAGCTGACTGGATGGGCCTGGGTCAAAAAGGATATAGACTTGTATTTTTTTTTTTTTTTTTGTCTTTTTAGGGCTGCACCCTAAAAAGTGCAGTATATGGAAGTTCCCAGGCTAGGAATCGAATTGGAGCTGTATCTTCTGGCCTACACCACAGCCCCAGCAACCCCAGATATGAGCCGTTTCTTCGACCTATACCACAGCTCACAGCAACCCCAGATCCTTAACCCACTGAGCAGGGCCAGGGATCAAACCTGCGTCCTCATGGATGCTAGTCAGATTTGTTTCCATTGAGCCATGACAGGAACTCCTGCTGGTTCTTAAGAGGGCTCTGGTTCCCCTCAGGAATGTGAGGCAGGGCTTCATATGCCAAGGGCTCTGGCCTGGGGCAGCCATCCAAGCTGTACTGTGATTTATTCAGGAGCCAATTTATAAGGGAGGCCATTGACACAGCGGGCCGGTTTGAGCCCATGCTGAAAATGTTGGCCACAGCTCCACCTGGCCTCCCAGGTCCATTTATTCAGGTGTGTCTTCTAAACAGTCACTGAAGTGTAGTGGAGAATTATCCAGAGGGAGGAACGAGGGGCAGTAGAGGACCTTGAAGATGCCAAATTCTCCTTTGAGACAAGACAGCATCTGTCATTCTGACTCAGTTGTACCTTCAGGTGAGGCTGCATAATATAAGCCTTTTGCTGGCATGCCCTCCATGAGCAGTGTTGACAAAACTGTATTATAAGTCCTCACTATTCCAAGTGTGGTCTTCAGACCAGCAGAATCAGCTTACTGGGAGCTTGTTAAAATGCAGACCCTCAGCTCTATCCCAGACTCATTGAACCAAAATCTTCATTTTAACAAACTCTCAGATTTCATGTCTGCATCTTAAACTTTGAGAAGCTTGTGTTTGTTTATTACTGGTACTCTGCACAATATTAGTTCAGGTTCAGGAAGAAAAGAAACAGAATAGAAACAAGGGAAGTTTATTGGTGCTTCCAGATGCCATTTCAGAAATAAATTAAGAGACAGGTAGTAGAAAAGCATTATAGTGTTAAGGTTTATAGTGTGCCTGCGGATCTGCCACTGACCAGCTCTGTGTTGTTTGCTAAGGGTTTTAATCTTCATAAACTTCAGTTTTCTCCTTTGCAAAATGGGGATAATCATAGGCCCAACTGTGATGTTTAAATAATGCTCATGAGAAATTATCACACAGCAAATGCCCAGTGAATCTCAGTTATTGTTGTTGTTACTATTCTTATTATCCAGAGAGTAAAATGGAAAGAACATTGTAGGATTATATAATTTAGAACTTCCCTGTATTTTATTATTGTTTTCCCAACTCTGTTTCCTAAAGGGATTAGCAATAAAACAAAATGTACGCAGTTTGTGTATTTGTCTTCAGGTGCAACGAGAACTTGGAGTATTTGTGGAAATCACTCTTGGCCGTAAGTCTTGGGGGAGAGAGCCTGCTTGCCACTCCCAGGAGGAGAGGAAAGCAGGCTGAGTCCCTGAACCCACTGCAAGGAAGAGAGAGGGGACATAAAGAGAGAGTGTGGGTGGGAGAAGTGGCCCTGGTGTCATAGCAATGGAAAACTCTTTGAAATTCTCTGATGCCTTTTAAAAATTTTAGTGTACCTTAAAAATACTTCAATTAAGAGAGCTGAATCCATGTTCAGACATGAATTCTTCTGTGATATAGTGTGTAGGTCTTGTGAGTCCCAGCTTCAGCTTCAGTTGTGTCGAATCACTTGGATTAAGAAATATCTGAGTTCCCATCATGGTGCAGTGGAAACAAATCCAACTAGTATCCAAGAAGATGTGGGTTCAATCCGTGGCCTCGCTCAATGAGTCGGGGATCTGGCCTTGCCATGAGCTGTGGTGTAGGTCGCCAACGAGGCTCGGATACCTACTTGCTGTGGCTGTGGTGGAGGCTGGCAGCTACAGCTCCCATTTGACCCTGAGCCTGAAAACTTCCATATGCCGTGGGTATGGTCCAAAAATAAAAAACAAAAACAAACAAAAAAGAAATATCTGGGCATTTATGTTGGATTGGTGGGGAGGCCCTATAAGAAGTCTGTTTGCATGTGGAGCTAAGGAGAGAACTCATGAACTCGATCTAACTCAGTGAACTTGAAGGGGGAGGGAGAAATTAGGTGAAGGGGATGAACAGACACTACTGTACATACAGTAGATAAACAACAAGGGCTTACTGAATAGCACAGAGAATTAGTCTATAATTACTTATAGTGGAATATAAGCTTCAAAAACGCGTGAATCCCGAGGCTGTACACCTGAAACTAACAAACTATTAAAAATCAGCTGTACCTCAGTTTTTAAAAAAATCTCCATGTAAGAAGGATCTCCCAAGGCCAGGTCCAATGGAGGTTTCAGAGGGATTTGCGGGAAGAACTGAAAATTCTGACGTGTACTGGGCTGAGAGGCTTTGGTACTCTAAGTGTGTGCCATCTTTACCTGGCTCCTGGCTCTTGGGGGCTCCAGCTCTCTAGTAATAGTGGTGGAAGGGTCCCAATCAGCATAGCCACAGCCCTCCAGACATAGAGGAACCCAGTCAAAGTGGTGACTATGCTCAACATAGACACCTCTCCTAATAAAGGTGGGTCAACCCAGAAAAGGCCAGGAAGGCCTATAGATGTCACGTGGGGACAGTTTGGGAGTGCATGTGCAATTCCCTTGGGAAACTCTCCCAAATAGTAGTAAAGCTTGGATCCTGCAGCAGGGAGCAGTGGAAGCCAGCACAACATGGGCTCCTAACATTTTTAAACAAGACTGAGTTACCCTCAGAAAACTCAAAAGTTAAGTCCTTACACCTCATAATGACATAAAATAGCACACACATAGGCAGTGCGTTTCCACAAGTGGTTGATTACAGATAGAGAAGAATCCAGAGAACAGAATGAAACGTTACATACCCGCTGAGTCACCTCCCACTTCATTCACAGACAGTTGTAGTTGGCTCCTGGGAGCCCCGCACCTTCCTCTCCATCCATTTTCCCCTTTCTACCCCACTTCTCTCCTCTCAGTGTCCTGGCACTGTGCAGCAGGTGCCCCCTGTCTGTGAGGTTTCCATTCCTGGCTCCACTGTGGATGATGATGGTGGCTTCTTAGAGTCCCATAACGTGTTTTAGATTCATTTTTTTTTTTTGAGTATGATTGATTTACAGTGTTGTGCCAATTTCTGCCATACAGTGAAGTGACCCAGTCGTACAGATACATTCATTCTTTTTCTCATATTATCCTCCTTCATGTTCTATCTCAAGAGATTGGATATAGTTCCCTGTGCTATACAGTATGATCTCATTGCTTATCTATTCTAAATGTAATAGTTTGAATCTACAGAGTCTTTAGAGTGGCTTATCCATGACATTGGGGCCACCTGGTTTCTTGTTAAAATACAGATTCTGATTCAGTAGGTCTGTGGTAGTGCCCAAGCTTCTGCATTTCAAACAGTACCAAAGTTACACCAGTGTTGCTGGTTACAGACCCCATTTTGTTCAAAAATGATCTAAAGGGAGTTCCTGTTGTGGCTCAGCAGGTTAAGAACCCAACATAGTATCTGTGAGGATGTGGGTTAAGGATCTGGCATTGCTGCAAGCTGCTGTGTAGGTTGCAGGTAAGGCTCAGATCCTTTGTTGCTGTGGACGTGGCCTTGGCCTGCAGCTGCAGCTCTGATTTGACCCCTAGCCTGGGAACTTCCATATGCCGTAAGTGTGGTCCTAAAAAAAAATGATCAAAAAGACAAGACATTTTTTTTTTCTTGCTCACATTGATTGCATTCATGTCCCCAGGGATGGAAAGATACAAAAGAGATGAAGAAGACTAAAGACATTATGCTGCCATATGCTGGGAGACACATAGCAAACGTGAAATAATGTTAAGACACAGCTCTTGTGTTGTTCTACTGCTGACAATCCCTCCCCCTCTCCTCCCTCACAAGTAGGATAGTTTTAGAATCCATAGCTATAGGAGTGGTGGGAGAAAGCCTGTC
Organism: Catagonus wagneri; assembly: GCA_004024745.2. Lineage (NCBI taxonomy): Eukaryota > Metazoa > Chordata > Mammalia > Artiodactyla > Tayassuidae > Catagonus > Catagonus wagneri. Next base: position 23,466,404 of record PVHT021183524.1, read on the forward strand.
CTGGTTTTGGCTTGAGCTCTGGGCTTCCTCAGTTCCTCTAGGGCTGGTTCATCTCTGTTCTGAAGTTTGTCTCATTGTAGCTACCGTCTGCTGAATTAAGCTCCTACTAGTCAATATGCAAATTACAAAATTTCTCTTTCCATATTTGCAATGGTTGAGATGGCAGTCTTTGAAATAAAGCCTTTGTCAGTTGTATTTCCATTGATTTATTATTTTTGTTCATAATTCTTATGAACTACACAGTTTACTCCATTGCTAAAGGTACAACTCCCCTTTAATGTAAAAGCACTTAAAAAAGAAGAGAAAGTCTAAAATGAAAGCAACCAAAACTGCATTAATCACTAGATAGGCCCTCTTGTTTTCTTGCATCTGAATGATCTCAGGCCTTTCCTTAGAAGCCTTTTACTCTGTGATTGTTTTTATCTCTCACCTGTAAAAATGCTCCTCCTCAAAGCAATTATAGTTTCAAAATCTGGCTACTTTCTGCCTTATTAGCTACTGCTGTTTAACAATATATACTTCACTTGTTTGATTCACTCACACATAAGCTATTTCAACATGGAGTGTGTGAGGTGATGGGAATAACCCCAGATTCTAGGAAATGATATATTGGAGTTTTGTCTTTTAACTGCATTATAATCTGCAAGTGAGTTGTGAGCTGCGGAACAGTTGATGACATTTCATTGATAATGGATATTTAGGAGCTAACAGAGTGAGAAAAGAAAATTGGCTTAACTCTGGAAAAGCACTATTGATTATAGTTATTTAAGCCCAATTACCATGCTGCTCAATAGAAATAGGCCTACGCTTATATACATGTTCACATATTATTAAATGTTAGCTTTTAGTGTATATTTTATTTGAGTCATATGGTCAACTATGTACAAATGCAAGTCATGAGCCTAAAGTAATGGATGTATGCCACAAACCTCATGAGATATATTTCTTATGTCTGATGCCCTAGTTCTTTTGGTCTTTTCACTTATTTATACCACTTGGATTAATGGTTATTGTCCTTTTGCCCTTAGGAATATGGCCTGAATGCCCACATTAACATGCCACTTCACCATGTGACTCCACCATTGTTTTTGTTTCTTCCTGTCTATAGCCATGATCTCAGGGTCTTTGTTTGAAGGTGGTTCTTTCCCTCTCTCTGGAATTTTCCTGACCCTGCTCCCTGCTAACTCACCTTTTAGGACTTGGCTTTAGATGCCCTCTTCTTCGTTTCCTTTCCTCCCTAAGATTGGATTAGATGCTCCTCATATAGGCTCCTTGTACTTGATAGTTTCTCCATTAAAATTTTTTTCATAATGTATTGCCAATAATTGTTTACATATCTGTGTTCCCTTCTAGAAATGAGCCCCTTGGGAGGAAGGAGTTAGTTTTATCCCTTGTTGTATCCTCTGTGCTTAGCATGGCACATGACACTTAGTAAGAGCCAATAAAACTTGTTGAATAAATAAATGAATCAGCAAGTCCTCTCCTGTTCAGCCCAGAGCACACTGCTTCTTCCTGCCTCAGAGGAGAGTGGCAGGTTGGCTGCAATAAATTATTTTCATGACTGCTGTGATTAATGTCCAAAGCCATGTTAAAATTTGACCAATTTTTTTCTTTATAAATCAGCATCAATCTGGCTATAACCACAGCCTTCATTTCATTGGCAAAACGGAATCCTTCCTTATTGTTCATCATGAGTTTTCAAGTATAAGAGCAAACTAAAATGTCTTTGCTTTATCTTAAAATGCCCAGGTGGAGTTCCCCTGTGGCACAGTTAGTTAGGGATCTGACATTGTCATTGCAGCGGCTTGGGGTCACTGCTGTGGCATGAGTTTGATCCCTGGCCTGGGAACTTACGCAGCCATTAAATTTTTTTAAATAAAAAAAATGCCCAGATATATTAAAGTACTATGAGGACATATTAGAAATTAATTTCATAATTAAGAAACAGAGTTAGTTAGAAGCTGATGGGTTCAGAGTTTCATTTTATTCCCTAATGTCCCAATAAAGCATCATCATAGTATTCAGTCTATAGTAAGTTCCCAGTAAATGTAAGGTATTATCTTTATAACCTCTTCCTTTATCTTTTTCTGCTATCTACTCCTTCCCCTTTAACTACTGGCCTTAAGAAAATAGATTTCAGACTCTAAAGAGGATAAAAGGCAGAGCCCTGAGATTTAATTTGTTTCCTTTGTTTTTAGGTCGCACTTGCGGCATATGGAAGTTCCCAGCCTAGGGGCTGGATTGGGGCTGCAGCTGCCGGCCTACACCACAGCCACAGCAACAGGGGATCTGAGCCGTGTCTGTGACCTACACCACAGCTCATGTCAGTGCTGGATCCTTAACCCACTGAGCAGGGCCAGGGATCAAACCCACGCCCCCATGGATACTGGTCAGGTTCGTTACCACTGAGCCACAATTGGAACTCCCTAATTTGTTTCTGAAAAAGGGTTAGATGTTCCTCCCCTCTTACATCCATGAAGCCTCAGTGTTTTCTTCTTAAGCTTCAGATCAATTCAACAAGTGGTTATTGTACATCTTTTATGTGCCTAGAACTGCATTAGGCTAGTCTTAGTGCAGCTACTCGGGTGATTATAAAAACCTATGATGCTGCCAGTTCTTTTTTTTTTTATAGCATTTCCATCCTTTTTTTTTCATATTAACAATGAATTTTATTTCAGTTATAGGTGTACAAAGATCATAAGTCAATACGATAGATTTTGTGTCCCAAACCCACAGTGCATCCCCCCACCCCCCAGATTGTCTTATTTGAAAAACCAAGGTTTTCCAAAATCTGTGAGTCATTGTCTGTTCTTCAAAGAAGTTCATTGTGTCTCTTTAGTT
>PVHT021183524.1:23470244-23522046 GCA_004024745.2 Catagonus wagneri
CAGTTACTTTCCAGTCTGTGGGGCTTCCCACCCGGGAGGTATGGGGTTGCTTCTATCGCGTAATCACCCCTCCTACCTCTTGATATGGTCTCCTCTTTGTCTTCTGGAGTAGAATATCTTTTTTGGAAGTTTACAGTCCAGTTGGTTGAAGGCTGCTCGGCATTTGTTTGTAGTTTTGCTGTTTTTCGGGAGAGAAGTTTAGCTCCAGTCCTTCTATTCCGCCATCTTAATCCAATCTCTCGATGCTGCCAGTTCTTAAGCAGCTTCAAAGTCTGTCTGTAATTACTTCTTTAGGGACCAGTACTAAGTAGTCCCATAAGCTCATTCTTACCACTGGTCGCTGTGCCTTTCAATATGCTCTACCCCCCATCTCTGACCCACTCATCCTCTCTTTGTCTCCAGAACAGAATGCATGCTCCCCTGGGAATAGATATTCATGGTCTATCCAGTAATCTTGACAGTGGAGTAAAGAAGATTCTACAGAGTATGCACAGTATACATAAACACTATTAAAGACAGTTTGCAAAGTATAACCCAACCTCATGAATCAACAGAAACCACAGCAGACTCCAAGAAGCCTGGAATGCTCTGTCACACCTCAGTGGAGCAGTTATATTCCCTTTATTCTTCGGAAACCCATTTTGAAAATCAAATATATATTGCAAGTGAAGGCTTTCACTTAAACTCACACAGCAAATAAATCATTAGGCATGCCTGAAATTCATTTCTCTAAGTTCTCCTGCTGTGATTAGCTCTCGTGGAGGTGGCCAGATGGGAAATAACTTCACCAACTATTTTGCAATACTTTTGCACAATGGGGTGAACTAAGGATACAACTTTAATTTGGATGTCAGATTCCTCTGTGGACTTTACAAGCCCTTTAAAATTGTACAAATATCACCACCATCCATTTGCACGGGTATAAAACAATCAGCTGCAGAAGGGAAAAGAACATTAGGTTTCTACTTGGTAGACTCCTGTAAGCACTTACACAATTTATTTATGCATGTTGCCATTCCTAGTTTATATGCACTGACAGAGGTGATGGGGAGTAGGCGGACGGATAGGGTACATACAGATTGGCTATTTGCGTGAGATGTTTCTAAGTCTGGGATTGCCTCTTTTGTGTTTGTAAACACAGATTATCTTTTGCATGTTGATGGAAGTGTGAGTTTGATGGATGCTCCTTTATAATAGATAAGATGATGATGATTGGCAAAAACATAGCAGTGGGGATTATGGATGGCAAGAGAGTAGGTGATTGATGAGAAAAGCAGGAAATGTGAACCTGAGAAAAAAAGGTATAAGAGGAAATGATAAATTCAACCAAAACCAAAGCCTTAGTGGCATAACAATAATAGATGTGTCTTCTAGAACTTGATGCTGTAATGGAGAGTGGAGAGTCTATAACTAAAAACAGGAGAAAAGTAATAGTTCAGGTTTAAGGGCAGGTGTGTGTGTGGTCATTAGGTTTGGAAAAATCCTCTCAAAAAGATGTCTTCAAGAACTGGGACCAAGACAGGGTACCCAGTCATCCTGGGGTGGGACCACTTGGACCAGGATAAGCCAAATTTATGTCATGGATGAGTGTGTCTCATCATGGTTCCCAACAACACGTGCACATAGATAGTTTAATGAGAAAAGAAGTGTTAGCCTGTGCCAGTTGCTGGGGACACAATGACTAGTGGTCTCCTACCAATAATGGGTTCAGAGTGGGGTGGGGAGACTGTCAGGTGGACCTTAGTGATATCTCTAAAATCCTGCTGTTGGTTGTCAGGCAATATTCAGTCTACCTGCTTCCTTGTTGGCAGAGCTCCAGATTTGGTTTGGGATCTATTCCTCCCCCAGGTGAATCAGAGGAAGTTAATCCCAACCTCATCCCAGATCCAAGTGGAAAATCCTAACCCATCTAAGTAAACTTCAGTGGTCCTACTCCTCTTGCCCATGAATTGTTTAGGACTGAACTGTGGTCAGTGGTGACCAACGAGTTAGAAGAGAAGCTCTTCTTGGGGGTGAAGCTTCTGGGAAATATTTCCTCACCCTGAAAAGAGTCATTTACAAATGCATGGGCTCTTGTTCCTCTGGATGTGGTTGTGTCTGTGTGCAATACACCAAGAGGCAGCATCCATCTTCAGCCATGGGGAGAGTGAGTCCAAGATGAGGGTGGTATACGCAGGTTGGCAGAATAGAGTCTGGATCCTCGATGACCTTTCTTCAAACCAATGCATTCAGCAATCTTGTATATTTTCTTTTGTGGAACACTAAATGTCCTGGTAGTCTAAGCAGGTTGGTTTTGTTTCTGTTTGTTGCAATTAGAAGCATTTTGATTGAGACAGATGCTATTCTTGAGAACTTTCTCTGAAGATTATTCTACGCTAGTAACATGGGTCCTCTTGAGGTTAGGTGCGAGGCATGGATGTTGCTTCCTCTTCCCATTCTAGATCATTCCTCTGGTCTCTGGAGGTAGTCAAAGGCTTCGTCTTACAGTTCCTGATCCGTGACTAAGATTATTGCCTAGGCTTTTGCTGATGAATCCTAGAAGCGAGAACCAACTTGTGCGAACACTGTCTTTTCATTGCCTAGTCCTTGTTAGGACCAGTTCTTCACCTGGACTCCTAGATAGTAAAGATACAGGGCCCTTTCCCTCTGTGCTCCCTATCTTCTCCTTCTCTCTGTCTTCCCTATCTCCTTGGTCACAGGTCCATCTTCCCAACCTCCTGCAATATGGAAATATAGCTGTAGCCTCCTCCCCATACAGAGTCCGTGGGCAGCCAGAACAGTCAGGAAGAGGAGAGGGAATATGTGCTTTAAAACTCCATGGAAAAGTTAGCTCCACAAATGGGAACATTTGGGAAAGAACTGTAGAGTGAGAATGAGTGGAATTCAGAGTCAGGAAGGCTGTAAACAAGGGAAGCCCAAACTACAAGAGATACAATTCAGAGCCCTCATCCTTGAACACAGGTGGTTGTGATGATTCAACCGTATTAGGATAAATGGTCCATATCTTCCTAATTTTAGGTAGTAGAGGACTGACAGTGTGAGAAGAGCAAAACATTTATTTGGTTATATAAAAGTAATACAAATTATAGTAATTTATGCAAACAGCATTTTATTTGTGCCTAATTACCATGCCACCATAAGAACTCTGCATATACTAAATATGGTGTACTTTTATATGATAACTTGTGTCCTCAGCCTTCCCAGAATTACTCTGCAGCACTGTCATCAGCTAATCTAGTACTTAATGCTCACTCACAGCCTCACTCACAGCCACTGCCTGTAATTTACCTACATGCTTTCCAACATTTCTAGTGTTTCTCCATGATCCAATGGGAAACTTATTTGGATTTTCAACCGGTATTGTATTTAGAGGTATATAATTTGAACAATTTAATTTTTATGGTGCCTAATATTCTTTCCAACTTTTAAAGGATGCTCAGTCTTTATTTGATGGTACTTTATAAATGCCAGGCATTTTTTTCTAAGTGATTCACAAATTTATTTCACACCTGCATAATAACCCATGACATAGTGTGGTGGACACTATTGCCTTTCTCACATGCCCCTGGCCCACCTAGATTACCTCTCACTGGACAGTACCACGTGTGCAGACAGTGAGGACCACTTGTCAGTGAAAAACATCCTGGTTGCCTTGTCCTGCATAGATCCTCCAAGGGTCCTCAGCATAGTTACACCCATTGCCCTGAGGAAGGACCCACTTTTTGATGGCTCCTCATGACCTTCTCTCTGTTTCACTTCCCCTCCCTCCTTCACTTGTGCTTCCTGAGATTGCCTCTCAAATAATTATCTGCAACTGAATTCTTTTCCTGCGGTCTGCTTTGGGACTACCCAAGCTATAACACTAAGTTCTGTTATTATCCTCACTTTATAGGTGGATAAACTGAGGCACACAGCGGTTTACTAATTTGCTCAAGGTCATCCAGCTTGACCTTGGTGGAGCTGGAATCTGAATTCAGGTTTCACTCTGTTCATAACCACTACCCTAGGCTGCCTCTAAAAACCAGACTCTGTAATTGGTGAACATGTCTACATTCTACTTATCCATATCATCCTCAATAATATAAACAGGGAGGAAACTGGCCCTTGGCCAAACCCGGTGTATTTACTGTTTTTGTAAACAAAGTTTTAGTGGAACACAACTGTGACCATTTGTTTACGTATTGTCTATGGCTGCTTTTGTACTACAAGGACAGAGCTGAGAAGTTGTGAAAGAGACCAAAGTTTGGCAGAGTCTAAAATGCTTACTCTCTGCCCCTTTACCAAAAAGGTTAACGACTCATACTATTTCTCCTTAAAGCATGATCTTTCTCACCTGGAATCTGTTTAGCAGCCATCAGCGAGACTCCCAGAACATCAGCTTGACTTTGGGTTGTGTTGCTTCAGGGATTCTGAACGTCTAGTCAGTAAGCACGTTTCCTGCTCTGTTCCTCTGGGTGAGCCCAGGGGTCACTGACATACTCAACTGCTGAGCCTGTGGCTTACTCTTCTCCCAGCTGCCAGTCAAATGACCTGTGACTGTTTCTCCTTTTCCCAGCTTGACGTGTTTTTTAAGAGGTACAAAATATCCCTTTACTATTAACCTGTATATAACATTGCCCATGTTAAACACGTGAGTTAGGCCCAAAGGAAGCTTCTTCCAGAGATGTAATCATGCAGAAGAGGAGCTTGACTAATTCTATGCAGGCAAAAAGAGATCTAATCTTATTTTAGATGATTCAATGGGAACATTTTGATTAGTTTGGTAGAGCTGTTATGCTAAATGTTTGTTTGGGAATTTTTGTGTCTATAGCAATTTCTTTTGGGCACAATATTTGCCTTATGCATTTATACACAGGTGTCAAAGGCACGTTTACACACATTCACATCAAAGGCACCCATTTCCTAAGCTAAGCAATTGAATAGATATCTCATTATGCACCATTTATGCCAACTTCCAATATGGAACTTTTTTCCTTCTTCAGGAAATCATAGTAATACTGTGAAAATATCTGTTTAACCACTTTGATAGTAATATCTGCCTTTCCAGTCAGTGCTTTCAGAACATTCTAGAATATACCTGTCTTAGTTCAGTTTGCTATAACAAAGTTCCATAGACTGTGTGGCTTATTAAACAACTGAAATTTATTTCTTACAGTTCTGGAGTCTGGAAATGTGTGATAAGGGTATCAGCATGGTTGGATTCTGGAGGCTTCTCTTCTGGGGTGCTGACTTCCGTCGTACCCTCACATGGCAGAGGGCAGAGAGAGGAATCAAGTTCTCTCATGATTCTTCTAAGTGTGCTAATCCCATTCATAAAGGCTCCAGCCTCGTGACCGCTTCTAATCCTAATTGCCTCCCAAAGGTCCCACCTCCTTATACCATCTCAATCTCATTTGGGAGTAGGGTTTCGTCATGTGGATTTTTGGGGGACGTGAACATTCATAGTCATAGCAATATCATTTTATAGAGCAGGGAAAGATGCCACTTGGCACTGAATGAAAGTGTACCAAGAAAGTAGAAAATATATCATGCAAACTTTTCCTTTTCAGCCAGATTCATGTAGTGACCATTCACATATTCTAGACTTGTAGACAAGATCTTCAGAGAGCATAATGAGTACTTAATCTAAACTATCTTCTTAAGAATTTTTTTTTTTTGTGGGTCAGAGAGGTTGAAGTAGGGAACTACACACACATAACTCCTGCAATCCCTGAGAAGAAAGTTGACCCAAATATGTACCCAGCTATTTTGCCCCAGCTTGACTACAGTTTCATTGAGGTCGTTTATGAAGCTCAGGGACTTCTGATTGTCCCCAAACACCTGGCAATGCATACACTTTCTCAGCTTTCAACCATAACTAATTTATGATGAAGAATCACAGTTCAAACAAGTGGGAAATCCTCTCTTCAATTCAGTGTGCATAAGAGAGAACGGCTTATCCTGAAACCAGAAAGCAAATAAATGATTACCATTTAATAAACGATCTGTAGTTTACAAAACTTCATTCCCAGCCTGAACTTGCTGGGAATCCTTCAGGAGCAGATCTGCTCAGCGAATTTATTGCTTGTCATCAAAGGACAATGAATTTATTGCTTGTCATCAAAGGACAATGACCGATGTTCCTCCCCTTGGGAGGTTTTGATGGAATCATGACTTAAGACTAAAGTCGGTCCTCGAATGACAAAGGTTTGAAATAATTATCTGCCACCCTTATCAGTTTGGTCATTCAAGGAGCCACCTATAAAGTGCAAACAATGTGTTAATCACAAAGTTCCTGATTGTTTGGGCTTCCTGGAGAGCTGGCCACATCAATAGGCCCCTGGGGACAGTGATTGTCAGTGGAGGGAATGGAGTAAAGAAGAGAAGGGAGAGGGGAGTGGTATGTGCAAATCACCAGAGCTCTTCAAACTGAGCCAGGCTCTCTCTCCTTTCCCTTGGATTCTGATACTTTTTTTTTTTTTTTTTGGTCTTTTTAGGGAAGTACCCAGGCTAAGGGTTGAATCAGAGCCATGTCAATGCTAGTGCCGAGCCGCGGCAGCTCATGGCAATGCTGGGTCCCTAACCCAATGAGCGAGGCCAAGGATTGAACCCATGTCCTCATGGGTACTAGTTGGGTTCATTACTGCTGAGCCACAACGGGAGGTCCCTGGATTCTGATACATAATTCTGCACACTTCACCTCTGAGCTGAGCGAAGTGTTACTGCATTTCCACTGCTTTTTACAGTGTCTCTGCTCCATCCACGGCATGCTGGTCTGTGACTGTCCTTCCTGTGAGGTTCTGGCTGCCTGTGGCTGGAGCCTGTCAATCATTTGTAGGGCCGATATCCCTCAGGTATTAAAGTTTCAAAAAGACAGGATCCGTTCACTAGCTTTCCTCTTCCATTGGTATTCAGACCCATAGACCTTCCCTATCGAATTTTCTTGGCTTTGCTGCCTGCCCTAGTTCTTCTTTTTACATTATTCATGGCTTTTATTTCTCACTTAGTAATTTTAAATTTTATTCCTGCTTTTACACCCCCTTAACCCAGGTTTTTATCTTGAAAAATGACTGCTCTGGATCAACCAGTCAAAGAAGAAGGAGTAAATTATCAGTGTTTTTTTTTTTTTTTTAAGTTTAGAGTTCCTAAATTATTCTATTTTTATTTTCAATCACCATCACCGAGCTTGCCATTAGACAGTGCTTCTCAACTTTAGTGGCACATTGGCACCATCTGGACACTTTAAAAAATATTGATGCCTGGACTCACCTCCAGAGATTCTGTTTTAATTGGCCTGGGGTGAGACTTGAGCACTATAAGTTTTAAAATCTCCCTGCGTGATTCTTTTTTTTTTTTTTGTCTTTTTGCTTTTTATGTAGAGCCGCACCCACGGCATATGGAGGTTCCCAGGCTAGGGGTCTAACAGAAGCTGTAGCCGCCGGCCTTCACCACAGCCACAGTGTCTGCAACCTGCACCACAGCTCACGGCAACGCCGGATCCTTAACCCACTGAGCAAGGCCAGGGATCGAACCCTCAACCTCATGGTTCCTAGTCAGATTCATTAACCACTGAGCCACGAAGGGAACTCCCTGCGTGATTCTTATGTGCAGTCAGGGTGAAGAGATACCACCAGGGGCAATGCTGTGAAACAAAGCTGTCTTTGGAAGTTTAGAATCCTTTCACCTTCTCTTTCAGCATAACTATCTTCCTTTAAGATTCCCTCGTATGTCAGGAAAGCTGGGCTCAGGTTTTTGCCGTACTGCTCTGTAACCTGGAGCAAGTCCCTCCGTCAAACTGAATCTTAGTTTCTTCATCAGTAAAAGCTCCATGTTCCACCCTAATGAGGCCTTGAGGTGGACCAGCCAACAGCGCTGCAGACAGGCTCCTGGGGTAGAACTGCTGGTTCTGCACTGTCGTTGTAGAGTCGGGTTCAGGGGAAACCGAATGAAACTGAACCAACTAATGGTGCCTGTAGTCGTGCACGCATCCCCTGCCTGTCACTAATATACCCCTGCTGTATGCACTGAGGAGAAGTCACCTCTTAAGACCCCAGACTGGTTCTTTCCAGTTTCCAGCTCTCAGAACCTCTGAACCCCCCACAGGGTACCAGGCAAGTGTCCAAAAGCCTTTGCTGATCACCCCCATGTATATCAGCAAAACTTTCAACTCTGTGGCACAGGCTTTGAGGTGGTCCAATGAAATTCTCTCCCCTGCTGGTCACAACATGCAGCCATGGAACTAGGGAGGATCCAGAATGTGTGGAGGAAGCCAGGCAGACAGGGGCCTAAGCTCCCTCCCTTCTCTGCTTAGGAAAACATTTGAGTTGGTGCCTCTTCCATTATGAAGTGGAGGGTCAATAAATGTGAACAAGAGACTGGAACACGTGGACCTAACCCCAATTTTGCAGATGAGAAGACAAAGCAAGTCTTCTAACCTGACCCCAGTGGTCCCTTTTCGTGATGTCATGTTGTTTCTCCACATGTAGTAAGAGGTTGGCTTGATTAACAAGGCCCTTACTGAGAAGTAGAGTGTGTTAAGAGGAGAAAAAGAAAAACAGAGAAGAGGAAAGATATCACAGCCCATGAATTTGTGTCCCATGACACTCGAAGCTCAGTCTGCCTGAGGCATTTGCCCTTGCTTTCCTCTCCTTTGGAACACTCTTACCCATCAGCGTGTGGTTCATCCCTTCTCTGTTCAGTCGTCCCCTCACTGCCCCCATCACTCCTTACCCCCTTGCCCTGATGTTTTTGTCCATCGCAGTGGTTGACCCAACTGTATTATTTATTTGCTGCATGTTTGCTTAGCCATGAACTCCTGGAGGGATGGATTTTGCTTGTCCTGTTTACAGCTCTACTCTGGTGCCTAGGACAGTATCTGGCAAAAAAAATTAAAAAAAAGGCAGATTGAACAAATAAATGATGATGAATGAGTGAGTGAGGGAGTCCTTGGGATGGAGAGTTGTCTGCTTTGGTGTGTGAGAGACAAAATAGTCCCTGTGTCACTGACTCTGTCCAACATCTCAGTCCCTTGCCCAGCTCCATAGCATTTGACTTTCTGATTTTGTTTACTTTCTGTGTTCCCCGCTAGAATACAAACTCCATGCAGGAAGGGACTTTTGTTTTTATCTGTAATAACCCTTGCTCTCTCCCCAAAGCTACGACAGTACCTGGCAACATAGCAGGAATTCAATAAATTTCCTTTAGTATATAAATGAATAACTTACTTAGGAGATGTTAAAGCCCATCAAACTTTGGCAAAGGCAGTATTTTTCAAGTATGTCTCTGCTGTCATCAGCTTTGGATTTTTCACTCTCCTTCCTCTTGCTGAAAGGAAGGTGCCCAATAGCCTGTGGACTTCTTCCTCTCCTCCCATCCAAATGCAGCAGGTCTCCACACCAGCCTCTAGCAACTTCCCCTACACTGTGTCTTCCATTGCTCCTTCCGTATCTCTGCTCTTGCTGTTTTGAACCGATCCCCTGATGCCTTTCTTTCCTTAGACACCAGGTCTCCATATCTCTTAGAACCAGCTCTTTCCTGAAGCCTTTCTGACCCATAGCCAGAAGTGTGTTTTTCCTTCTCTGAATCTCTGTAGGAACTGACACCCCTCAAGTGGTACTTAAGACATATTAGAAGAGATGGAAACTCTTTGGAGATTATGTTGGTGAGACTTTAGTCCAAGATTGTGTTCCCCAAGACCTGGAGGCAGGTGTCAGCAGCAGGGAGTCAGCTTCCTGCTTACTCTTAGGTTGACACAAGAATCTTTAAGGTTCACAAACAACTTTCTCTCTACACAGGTGGAGGCCACTTTCAACTCTGGACTGCAGTGGTTCTCCTATTTTTAAGCCTTGGAGAATTCCAACAGCTTTGCTGCAGATGGGATTAGAGGACCAGATCCCAGAAATTCTCCACACTGTAACTCCTATCCTTCTCTTGAACCTCTGGCCTTCACTCCAGCCTCTGTCTCTGGGAGAGGGTCTCATGACCAGAGGGTTTTATTTTCTTCTTTTAAGCTCCTCCAGTCTTTTCTTCCTCTTCTAGAAGCACATATTCTAGCAATCTTTCACAGTCTTCAGCCCACTCTGGGCTCATAATTAATATCCTCCTTCCTCTGTCCATCAAGTTAGCATTATATATGTGTGCTTCATTTCCTAGCAGACAAGAGCTTACTGTGTTAGCTGCATATTTTCACAGATAAAAAAATCTAAGGCTTAAGACAGGAATTTCTCCTTTAAAACAGACCATGTAATGAGGAGGCTTTTTAACACCTCCCCAGTAGACTTTCTCCTTTGCTTGTCCACCCCCGATTTTTATGGGCAGCATGAGACAATCAGGAATGTAGGTGGACATTTCTATTTTCTCAGAAGAATAATATCTGAAGTGGGAAATAGTGATGAGTGACAGATTGTGATAGATGAAGAATTTTCAGACTTAAAGATTATTCAAGGCAAACAGACTTTCCTTATACTATTTCATGAGAAAAAGTTAATACTCTATATTATTATTTCCGCTTTTTATGTCCTAGTCCATTTTCACCCTTAGATGGAATATCCCAATTACATATTGTATGCTTGGTGGGGACATCTTTCAGAGAAACAACAGTATAAATGTTGGAAGCCTTTTGTAATATCTCATAATACCTCGTTTTGGTAAAATAGCTACGTTCAGTGTTGTTCATTTATTCATTAATCAGTTTATTCATTCATTTATTCAGTCACTCACTCAGTACATTTTAAGAAATGACTCCTTGCCAAGCACTGTGCTGGGCACTGAGGACACAGTGGTGAACATGACACAGGCCCTGTGGTCATGGATCTTCTGTGAAGATGAAATGAGTCAGATGGTAAACAAGTAAACATACAGGAGGTCTGCTTTAGATAAGGGAATCAGGGAAAGCCAGCCATACCCATGAACCTGGCCCCCTTTCAATCCAGCATAGCAACCTGACACCAGCACTTCTTAGCATCTTTTCACACCAGGACATCCATAGAAAGTGATAATATTTGTACAACAAACTGAGATAAACCACTAAGTCTGTGTGAGGCAAAAAGAGGCTAGCTGGAGGGAACCAGGTAACCTAGACCCCACAGCCTCCAGAGATCACAGAGCTCTGCCCAGAAGCACATCTCAACCATCTGGAGGGGCTGGTGCCCTGCCCGGGATCGCCTGGTAGCCCTGACGCCTTACCCTGCTTATTGCACCAAGTCGAAGTCTTTAGTCAACCTGGGGTCCTAAGTATAAAATCCATAATCCAGGTGCAGTTTCTTCCTATTCTTCCAGTGCCATCTTGCGTACTAATAACTTATTATTACATACTAAGTTATTGTTATTGTTACATACTAAGTTATTGTTACATACTAATAACTTATTCACTGTATGTAGACAAGTATGACCAGTTTAGGGCCTAAAACTTAGGCTGGGCATGGCTGTGGACTGGGAACGAGGCAGGTTGTCCGGAATCTCTAAAGATATCCACACTACCTTATATTTGTACAGTGCTTACAGTTTGTGAAGAGTTTTAGTGTATCACACGTCAACTGATAACAACATATAGTTAAGAGCGAGCAATGTAAATAATCTCTTGAGTAAAATCTTATAGAGTCCGATCACTAAGGCTCACCTCTCTTCCTCCCAAACCCTCAAATTTTCATTTGGAATCAATTTACTCCTAGTTTACAGACAGTTTGTAACAAACTTGGATTGAACTTAACAATCACTAAAGGTGATAAAGAGGGAGGAAGTGTCATATGTCTACTTGAGATGGATGTAGGACAGCAGTGAGAGGTGACAGGAGGTAGTGAGAGAAGATATCAGTAAACACAGAAATCTAGAACTAATAAAGAGGCCAGTGGTCCCACTGACCTAAACTGATTTTGAGGGCATCATTGTCTTAACAGAGGACCGTATAGTAGTTGATATTAGTAAGAATCAGTTGAGATCCTAGGTCAGGAACAGGTTAAATCATGGTCTTCATACCATGTTTAAGAATGCGTAAAAGAGATATTTCCATTTAAAGTCTTAAAAATTCATTACTTGAAAATATAAATCCTGAGCCATATGGAAAAGTCAGCTATCAGCTCCTTTCTAAAGGTCTCCAGATAATCAGAATCTTACAGTATATGCTTATATTTTGCTGTATTTGTTGAATAGAGTTTCATGTTCCATGTCCTCTATTTTAATAGCCAATACAGAAAATGATTTGTTTTCTCTCTTTTTTTGTATAAGCCCACTACTTTAGTTGCTGTTTATTGAAATAGATCTTGATTGACTTTGGCCCTCAGCTAGATTATTTTTTTTGTCTCTTCACCCCTGCTCCAGATAGTGAAACCGAAGTATCCCAGCTATTTTTAACATCCATTGGGAAATTAGAAACAGCTTCTGATCTTTGTCTAACATAATTCAATACTTACCATTGAAACAATGAGCTCTTGTTACATCAGTTAGCTTGGGCACACTTATATGACTGATGAATCATTTTCCCTTTGAGAAAAATCAAAGCTTCCCAGTATTCCTACTAAAGAGAAGTAAATATTCGGATCTCTTAAAAAATAAAAAGCTATGTGGATGGCCTCAAAATATGTCTCTGGTTATAGCAGAACTTTAGCAAATTCTGTCCAGAAATTCCAATAGAATTTGGGGCGTGGAGGAAATTCTCAGCCATTCTTCTCCAGTCCTGAAGCAATGTCAAGAAAGGGAGGAAATGTACTGAGCATCTACTATGTCCCAGGTGTTGAGATTTATGTTAATTCCTAAAATATTTCCATGCAGAAAGTATGAATATCCCAGGAAAATGGAGATTAAGGGAAGTGATATAATGAGTTCGTGTCACAGCCAGTAGATAGAGTTATCCCCGATTAAGTGACCTGAACAGGAGCCCACAGGCCAGGGAGACCCTCTGCTGAAGGCATTTGTGGAAAGATTATTTTTTCCATGACTGGAGAATGAAATTCAGTGAGGACGTGACGTGAGGCACCATAACATGTGTAAGGGAGCCACTAATACTCCTCTTTGGGTCCTATGCCCATAATTTTTTTTAGTTAAAGTATAATTGATTTACAATATTGTATTAGCTTTAGATGTATAGCAAAGTGATTCAGTATATATATATTTATATATATTTTTTCAGATTGTTTTCCATTATAGGTTATTATAAGATAGTACGTATAGTTCCTTGTGCTATACAGTAGATCTCTTTTTTAAATTAGAGTATAATTGATTTACAGTGTTGTGTCAAGGCTCACCTACTCCAACAAATACATTTAACATCCGTCTACTCATGAGACCCTCTCAGAAATAACATCTTTCTCTTACTGTTTTATTCGGGTGATATGAAATAAGGTTGAATTTTTAAAATAAGCTGGTTGATATACAGTTTTGTAGCAAGTTCATAGTTCTCAGGCCACAAACTGAGAAGTGCTAAATATGGAGAGTTCTTTGCTTTATCATAACTGTACTTAGTTTTTGTCTTGAGCCTGATGCTTCCCGATGGCAGAAATGACTTGACTTGGCAAGTCAGAGTTCTCTGAGTCATTTCAGCCTCAAACTCTGTCAGTTCAGAACTTGCCCTCCCCTCTCCCTGGGGTGCTATGTAAATTCTGAGGTTATGAAAAGGTGAGGTATTGAAGGGGGTCAGCTAACCCCATCCACTGGGGCTCATGCCGGTCACCCACTGGTCTGGGTACATGTGGCATATATCCTCTTGTCCTAGGGCACTGCCCCAAATCTTTTGTCACTTGACTGCATCTTTTACTCTAGGACCCTTGAGAAATTATTGCAGCCCTTGTGCTCCGTAGGTCTGCAGGGGGTTTGTATGAAAGCACCTCAGGCCCATCTCCCCAGGAGTTCCATGCTGTCCTCGCTGAAACAGGAGACACTGTGGATGCCTACAGTGACTCAGAGCCCCAAGGGAAATTCAGGGCACAAAATACCCAAATTGATGTAGAGGATCCATGGCACCCTGCCTTCCAGACCGGGCCAAAGGCAGCAGGGTGCAGACGTCCATTACTGCTTCTCTGTTACTCTCCTCCCTGGTGTTCTTTGTCTCCTTGTCCCCAGACAGCTTTGAAACTGAGAGCTGAGCACATTGGCTCTTATGTCATGGGATCAGGCATTTTCTCCAAATCGGTGGCTTATAGCAGAGACATTTGCTTTTAATACCCAAGAGCTGGGCACTGAGACACAAAAGCTCTTTCTGACAACCTATTATATCTGCTGTGAGTTTGAAAGTCTATTTGAATCCAAAGGCTGAAAGTCTTATTCTGCATTGCTTGAGTGTAGCCTTTCCTCCTTGAAGCTATAAACTCTGAAAATATGACCGTCTCTAAGCCTGGAGAGAAACCAGCAGGATTAGACCATAAATAACCCTTCAGAAGGTGCTGTACTAGAATCCAGTCTCCGTGCACCTGAACATCCAGGGATCAGAGCCCCCAGGCCCTGGAGTCTGCAGCTTTCCCAGCCTGCCCTCAACAGGTGACCCCCCAAACTCAGACTCTGGCTTCAGCAGTCAGTGTGTACATGGGGGTGGGGATGGCCTCCCTCTGCTACATGTTGTGTCCAGGTATGCTCCAGCCTGAGCACAGTGCTGAGAGAATAGGAGCGAGCACACATCCACCTGGGGACACATCTGCCCACAAGTTCTAGTCATGTATTGAGGTCCCCAGGCCCTGTTGCCCAGGAACTTCATTACATCACTGTATTTACACTAAAAGGTAACCCCTCCACCGGCATTGTCACCTGAGGATCATTAGTCTGGCTGTATGAAGATCGTTTTAATCATTGGGCTTGTGGACTAGAGCTTGGAGGCAAAGTTGAGTTCTGGTTTGTACTGAGAGGCATCAAATTGTTCAAGTAGCTCTTCAAGGAATCTAGATTACATGTTACTGTAGGTACTGATGGCTGCCCTCCATCCTTATAATAAAACCTGGGCGTTTTGAAAGGGTACAAGGCTTTCAGGAATCAAGACTATATCGTCCTACCTTCCTTGCAACCAGATGTAAAACATGTAACTAAGTGCTAGTCCAGGAGATGTTAGAACAAAAGTTTTGTAGCAACCCCACAACCTCCTAGAAAGACAGTTGGCACACATCCATCCTATCATCCCTTCCTTCATCTGACAGTGGAATGAAGTAATAGCTTTTGCACAATGAGGAGGCGAGTCCTACCCTAGGGATGGATGATGGAGAGCCTTACTTGAGAGAGCCTTGTTTCCCAAAAGTCTTTACTGAGTAACTGTTGATGCACCAGACCACTGATTGGTAGACTTTTTAAATGAAAGAGTAAAACCTTGTATGTTTAAGCCACTGCTCATTTGGATAGTCTGTCTTGGGCAACCAAACCAATTTTTAATAGATCTAAATGATGACTGGATCCAAATCTGTTTGGGCTTGTGGTAAGGGTGGTAGAGGAGAGTGTCAGAGATCTATCTGAAATTGCCAACTTACAAGTAGTGATATTCATGAATGACTCTTGAACTTGGCAACAGTTTCAAGAATCAGGCCAGGTGCAGAGAGGTTTTTATTCTGCAGCTGTGGAATGTTTGTGTTTGATAGCGTCTCCTTCCCTTCCAGCAGTGAGAGGAATGGCTATAATATAAAGGGTCTGTCTATTGTGCTTCAAGATGTCAAGTGCCCTTTTCCAGTGACTTGTGGGGATTCGCAGTGGTTGCCATAGAGACCAAGTGAATCCAAGTTCAACCACGATAGCTAGGCCTTTTTATTCAAAGGGACATATTTTGAAGAGGAATCAACTATGTAAGATAGTAAGGTGACTCATCTTTCATTAGTGCAGCAAAGCATGCCGAAGCCTTCCTTCAGGTCTTCATGAATGTTATCCCAAGAAGCCCATATTTGTGAGTGAACCCTGAAATGATTAATTGATATATTTTCTTTAGCCACCCAGCACCTGTTTTCAAAGAATTCTCTTCTTCCAGAATTTTAAGGAGGAAAATTGTCATGAATCCACCTTCTTTACCATATCAAAAAAAAATGTACATTTTCCAGCCTTTGTTTCTCTCTCCCACACGCTTGAGAATTGTTCTCTGAACCAGCAAGTTGTGATGGAAATAGCACTGGACCTGTGATTAGGAGACCCAAGCCTGTTTTTGGCTCTGCCCTTTCTTTATTAGCTCTATGCTTTGGGTAGGACTGCTCTGGGCCTCAGTTGCTTGATCTGTGATGTGAGGGGTAATGTGAGATGACCTCTAAGATTCCTTCTAAACCTAAGAACCTGAAATCTCTCCTGATTTTAATTCTCCTATTGACCTTAATCAGGTTTCTCTGTTTTTCCCAACTAGCATGCAAGCTGTTGTAATAAGTACTCAGTACATGTTTATTTGATGAATGAATGAATGATCAATCAATAAATCAATCTGTCTGGCTTCAAGACTGATTTACATAAATGTTGTACTTTTTTTTTCTTTTACTTAGCCAGACTCAGAAATTAATTGTCATATCTGGAATCAGTATCTCCTGGAAGTGGCTTGATGTTGGACCCAAGACCAGGGGCCTCTTGATTTCTGTCAGCATCCCCAGCCATTCTTTATCCCTTAGTTGCACAAATCTTGACAAACCCAGGCACTGGGAGGCATCTCTGCCTCTTCCTAAGACAAAGTTATATAAATAAAAAAATAATTCCAGCCAGGTCTGGTCTCTGGTAACATCCAAACTGAGCTCAAAAGTTTTCAGATCTCTTACAGGCATTTTTCGAAGCTCATTTCTTCCCTGTTGCAGATTTTGGATCATTTTCTTACTCAAAGATCAAATGAAAATAAAGGGAACTAGAGTCCTTCACAGCCATTTCTGGAAAATTCCAGAGAGGAAGGGAAACCGTGACACAGGGAAGTGAGGGGTTGGGAGGAAAAAGACAGTGGAGGCCAGAAGTGACTGGGTTTAAATTCCCTGGACAAGCGTTCTCAGGGCCTCAGACTGCAGGCCCTCCAGAGACCTTTCTGTTCCCAGTGTTTTCAGGGTCTGGGAGACCAGCACCTAAACTTCCAGGTGTGCCTTGAAGCAAGTGCACTTCCTTCCTGAGACCCTCTCCTCCCTAGGCTACAGGCCTAATGACCTCATGGTCACCTCCTGCCCCTGAGATTCACAGACCTTCCACAGAGGGGTGAGGTGGATAGTTTTGTGTGAGGCAGGGTCTACGTTGTGCAGTATTTCACTTAATTCTTAAGGTACCCATATGAAAGCTATGGTTGCAGCTCCTTTACTGGTGAGGAAACAAGCCCAGAGAGTAAGTTGAAGGTGTACTTTGATTTGATAAATTTATATGTTGCAGTATGATTACTATGGTACTACACTTCTGTCATGTCACATAATTATCACTTCTTTCTTGTGGTGACATAAGACCTTAGCAACTTTGACATTTATAACACAGTATTTTTTATTGTAATTATTAGTCTGTGCATTAGATCTCCAGGACTTATTTATTTACTGGTTACAAGTTTATGCCTTAAATAGTATTTTCCCAGCTCCAGAACCCTTCAGCCCCTGGTAACCACCATCTTACTCTCTGTTATTATGAGTTTGACTTTTTTAGATTCCACATGGAAGTGAAATCATACAGTATTTGTCTTTCTCTGTCAGATTTAATCTCACTTAGTATAATGCCCTCAGGGTCCGTCCATATTGTTGCAAATGGAAGGATCCTTCTTTCTCATGGCTGAATAGTGTTCCATTGTATATATATCCCATAACCTCTCTATCCATTCATCTGTTGATGGACACTTATAAGTAACTTTCTTAAACTCACTTACCAAAAGTGGCAGGTGGCAGATTCAGCTCACATTTTCCGTGTCTCTAGAGCCAGCAATCTTTACTAACCTTCTTTCCAGGCAATTCCTGTCATGCCTGTTACAAGGCACCTGGGCTGAGTACTCATTTTCCATATTTATTCATATTTTCAGAGTTGCCGAATGCCAGAGAGTAGTTATCATTTTATTGAGAAAATTTCAATTCAAGAATCTGATTTCTGATGGTTATTTAATGACCTAATTAACGTACTCATTTTTTTGCTTAATTTTATTTTTCACTGCATAACACATTTTCATGGTTCAAAATCAAAACAGTATAAAAAGGCTTTCTCAGAGATGTCTCATTTCCATTCCTATTCCCCCTTCCTCACACCCCCCTCCTCACATTTATTATAGGTGACCATAGTTTCTGGTTTATCCTCCCAGTATTTTTTTCTACAAAAGAAGCAGAACACGTATACATACATACATGCATGAAAACATAAGTAATCTATTTATATATGTATATTTGTAGTCTTATTTCCTCTGATTTCATACACAAATTTGGCACATCACATCACTGTTTTGCACCCTTTTTCACTTAGCAAGGTATCCAGTAGAACACTCCGTGTCTATAGAACTCTTTCTCATTCTTTTTTATATGGCTACCAAGTACCCCACTGAGTACTAGGCCCTTAGTACTAGTTTATTAACCTCATTGGTTTTCACTGGTGGAGCTCTGTATTCCCAATCCTTTGCTATTACAAAATAACCCTGTATTAATAGCTTTATGCAAATGTGTTTTATCTCTTCAAATATTTTTTCTGTCCCCTTGTCTCTCTCTTCTCCCTCTGGCACCCCTATAATACGTATGTTGGTGCATTTAACATTATCCCAGAGTTCTCTAAGACTCTCCTCACTTGTTTCAGTCTTTTGTCTTTTCTCTTCTGCATTAGTGATTTCCACTAATCTGTCCTCCACATCGCTGATTCATTCTTCTGCCTCCTGTATTCTACTGTTGGCTACTTCTAATGGATTTTTTATTTCAATTATTGTATTTTGCATCTCTTCTTGTTTAATTTTTACATCTTGTATTTCTTTGCTCAGTGTTTCCTATAAATTATCAATCTTTGCCTCCAGTTTATTTCCAAAATCTTGCATCATCTTCAGCATCAACAGTCTAAAGTCTCTTTCTGGGAGGCTGATAATCTCCTCATCACTGAGCTGTTTTTTCTGGGCTTTTTTTCTTTCTCGCTTATCTGAGTTATAGTTTTCTGTCTTTTCATTTTTATAGGTTTTTGGTGTGGTGATCTTTTTGCAGACAATAGAGTTGTAGCCTCTCTTAGTTCTGGTGTTTGCCTCCCCTGTGACTAAAGCTGGTATGGGGGGAGGCTTGCTGTAGGCTTCCCGTGGGAGGGACTGGTGCCTGCTCACTGGTAGGTGGGGTTGATCCCTATTCTCTGATGGATGGGGCTTTGTCTCTGGATGTGATTAGAGGCTGACTGTGTGCCTGAGTGGTCTTTAGGCAGCCTGTTTACTGATGGTCGGGGCTGTGGTCCCACCTGGATTATTGTTTGGCCTGGGGCTTCTCAGTGCTGATGGTAGGGACCAGATTTTCCCAAAAATGGCCACCTCTAGAGAAATGCAGGGTGATGAATGTTCCCAAGAGCTTCACCTCCAATACCCTTCCCCAAAAACAAGGCAGAGTCACCCCTGTTTTCCCAGGAGATCCTCCAAGAATTATAGTCAGGTTCCACCTGGATTCCTGTGGAGACTTTGCTTTGCCCTGGGACCCAGTGCACGTGAAAGTCTGTGTGTGCCTTTCAAGAATGGGGTCTCCTCTTTCCCCGAGTCCTGTGGAGCTCCTGCACACAAGCCCCACTGGCCTTCAATGCCAGATGCTCCGGGGGCTCTTTCTCCCTGTGCCAGATCCCCAGGCGTGGGGATTTGACGTGGGGCTCAGAATTCTCAGTCCTGTAGCTGAGTCTCTGTGATACAGTTACTTTCCAGTCTGTGGGGCTTCCCACCCGTGAGGTATGGGGTTGCTTCTATCGTGTAATCGCCCCTCCTACCTCTTGATGTGGTCTCCTCTTTGTCTTCTGGAGTAGAATATCTTTTTTGGAAGTTTACAGTCCATTTGGTTGAAAGTTGCTTGGCATTTGGTTGTAGTTTTGTTGTTTTTTTGGGAGAGAAGTTGAGCTCCAGTCCTTCTATTCTGCCATCTTAATCCAATCTCCCACAAATATGTTTTATGTGGATGGAGGTAGGTTATTTTAGGGAGTTTCTAAGAAGTTGGTTGAAAGGCAAATGCATATGTAATTTGGTTAGCTGTTGCTAAACTCTCCATATAGGTTGTGCCATTTTTGTACTCCCACCTACAATATGTGAAGTGCCAGATGCTCGAAGTCCAGCCAACAGGATGTATTGCTCAATTCTTGGAGTTTTTATCAGTGTGATAGGTGATATCTCAAAATTTTGATCTATATTTCTTTTAGTACAAGTCTGCATGAACATTTTTTTTGAATTTTAAAGGCCATCTACTCCCTTTTCCCATGGATTGTTTGTGGTTTTTGCCCATTTTTCTATTAATTTCTCTTTTGTTGATATTTTGTTTAAAGAGTGCTTTAACTACTTGGAAGCTTAGTCTCTTACTAATATAAGTTGCAAATGTCTCTCCAGTTTTGTCATTTATCTTTTGACTTTTGCCACATGAAAGATTGTATTAATGCTTGGACAAGTTTATAGATATGTTCCTTTATTTCTTCCAAACAGTGACTCACGGAGTGGCTTTGCAACTGGTAAATTTACCCAAGTTTTCTTAGAAAAATAAATGGGTTCCCTTTTTTTACATTGAGATATCTAACTCATTTGGAGATTTTCCTGGTATTCTGTGTGATGTATGAATCAAATTTCGTATTTTTCCCAATGGTCTTTCAGTTGCCCCAACATCTTTTATTAAAAAAAATCCAACTTCACCTATATATTTGAGATCCCACCTTTTTCATAGCTTAAATGTGTTCTTCTGTCTCATTTTAGACTTTGAATTTTGTTCTGTTTGTCTTTCTATTCATTCTTATTACATTCTTTATTTTATTTTATTAAAAAAATTTTTTTTCTTTTTTTTGCTTTTTCATGGCCACACCTGAGGCATATGGAAATTCCCCAGCTAGGGGTCAAACAGGAGCTGCAGCTGCCAGCCTACTCCCAGCCAAGCAACATCCAAGTAGCATCTGTGACCTACACTGCAGCTAATGGCAACAGTGTATCCTTAACCCACTGAATGAAGCCAGGGATGGAACCTGCATCCTCATGGATTCTAGTCAGGTTGGTTTCTGCTGAGCCACAACAGGAACTCTCATTATTACATTTTAATGAAAGGACAATAGTTATCTACATTTGTAGGTAAATTGTCACCCTTTACTGATTTTTTTTTTCTTTGTCGATGTCTTCTGTGCACACCATGTTTATTTTAGTCAGGTTTTGTGTATTTGAGAAGGAAAGATGAACTGTCACACTCCAAATACCAGTGGTTGGAGGACACAAGGTAGGAGCAAAGACTGCTTGTCTAAGGAGGGGAGACACTCAGCACGTCCGTCTCAGGCTTGTCTCTGTATAGTGATTTGGGACCTTCCCCCAAACCTCTGTGATTATTCCAAAGCTCTTATGATGTGTCTTAAGGAAGCTGATGTTCTTTATCTATCAGAGATTTTTAACCAGGACACATGTGCCTGCATCTGTTTAGGATAATTCTCCTACTATTCTTTTTATGGATACCCTGACAATAAGTCATCTTTCCATCAGGACTGGTTTTGCAACTTGGCCTCTGGATTCAAGTTGAACTAATATCCAAGTATGTTGTCATATATGGTAGTAAATATGGTATGTTATTCTTTCTCCAAGTGACAACTGACTTCTTTCAATTATTCTCTTTTCTGCAAATTGAATTGTATACCCTTTCCATATTCTATCCAGCCTGGCCATATCTTATGAGGATTGGGGTGCTATTGTGTTGGAATCTGGGTAACGTTTCCATCATGCTCTGTGGTCACATAGTCATGCTACTGACACTCTTGAGTCTTGCCAAACAAGTACTCTTAGCCACTTGGGAACCCCTTCCCACCTCCTTCCTTCCCCTTCTCTGTCTCCTTCTCCCAGCTTATGTTCTTCACTCTCTGCTTCATTACCCCCAAAGTTTCACAAAGATTTCTGAGGAAAGCACTCTTTTAGTTTCACCTGAAACTGTTTTCTTCAAGGAGTCAGAGGTCCATCCAGAGGACCAGTCTCTGAGGCAGATGCTAACTGGTCCTCAAAATCTCACCCCTCCTCTTCAGCCAGACCCTCCACTTAGAGATCCACAGTTGTCCTGCTCATCCAGGTTTCACATTGATTTGGGTCCCCCAAAAGATACGTTGAAGCCCTAACCCCATGTGCTTGGGAATGTGACCTCTTTTGGAAATAGGGTCGCTGCAAATGTAGTTAGTTAAGATGAGCTTGTACTCGAGTTGGGGGTAGGGGTCTTTAGTCCATTCTGACTGGTGTCCTCAAAAGAAATGAACAGAAACACATAGGAAGAAGAGTCATGTGGCAATGGAGGCAGAGATTAAAGTGCTATAGTTGAAAAAACAAGGAATGCCAAGGATTGCCAATAAACAGCCAGACACTTGGAAGAAAGGAAGCCTTCTCCCCTACAGGTTTCAGAGGGAGCATGGCCCTCCAATACCTTGATTTCAGACTTCTGGCCTCCAGATCTGTGAGAAGATACTGTTCTGTTGCTTTTAGCCATTCAGTTTATGGTACTTTTGTATGGCAGCCCTAGGAAACTAATACAATTCCAAAGTTTGGTTTAGGAAGACTGACCTGCTCAATTCCTGCCCCTAAGTGGAAACACAGGGGAAAACACTGTATGCCCTTTTCACCCATTTTGTGAGACTTTAGTTTTTATTTCTCCAAGATCAGCTCATAGGCAATGAGGGAATAAAGGCCTGCATCCCCACCGGAAGTGGGTTCAGCATAAAGCACCTTCACTCCTGCCCAGACTCAGTGGTGCCGGGAGACATGGCCTTGCTCTCCAGCCAAGTGGTCCTGTTGGTTCCCTATTTCCCACCTGCAATTATCCTTCCCTGCCCTCTCCTCTTACGCAAAGGCCCACCTATCCTGGAGGCTCAGTTCAAGCGCTTTTCCTCCAGGAAGCCTGTCCTGACAGGACCAGAGCCCAATGACCTCTCCCACCTCTGCATTCCTGTCATAATCTCTGTGTGTATGTAGTATATGTTCCTCGTTATCTTACGCAGGTATGTCTCCCTCATTCCGACCTGAGGATAAGTGCCTCAAGGCCAGGGATTCTTTCTCTGGGCACTTAATGCACTGCCTTGCACATTGTGAGAGTGCAGAAAATTCAGTAAAGAATAGAACAGGTCTGAAAGTAGATCATTAATCATATATAAGCAGTACCTCAATGGCCATGGGCAGGAAAGTAAGTGACAAGTGTCTCTGTTGACTAGAAGGAAACCAAACAAAGATACTTGGGGAGGAAAACATCTAAAATGACATTTCTCACTACAGTAAATTTAGGAAGAGCCAATGGTTAGAGAAAGCTGACCAACCAGATAAAATCGAATTCTCTGTCTCCACACAAATATTATATTTTGCTTGTACCTGTAGTGCATTTTCTGTCTGGGTTTTGGCTCAAGATTTATTGTTTTGATCAATTTTTTTTTCTCTTTAGGGTTGCACCTGCAGCATACAGAAGTTCCCAGGCTAGGGGTTGAATTAGAGCCACAGCCTCTGGCCTGCACCACAACTACAGCAATGTGGGATCCAGGCCGCATCTGCGGATCAGTGTTTTTATACTCTTCTCATTAAAGGTATCTTGTAATTATGAAATTTATTGCTAGAAAGGAGCTTAGAGATTTTCTTGTTCATTTGAGGCAGGAGAAAGAATTTGTGAGTAAAAAGCCAAATCCTCTGTTTATTTGCTGTGGGATATTGTATAAATTACCTCTTTGAACTTTGATTTGCTTACTATAATAATGGGATGGTAAATGTCTTCCAGGAGGAGTCATCTGGAGGTTTAAAACTATGGTGGACATTGGCTGGGCACATAAAAAAGCATTTTAAGGAGTACCCGTCATGGCTAAGGGGTAATGGACCCAACTAGTATCCATAAGGATGTGGGTTTGGTCCCTGGCCTGGCTCACTGGGATAAGGATCCAATGTTGCCGTGAGCTGTGGTGTAGGTCCTAGGCACGGCTCGGATCCCACGTTGCTGTGGCTGTGACGTAGGCCGTCGGCTGCAGCTCTGATTTGACCCCTAGCCTGGGATCTTCTGGGTGTGGCCCTAAAAAGACTCCCCCCCCAAAAAAGAAGGGCATTTTAAAATGGTATCTTTTTCATAAAAACTGGAAAACCTGTCCTTGGAATAAGTCAGATCAATGGTTCTCACACTGTTTCCTAGAGTTCTAGAGGCATGAGGATGTGGCACTGCAGCGGAAAGCAAAGGGGCTGTGGCTGCGCAACCGGCAGAGTTCGTTTCCCAACCTCCTCAACTAGGGAAGCTCCACTTTCATCTGTTTTATATATTTGAGCTGTATAGCTCTGACCCATTAAAAAAAGAAGTTCAAAAAGTTTAAACTGTTAGGGTGAGCCAGTGCTTTTTACTCTGTGCTTTCCAAGGCATGCCTGTCTTAGTTATTAAAACTAAGTATTTCTATCATTTAAGTATTTCTATCATTTGGAACAAAGGCTCCAGTATCAGCAGAAATACGTTTGATAGCAATGGGTCTTTTGAAAATCCTCTTATTTGGGAAAACTATTCTCTTCCATAACAGACACCCCCAAAAGTTAACTTGCTCCCCCCAAAAATGTGTGTTGGATAAATGTCCAAGAAATACCTAAACTACACGCATCATAATGTTTCGAAATAATAAATGAGATAAGTGTTGGAAAATCTTTGCTATAAAAACATAGGGCACTATTATTGTGTTCGTACATACCATTCCATTATCTGTATTTAATTTGTCCTCTTATTTTCGCCATGCTCCTTGCAATCTGGAGATTAAACCAGAGGCAGGGGTTGAAAGTTATCCAAACAAAACTCAAACCCATAAAGGTTTCATAACTCTGACTAAGTAGAACAATAATATCTAGGAGAAGATAGAATAGCAGGCAGAATGTCTCATGGCTGGGGTGACAGTGCTATCACTGAAGCTGCAGCTGCTACTGACCACTGATAAATTACTACGTGCCAGGCACTACAGCAGATACTTGAATCATCACAACACCCATGCAGAAGTATCATTATCCCCATTTTATAGATAAGAAAACTGAGGCCCTGGGAATTTAAAAATTTCACTGTCCACGGCTAGTAAGTCGAGTAGCCATGTGCCTGCCCCAGGTTGTCTGACTCCAAAACCAGGCTTTTTACTAACTATGCTACTGTCATGGTTAGGAAAGTGATAATGGACAAGGTAATTCTTCTGATTTTTCAGACCTGCACTTTTTTCATTAGAAAATGTAATATAATTATACCCTCTTTGTTTTAGGGAAATCTAGAAATGCTTTATTGACCGAATAAAATATTTTAGGTCTCTAAGTACACTCCCCAGTTGGAAAAGACAGAACATGTGTATTTGCCTATCCTTTCTCCCAAGATCCTATTGAAATGTCAATAAATATATATATAAAGAATGAATAAGTCTCTTAGAACATTGAAAGTAAATAGAATGTCAACAGCAGAAATTTCGATGACTTAGATAACGGTCTGGAAGTCAGAGAGCAGATGGGACCATATTGGTGTACCAAAGCAGAGTCATCACAAGCCAAAACATGCAAGTGAGGAGTCTTCATTCAGGATCCTCACCCAGAGGGGCTCCAAGCTTGAGGCTTGTGGGTGAAGAGAACAACATGGGCCTGGGGCAGTGATTAGGAGAGTTAACTACAGAACACCTGGGACACTCAGGCCCTCGCTCCCCAGTCCACATACTGGGCAGCTCTTTATCCTCACCTGAAGCGCCTGTGACTGCATTCTGACGAGAATAGAAGATCTTCTGCAGGGAATGGGGGCTTGGGTGGAGGCAGAAGTATTGTCTAGCCTTCAGGGCTTCAGAGCGAGTAAATACAGAAAGGAAAATCCGGCTTGACGATCATGCAGCAATCTAGAAGCAGTGAGCCCAAAAAAGTCAGAGGACCCTGTGAAGCCCAGCGATGTCAGAGGACTCTGTGAGGAATGTCTCTGTGAAGAAAGTAGAATTCAATATGAAATATAAAGGAATCATCTTTTGTGTTAACAAGAAAGAATACCAGACAAAAACTCTGAAAACAAAAAATCTGTACAAAAAACCTTTTCTCAGATATGAGGCAAACTAAAATATGCATCATTTCAAGTAGCTGTAGAGTGTAAGAAGAGAGCATCGATTTGATTTTAATGTTTGGAATGTTTTTCTTTGAGACAAGTTTAATGAAATAGAATTATTTTCATTTTTTTCTATGGATCCAATCACCATAACTGGTTTTACAGTGCGTTTGTTCTGGTTGTCCTATTGCTGCATAACAAGTCACCCTAGAATATATGGCTTAAAACAACAGCCATTATCTCTCTTTGTTTCTGGGGGCAAGGAATTTAGGAATGGCTCAACTAGGTGGTTTGGTTCAAGGCATCTTTTGAGGTTGCATTTAGATGGTGGCTGGGTCTGGGGTCACCCTGAAGGCCCCCTTACTCACATGTCTGGTCCCTGAGCTGGAAGGACTAGAGAATCCTTTGGCATCTCTCTGTCCACCTAGCCAGGTGGTTTCTCCAGCATGGCAGCTTCAGGGTAACCAAACTCCTTTCATAATGGCTCGGGGTTCCAAAAGTATTTGTTCCAAGAAGGAACCAACAGAAGCCATGTTGCCTTTATGACCTAGACTAAGATTTGAGAGATCGTTGCATTCTTTAAGGAAGTACAGACTGTTAAGTCCTGAATGCTACAGACCATCACTTCCCCTGGATTCTGTTAGGCAAGAAAGACAACAGAAGCCCATTGAGGTTGCAGGGAAGTATAGACAGATTCCACCTCTTGATGGGAGAGTGGCAAGGTTCTGGAAGAACCTGTGGGGATGGAAATATTGTTGCATTTATTTTGGGTAAGTGCAGTCTGCCACAGTGATGGGTACTAGATCATATGCTTTTTCTTAGTCTTAAACTTTTAAAGCCAACCTAGAGATAAAGTGTGGAAGGCAATTGTAATATAGAACAAAACGTAAATATTGTAAACCTTGAAAATGTAAACAAAGTGATATTACTGGCCTAAGTGTGTAGAATAGTGGGAGAGAAGTATGTATGTAGTGATCCTCCTTTCTGGCTTCTTAGTACTTCTCTCTTTTCTTCAGTAAGCATTTGCTGAACATCTACTCTAAGTCAAGGACTTTTCTAGGTGACTTATTTTACATAGATTCTAAATTTGATCACAAAATAGAAGTTTCGAGTTCCCATTGTAGCTCAGTGGGTTAAGAACGTGATATAATGTCTGTGAGGATGTGGATTTGATCCCTGGGCTCGCTCAGTGGGTTGAGGATCCAGCAATGCCACAATCTAGGGCATAGTTCACAGATGTGATGTTGCTGTGGCTGTGGTGTAGGCCTCCAGCTGTGGCTCTGATTCTACCCTTAGCCTGGGAACTTGCATATGCTGCAAGTGTGGCCGTAAAAAGAAAAAAAAAAGAAGTTTTAAGTGTATTTAAGACAAACCTGGAACAACAATAACTAATATAAATTATGAGGTAGAGGAAGAGCATTGTGGAGGAGGTATAGGTGGGTTAACATCTTCATCTTTCATAATAAGGAGTAAAAAATACTGCTTTTAATAAGTGAACAGTGAAAAAACTTAGAGAAAAAGTGGTCAATAAGTCAGTGTAAAAACTTTATCATATATAGCAAGGAAAAGACAGCCAAATAGAAAAATTGATGAGAGATTTAAACAAACACGTCACAAAAGGGAATGGCTAAATGTCCAATAAATACATGAAAAAGCTCAACTGCATTAGTCATAAAAGGAATGCAAATTAAAACCAAAAGGCAATATCTGTAAACATCCGACAGAACTGCTAAAAGTTGGAAGACTGACAACCCCAAGATTAGCACCAAAGTTGGCTTATTTACTTTGGAAAAACTGTTGGCCAGGATCTACTAAAGATAAATATATGCTTACTTTTTAACCTAGCAATTCCCCTGCTAGATTCATAGCTAAGAGAAACACATGCACATGTATACCAAAAGACATGTTCAAAAATGTTCGGTGATATTATTATTAAGAGCCCTGTATTAGGGCTCACCAGAGGCCATATGTATAAATAATGAGATTTTACTATAAAGAATTGGCTCATGCAATTATGTAGGTTGGCAAGTCCTGAGATCTGCAGGGTGAGTTAGCAGGCTGGAGACCCAGGAAAATTATAATTCCATTCCAAAGGGCAACAGGCTTGAGACTCAGGAAGAGCTGACACTTCAATTTGAGTCTGAAGACAGGAAAAAGCTGATGTCCTAGTTTGAAGACAGTGAAGTAGGACAGATTTTCTCTTACTTCTTCTATTCAGGTCTTCAACTGATTGGGCAGAGCCCACACATATTAGGAGGGCAATCTACTTCTTTACTCAGTCTACAGATTTAAATGTTAATCTCATCTCAAAACACCTCTCAGAAACATCCAGAGTGTTTGACCAGATACCTAGCATTCTGTGGCCCAGTCAAAATGGCCCAGCAGGTTAAGGATCCAGTGTTGTCACTGCTGTGGCTCGCACCACTATTGTGGTACATGTTCCATCCATGGCCTGGGAACCTCAATATGCCTCGAGTGCAGCCAAAAAAAAAAAAAAAAAAGGTATAAAATTAGCCATCCCAAACCCCCAACTAGAAACAGCCAAACTATGTGTCAGTAGTAGGAGATAGATAGAAGAGAGCTTACCTGTTTGGTCACACAGGGAATGAAGTCAGTAGTAGTGGATGTCTGTAGCTGCACACAGTGATACAAATGCATTTCACAAACATTATGTTGAATGAAGAAGCCAGAAAGGAATTCATATAGTGTGATTCCATTTATGTAAAGTACAACATAGAAAAGGTCATCTCTAGTGTTAAAAGTCAGGATATGGTTTGTGTTTGAGGAGGGAAAGTGGTAATTCTGGGAGGAGCACTTCTGAGGTACTTGTAATGCTTTTTACCTTGAACCTCATGATTGTTCGTTGGGGTGTTGCTTATAATTCACTGAGTTGAACACTTATGATTTGTACATTTTTCTATATGGGTTATACTTCCCCCAAAACATTTAAAATTTTTTTAATAAAAGAGTGATTGGGGAGCTGTTTGAACTTTCTTAAAAAAATGAGCAAATATTACTTTCCTAATTTAAAAAGTAATCAGAAAAGCACATTCTTACCATGGTAATTTTGCAACATGCAACTCAAAATAAGCAAAACTGTTTTGGATTAAATTTATTTTTAATAAAATAGCTATTTAAAAGGTTCATTATGTTAAACATTCAGAAGGCACAAAAATTTTTAAGTGAATAATGAATCATTTATGAAGTATTACTGCTTTGTATAAACTCATTAACAAGTGATAGTAAAAAGATTATAAGTATCTGGAAATTTGCTGACATATTTATTTTAAAATAAAGTGGCATGCATGTAAGTTTTACTAAAATATGATCTTTTATTGTCATTCTATCTACAGCCGGTGTTCTTTCTCCAGATTAAACCAAACTACAAAAGGAAAACTTTGGGATAATAGCATTTAACAGAGTTAACTTTAATCAGAAGATACATTCAGACTGCAAAAAATATTGGCAAATGCAGTTAAACCCATTATGTAGATCACAATTAAAACCATTTTAATTTTTAAAAAGTACAATGTGTTTATTTAGACAAAATAGTGTCTTTATTGTGTTGTCATATTTTGTTTTGGCCTTTAAAGTTTTAAAGATACTTAATTTTGGAAATGTATTTTTAGCTTATCAAAACTTTTTTTTAAAGACTGGAAGAGAAAATGTGCATAACAAGCCTGGCATATACGTGATTCATTTTATTTATTTATAAAATTTTACTAAAGTATAGTTTTATTTTATTTTATTTTACTTTTTAGGGCCGCACCCATAGCATATGGAAGTTCCCAGGCTAGGGGTCAAATCAGAGCTTCTGCTGCCGGCCTACGCCACAGTCACAGCAACTTGGGACCCAAGCCATGTCTGCGACCTACACCACAGCTCACCGCAACACTGGATCCTTAACCCACTGAGCAAGGCCAGGGATGGAACCTGAATCCTCGTGGATGCTAGTCGGATTCATTTCTCCTGTGCCACAACAGAAACTCCCTAAAGTATGGTTTATTTAAAATTTTCTTCAATTTCTGTTGTACCGCAGTGACCCACTCATACCCAGTTCCCTGTGCTGTACAGTAGGGCCCTGTTGCCCGTCCATTCCAAATGTTACAGTGAAATCATGAGAGGAAAGGCAGTATGTAGAGCAAATTATTTTTTGTTTTTGTTATGTATTGCATATATTTTATAGCAAAATTAATGGACAGTAAAAAAAATCTTCTTAAGCATGTAACAGGAAATTGAAAACCAGGAATAGACTATTAGAATCTTCCTTCTAAAATAAAGAATATCTCTTTGCCACGCCTCATTTGTGAAATTGGCAACACGTGGATTGATTCATGTGGAGGGTTATGTTGCAATATCTTATAAATATTCTTTGAATAACAAAGAATACACAAAAACAAAGTTCTCCCTCTTTTAACAACTTAGTTTCTGATGGAACGGATTTAATAATAGTGTCAGGAGGCCCAAAAGGTTAAATCAGCATTTGCTTGATGAGGCAACCCTGGAGCTGCCCATGGATTCTTGGCCAGCTGAAAAGTCAAGAGGTCAAAACAATTCACCAGTAATGGAGGAAGATAAACCTGGGCAGGTTTATCCTTTGGCTCCCAGGGTCCAGGTTAAAAAAAATCAAAGACCTGGACTCTGAACTCCTTTATTCCTGTGTCAGTCTGGAGAAGGGAGCAGATTGAATCTTCTCTGGATTAAGCTTTAATTCTGTTACAGAGTGAAAGTGAAACTTGATCATATTCCCCAGAGACAGCAACTTCACGAAAGCATCAGAGGGGTACACGTTACAGTCTAAGGTGATAAAACTTGGAGCAAATTAATTCAAGGTGGAGTATCTCCTATTCTGCTTTCTTCTCAAAGTTCTGGGGTCGCAGCTGTTGTCCCCCTCTGCTGGGAGCCTCTGTCCTTCCATTACTCTAAGCGAGCCAAGAGCATCAGGAATCGTATTTCTTTCTTTTCCCTCCACAGCTCCTCCTTTGAGTTCTCTATTTAAATAGACACAAAGGAGGAATAAACAAGGCTAGTATTTGGCCAGTGATTGATTGTTTACCTCCACCAATGATTGCTGGTCTGATTGGTAAATGCCCCTGCTTATTGCATAGTTTTAAATATTATTCCTGTGAGGGTGAAAAATCTTTTACAGAGGCCACGGAATCTGCCTTCTGTTCTTGAGACAAATGCTGTAAGATATCACTTACATGTAGAGTCTAAAAAAACAAACCAGTGAATATAACAAAAAAAGAAACAAACTCGTAGATAAAGAGAAACAAACTAGTGGTTACCGTTTGCGAGGTGGGGGGGTGCAATACAGGGGTGGGGGAATGGGAGGTACAAACTATTGGGTGTGAGACAGGTCCAAGGATGTATTGTGGAACAGAGCCAATATTTTGTAAAAACAGTAAATGGAAATTAACTTTTTAAAATTGTGTAAAAATTAAAAAAATGAAAGGACAAATGCAAAAACAGTAATAAAAAACTATTGGCTAAGAAAAAAGAAAACCTTTACTGAAGTTTTTGAAATGCAAAATTACCTAGTTTTTTTTTCCTGCTTTTTTTTTTTTCTTAAGGGCCGCACCCGAGGCATGTGGAGCTTCCCAAGCGAGGAGTCAAATTGGAGCTGTAACCAATGACCTACATCACAGCCACAGAAGCAACAGATCTGAGCCACATCTGCGACCTACACCAGAGCTCACGGCAATGCCGGATCCTTAACCCACTGAGCGAGCGAGGCCAGGGGTCAAACCTGCCTCCTCATGAATGCTAATCAGATTCGTTACCTCTGAGCCATGATGGGAACTCCAAAATTACCTAGTTTTTACAACAGGGCTATAAGGTAGAATTGTAGTTAGTAGGACGGGTAGGAACTACCTATAACTTCCAAGAGAGGATAGCACAGGGCAGTGATTTTTAACCCAGGCTGCCCATTGGATCACCTGGGGGGGGCCTTAGCAAGAGGATTCGCAAAGCCTTCCCTGGTGATTCCGTTTGCAGTCAAGGTGGAGAACTATTCTGAAGAGATATTTGGAAAAGGGAAAGTCAAGGACCACTGGATTAGAATAGATGTACAAGGACAAGTCTCATGAGAGAATCTCAAATATGTAGGCAGCACTAACTGAGAGACAGAGACTAGTGACAAAGACATGGGTGCCTTTTTCAGCAGTTATACTTTATGATTAGGGTATGTTCAAAGAGACAAAAGAAAGCCAGTTAAAGTTAAATCCTTTCAACACATAATTGATCTATCAGTGCTTAGATAGCATAATCAAAGAATGGTACTCCCCGCCACATTTTATTGAGATACAATTAACATACATCCCTATATAAGTTTAAGGTGTAAAGCATAATGGTTTAACTTCCATATATTGTGAAATGATTAGCACAGTAAGTTTAGTTAACATCCATCATCTTATACAGATACAGTGAAAAGGGAAAAAGAAAAACAAATTTTTTCCTTGTGGTGAGTAGTCTTAGAATTTGCTTCTTTAACAACTTTCATATGTAATGGACAGCAGTATTAACTATAGTCATTATACTGTACATTATCTTCCTAATACCTTTTTATCTTCTGAGAGTTAGGATGGTAATTTTTAAATTGTTTCTAAAATTTTTGAATTTTAGATTAAGAAGTATTTAGAAGTTTTACAGAAAAACTGTGAAAATGGTTTTTATATAACCCTTGCCCAGTTTCCCTCTTATGAACCTCTTATATTAGAACAGTGCATTTGTTGTAAATAACAAACCAATATTAATATATTAATAGTAACTAAAGTTCATTATGTATCCATATTTCCTTGTTTTCACTTAATGTCTTTTTTTCTGTTCCAGGATCCTGTCTAGGACACCACATTACACTTAGTTATCATCTTGCCTTCAGCTTCTCTTGACAGTGAGTTTCCCAGGCATTTCATATTTTTTATTATCTTGAGTTTTGAGGATAATGCTGGTCTGTTATTCTGTAGCTTATCCCTCAGTTGGGGTATGTCTGATGTTTTACTCATTATTAAACTGAGGTTATGTGTTTTGGGGAGAAAGATTACAGAAGTGAAATCCCATTTCCATCATGTCATGTTGTGGTACATATGATCACCATGACTTTATCACTGTTGATGTTGACCTTGATCACTTGACTGAGGTGCTCTTTGTCAAGTTTCACTACTGAAAAGTTATTCTCTTTAAAAAAAAATTTTATTAAAGTATAGTTGATTTACAGTGTTTCTTCAATTTCTGTTGTATAGCAAAGTGACCCAGTCACACACAGTTCCCTGTGCTGTACAGTAGGGCCCCATTGCCCATCCATTCCAGATATAACAGTTTACATACAAAACCCCCAAACTGCCCGTCCATCCTACTCCATCCCTCCTCCCCCCTGGGAACCACAAGTCTGCTCTTCTTGGTTGTGGTCTGTTTCTGTTTTGTAGATGGGACCATCTATACCACATTTTAGATTCCATAAATAAGTGATATCATATGGTATTTGTCTTTTTCTTTCTGGTTTACTTCACTTAGTATGAAGATCTCTAGTTCCATCCATGTTGCTGCAGTTGGCATTAGTTTGTCTTTTTATGGTTAATATTCTGTTGTATATATATATATATATATATATATATATATATATATATATATATCACATCTTCTTAATCCATTCATCTCTTGATGGACATTTAGGTTGCTTCCATGTCTCGGCTATTGTGAATAGCACTGCAGTGAACATAGGGGTACATGTATCTTTTTGAATAAATGTTTTGTCCGGATATATGCCCATGAGTGGGATTGCTGGATCATATGCTAGTTCTATATTTAGCTTTCTGAGATACCTCCATACTGTTTTCCATAATGGTTGTACTGATTTACATTCCCAGCAACAGTGAAGGAGGGTACCCCTTTCTCCACACCCTCTCCAGCATTTGTTATTTGTGGACTTCTTAATGATGGCCATTCTGACTGGTGTGATGTGGTACCTCACTGTAGTTTTGATTTGCATTTCTCTAATAGTTACTTATGCTAAGCATTTTTTTTTGTATGCCTGTTGGCCATCCATATGTCTTCTTTGGAGAAATGTGTATTTAAGTCTTCTGCCCATTTTTCAGTTGAGTTATTTGTTTTTTCCATTGTTGAGTTGTATGAGTTATTTGTATATTTTGGAGATTAGACCCTTGTCTGTTGCATATTTTGCAAAGATTTTCTCCCATTCTGTGCATTTTTTCATTTTTTTAAATGATTTCCTTGGCTGTGCAAAAGCTTTTGAGTTTAATTAGGTCCCATTGGTTTATTTGTGTCTTTATTGTCATTATTCTAGGAGGTGGATCAAACAAGACGTTGCTGTGATTTATGCCTGTGTTTTCCTCTAGGAGTTTTATAGTAGCTGGCGTTATATTTAGGTCTTTAATACATTTTGAGTTTATTTTTTGTGTTCTAATTTTGTTCTTTTACATGTAGCTTTCCAGTTTTCCCAGCACCATTTGTTGAAGAGACTTTCTTCCAGTGTATGTTCTTGCCTCCTTTGTCTTAGATTGGTTGACCACAGGGGCTTGGGTTTATTTCTGGGCTTTCTATATTTCTGTTCCATTGATCTATATTTCCATTGATCTATATTTCTGTTCCATTGATCTATATTTCTGTTTTTGTGCCAGGACAAAAAGTTACTCTTTTTTTTCGCCTTCTGCATAACACACATTAGATGGAAATCACTATGCGTGGCTCACTCTTAAGGAGTGAGATGCTATACCCTTTCCTTGAGGGTACAGTATCTGAAAGGATGGCACATCTTTTACATGCATGCATCCACTGAAAATACATGAAATCTTCCCCAATCCAGCCAAGCCTCAGTGGCTAAGGTGAGGGTTTTCAATATTCTCACTCTTCTGCAAGTCCAAACCTGACTCCCTCTGACTCAGACTCCACTGCTGCAGGTTGCACTTTCTCTCCCAAGGTCCCTCTGCAGCCCCAACATTTCCAACACAGGGCAGAGTGGGAAATCTGGGATTCTAGAACCAAAGAATAGAACCTCCACAAAAAACAGTTGAATTGTGTCCTTCCTCCATTCATATACTGAAGTCCTAATGCCCAGTACTTCAGAATTTGACTTTATTTGGAAATTGGGTCATTGAAGATATAATTAGTTAAGGTGAGGTTGTCCTGGGGTAGGATGGGCCCCTAATTCAGTATCTGGTATACTTACAATGGGAAATTTGGACATGTAGACACACACAAGGAAACACTATAGGAAAATGAAGCTGAGATTAGGGTTTTATGTCTATAAGCCAAAAAATGCCAAAGGATTGCTAGAAAACTACCAGAATTGAGAGGAGAGGCCTGGAACACATCCTTTCCCCAAAGCCTCAGAGAAACAGGGCCCTGCTGATACCTTGGTTTCTCACTTCTGACCTCTGGAACTGTGAGACAATAGATTTCCATCATTTAAGCTGCTTAGTTTGTGTTACTTTATTACAGTAGCCCTAGGAAACTAACATATCCTCCAAAGATAACTCTTAATCACAAAAAAAAAAAAAAAAAAAACTCCTTGAAAGACCTAGTTAGCTCATTCTAGGACCAACCCAAATTTAATGACCACTCATCAGTTATCCTATTTTCTGTGAATATTTACTGGGCAGCTACACTGTGCTCAGAACTCATAAGCCCCTGAGGAGCTCGAACCTTAAAGATCTAGCCATTAGGCTGAGGACAGAGACAATGCAGAGACATGGTAGCATTTACTTCCCTGCCTCTGGCTACCTGCATTCCAGATTCTATATTGATACCTATACATGTGGTCAGTATATTTCTCTCCCACATATTATCAGGTTGAAAGATGTCTTAGATCAGGTTCCCTGAAAAATATACTGAGATTTGTGTGCAGGGTGTATGCAGAGGGGAATGCTTTCAGGAACAAGACCTATATGAAGAAAGAGGAAGCAGGTTGACAAAAGAAGTGGGACCGCGATGCAGCTGCCTCAAAGGCCTCAGCCAGTCCGATGGGGAGCTCTGGAGCTGGGATGACCTTTCAGAGCTGTTCTGACTTGAGGCAGTGGTGACACGCCTTTGTACTCCTGCACTGACCACTCATTAAATAACTCTGAGCAAGGCAGCTGGCTTCAGGCAAAAGCAATCCCTGGAGAGGGATTCTCCTTTGAGTTCTCAGCAGCCAACCTTCCCAGCAGCTGGCAGAATAATGGTCTCAATCCTGAGAATTCTGAAGAAGGCACTACAGCATTCACTTCAAAGGATGTCCTTTCTAGATGAAAAATAAAAATCTCTTGGGAGTTCCCATTGTGGCTCAGCAGAAACGAACCTGAGTAGTAACCATGAGGATGCAGGTTCAATCCCTGGCCCTGCTCGGTGGGTTAAAGATCCAGGATTGTGGCATTGCCATGAGCTGTGGTGTAGGTCGTAGATGTGGCTTGAATCTGGTGTTGCTGTGGCTGTGGCATGGGCCAGTGGCCACAGCTCCTATTCTACCCCTAGCCAGGGAAGCTCCATAAGTCATGGGCGTGGCCCTAAAAAAGACAAAAAAAAATCTTCTTGAACCTTCTTCCTGGCAGGCCATTCACACAGATATAGGCAATGCAGGAGGTAGAAAAATCAGAAGGAAGAACATAAGGTAACTATAAGGGCAGTGGTACAAGATTAACTAGGCAAGGGTGGAGCATTGGGTCGTTTAAGTCCTAGATTTTGCAAAAAGGAAAGTTGAACTATTCTTTCTCCTGATAGTGAAATGGCCCTGGGCTCAACTGTGTGATAGACAAAGTTGGGCCATCTCGTCTTCCTTTTGGCCCATCCGAACACCTGATTCTTTGTAAACTGTGTGGCTCTGCTCATTGGTCTCAGCCTCCTCCTGAAGGTGATGCCCTGAGCCTTAGCAGAACTCTGGTCGGCTTGTAGGACCATCTCCCCGGAGGAATGAATCCCAGGTCTGAAAATTTACCGCCATGGAGCTGTTGGTGGTTCCTGCCTCTGACCTGTAGCCATTAAGGGAGATGGTGTCCTGCTTTCTAGTTTCACAAAAATTCATTATCCCTACATCAAGGCCAGCCTCTCCTTCCTGTCTTCATTCATTTCTTAGGATTATCCTAGATACCACAACCTGGTAGAAACTGATTCACAGTTTTGGAGGCCAGAAGTTGGAAATCACAGTTTTAGCAGGGCCATGCTCTCTGAAGGCTCTAGGAGAGAAGATGTTCCGTGCGTTTCTCCTAGCTTCTGGTGTTGTCAGCAGCCCTTGGCATTCCTTGGCTTGTAGACACATCACCGCGTGTGGACACAGAGGTATATAGACACATCTCTACCTCTGTCCTCACGTGGTGTTTTCCCTGTGTGTCTGTCTCCCCTCCTCTTCTTATAAAGACACCAGCCATGTTAGATTAGGATGCATCTACACTAGTGTGACCTCATCTTTCCTTAATTACATCAGCAGTGACTTTATTCCCTAATATAGTCACAGTCACAGGTATCAGGAATTACGACTTCAACATATTTTCAGGGGGGATAGAATTCACATCATAGCATTGTCCAAGCTTATTATGCCTAATTCAATTACCTAACATGTACCAATAGAAGAAATCTTGACAATTTCCTTAAGGCTTCTTGACATATCTTCATCTTTATATTTTTGAAGAAACTGAAATCCTGCAGCTGAACTTCTGAGGTCTGCTGTAAAAATAGGTAATTGCGATATAATTTGAGCCCAGTTAAGATGGGCCAAATAAGCCAAAGTGATACAAAGAAAACCTGGGTTAGAGGCCTCTGGAGCCTTAGTGGGGTCTATTAAAAAGTACTGGAGTTCTTATGTGGTGCAGCCACTTAAGGATCCGTCTTTGTCACTGCAGTGGCTGAGTTCACTGTTGTGGTGCAGGTTTGATCCCTGCCCCGGGAACTTCTTTTTTTTTCATTTTATAATGATTTTTACTTTTTGCATTATAGCTGGTTTACAGTGTTCTGTCAATTTTCTACTGTACAGCAAAATGACCCAGTTACACATATGTGTATATGTTCTTTTCCCCCTGCCCCAGGAACTTCCACATGCCACAGGTGGGGCAAAAAAAAAAAAAAGTAAGTGCCACCTTCACCTACTCTTGGGCAAACTCTACTAATTACTTCCATTGGTGGAACAGTATATTACTGATGAGGCCAAGATTTGGTATTGATCCAGAACTGCTTTATCCAAATTGTAAGCCAACCTTGTCACCAACTTTGTCACGGAGATAACAAGAACATCGGTCCAGAGAAGACCTGTCAGAGAAGTCAGTGCAAAACCCATCCCAGCCACTGGAGAAACCAAGCCAAGAGTCTTCACATGAATTGGGTCACAGAGTCCTCCATATTTGTAAAGGACCGCATCCTATTCTAAGCCGTGCAACTTTAAGAAAGCTGCATTTTAATTGTATTCTTAAATGGAAATGATGATGAGCTCCTGCAGAACTCCGGCCATCCAAATGTTACTACGAAGCGCTATGAAGCTGGCACTGGAGGTTGATGAGAGGGCGCTGTAAAGGGAAAGGGACTCACATATTACTTTGTGGCTAAGAGACGGAAGAAAATAAAAGATTTTTTAAAATTTAAGTCATCTGATTTCAATTAAGCCTGTAATTTCAGGCCTGTTTAACTGCTTCCTGAAAAGATCTTTGAAGGGAAAATGAAAAGAAGTCTCTAACCTAAAGTCTAATAATGACTGGAAATTTCAGAAACAACCCATCAGTCCCGTCAGATCCTATAAATGGTGAGATGCTTTCCAACAGTGATGACGCTCATGACTGTCTTGGGGGGGAAAAAAGACAATGGAAAGATGTAGGGCAGCTAAGCAAGCTATAAACTTCCTGTTTAGAAACCTCCTGCAGGTCAACTAGAATCAGAGCCTAATTCCTTCTACCATAAAATGGAGATGATCAGACTTTTTCTAGGAGCAGTGGAATGTAATGGCCAGACCATAAATCCCAGTTCTAATACTGCTAAGACCTTGGGCAAAGAAATTACTGAATGTCTCAGAACCTCAGTTCCATCATCTATAAAATAAAATTATAATATCTATTCTCATAGGGTTGCTGTAAAAAGTAAAAGGCATACAATATGTTTAATGTTTTTCTCTATACCAGGTATGGGATATACAATTTTTTATTCCCACCACATACAATATAAAGATTAGAGATGTTTGCATCTACTGGATCTTTATTCCAGCTCGTAGACACGCCTACTACCTGGATGTGCTGTTTCATCTAGCATAGTAAGTCCAGGCACAGTGCATCTGAGATTGTCAAGTAAGATTGGTTAAATCCACAAGTACATGGAGACTAAATCACCAGTGGG
Organism: Catagonus wagneri; assembly: GCA_004024745.2. Classification (NCBI taxonomy): domain Eukaryota; kingdom Metazoa; phylum Chordata; class Mammalia; order Artiodactyla; family Tayassuidae; genus Catagonus; species Catagonus wagneri. The sequence continues at coordinate 23,509,604 of PVHT021183524.1, forward strand.
TGTTGGAATTATCTTGTTCCTCAGTTTATGGATAAAAATGCAGCAAACAGCTACAGAGCAGTTAACTCCATTCCATAAATCAATAAAGTGCAGTGTGACACGATAGGAGCAATACAGCTCAACATGGGTATACGTAAACACAAATTAAATAAATAAAAGGAGATGAGATCATTTGCTCCTGTTCTTCCTGTGGTGTCTCAGTTCAGAATTGCTCCTTGAGGGCTGTCTCACTCTGATGACTCAGGGTAGGAGAAGGAACCCAGAAGCCCCAAGGAGTAGTAGAATAAAACCTTTATCTCTTGTGAGGCCCTGTCTACTAAAACAGTAAGTGTAACTTGAAGCTTTAAGAGGAAATTGGAGCTTATGCCAGAAGAAGGCAGAAGAGGAGGATTTTATTATCAGGAGGCTGGCACTGACAATTTGGGGAGCCTTCTTGAATTTCAGATCAAGGTTTGAATTACCCAGCAGGGCCTTACTTCTCACCTAACTTAAAGGACACATTCCATAGCCTAGTTCTGAAACCTCTTTAACCTTTCATCACAAAGGGGGCTGGACCTCTGTAGCAGATCAGAACTTTTGCAGGAAATTAACTTGACCATTTCCTGTTCCTTTTGTGACTCTAGAGTGAAGGCTTCTGTTCCCGTACCCTTTCCTGCTATTGCGCATCCCTTCCCATGCCACACCCACACAGACATGGCTGTACTCATTCCCCCAACAGAGTTGAGGCTGATCTTCACCCCTTTCTTTCCCTTAAAGTATTTGCTTGAAGTAATGGCTCTCAACCTTAGAATGAATCGGTTGGGGAGCTTTAAAAAAATCCTGATGCTTAAGTCACACACCACCAATTAAATCAGCATCCCTGGGGGTAGGATCCAGGTATGGGTAGGGTTTTAAAGTTCTCAGATTATTCCCATGTGCAACTAAGGCAGTTATACACTGACTAATGAAGTTGTGAATTGAAGCATAAGGGTGTGGTAAAGTATAGTACAGGGAGCAGTCAGCCTGTCTGGGCTTAGTGATTATCTCTTATCAGGTCCTGGAGCACAGGAATCTCTTGTTCTCCAGAATACCTAAGTGTCATGGGGCCAGAACATCTGGGGTGGGCACCCTAGCAGCTGTATTCATTTGCTCAGACTGCTGTAACAACAAATCACAGACCGAGGGATTGAAACAACAAACATTCATTTCCTCACAGTTCTGGAGGCAGGAAGTTCAAGATCAAGGTGCTGGCATGGTTATTTTCTGTTGAGAGCTCTCTTCCTAGCTTGTGGATGGTTGCCTTCTTGCTGTGTCCTCATATGGCTTTTCCTCTGGGATTGAGTTGGGGCAGGGAAAGGGGTAGGAGAGAGAGAGGAAGAGAGAGAAAAAGAGAGAGGGAGAACTCTGCTATATTTTCTTTTTCTTTTTCTTTTTCTGACTGTACATGCAGCATATGGAAGTTCCCAGGTAGGGGTCGAACTGGAACTACAGCTGCTGGCCTATACCACAGCCACAGCAACACAGGATCTGAACCGTGTCTGTGACCTACACCACAGCTCACTGCAACGCTGAATCCTTAACCCACTGAGCGAGGCTAGGGATTGAACCTGCATCCTCGTGGATACTATTCAGGTTTGTTATGAAGGGGACTCTGTGGTACCTTTTCTTATAAGGACACTAACACATTGCATCAGGACCCATTATGACTCATTTAATCTTACTTCCCCCAGTATAGCCACACCTATGGTTAGGACTTCAAAATATGAATTTAGCAGAAACACACATATTTAGTCCTTAACAGTGGCCATGGCCCTAACAGCAGCTCCAGCAATTATAGCTGACTCAGATATCGTATGTCCCTGCTACTCATAGCGTGGCTTATGCTACAGCAGCATCAGTGTACCCTGGAAGCTTGTTGGAAATGCAGAATGTTGGGTCTCAGCCTAGCCAGACCCACTCTACCAGAATCTGCATTTTAACAAGATCCCTGAGATTGGAATATACGTTAATACATGAGGAGTGCTGTCTTGGACTTTTCTCAATTCTAACAACTCTTCTCATACTTAGAAATTTTAGATTACTTTGCAAAACAGGTAGCCATATCTCCTACACACCTGGTTCCTCCATCTCAGAGAAGGGCCCAAACTTTCTTACCCTGGGGTGATAGGGAATGAATCTCCTGGCTGTTGAGTTTAAAGAGTTAGGATGAGAAATGCAGAGTAATTTATTCCCACCAACTCCACCCTCTTCTTCCTTTAGCTTGTCCTCCCCACTTTCCCTTTGCCTCCAAGGACTTTTCCTAAGAAAAACAATCAAGATTTTGAGCTTGCTGCAATGAGGAGTCTCACCTAACCATCCAGTCCAGTCCTACTGGTTGAGCAAGAGTCTGATCCTCAGGGATTCCCTCAGGGCCCAAGAGGACCTGAAAAGAGTGGAGTGAAGAGGAAAGTGGGGCTGGTTCAGTCACAGCTCTTCAAGGTCCAGTGACTAAACTCTGCTCTTGGGGGTAGGTGAGGCTTTTTTTTTTTTTTTGTCTTTTTATCTAGAGCCGCACCCGCGGCATATGGAGGTTCCCAGGCTAGGCGTCTAACAGGAGCTGTAGCCGTCAGCCTTCGCCACAGCCACAGCAACACGGGATCCGAGCTATGTCTGCGACCTACACCACAGCTCACGGCAACGCCGGATCCTCAACCCACTGAGCAAGGCCACGGATCAAACCCGCAACCTCATGGTTTTTAGTCGGATTCGTTAACCACTGAGCCACGAAGGGAACTCCTAGGTGAGGCTTTTAAAGTCATGGTGTTTGTGAGCAATAGCGTGGGCTAAAAAGCCCTCCCTCTGTCTTGTCACAAACATTGCTCTGTTGGGGTACAAGCAGATTACATCTCTTCAGGAATTCATTTTTTTTGTCAGTAATGAATGGTGCAAGAGGATCGGGCAGTCAACACTAGTGTCACATGATGGACATCTGGGAAGATACCCATGTGCCAAAACTGTCCCATCTGGTGTGGATGTCTGAAATCCTGCCACTAGAAAGTCTATTCTCCTCTTAAATTTAAAAGTCTGGAGAAGGATGAACACTTGGAGTAAGAATTTTAGGCTGTTTCTTCTGTGATGGGAGAAGCAAAAAGAGCATCTCACATTTCTTGAAAGAAGGTCTGGATAGAATGCAGGGAGACACGAAGACCCCAGAGACAAAGTTCACCTGCCACCGCTTGTATTTGCCTGTGGTCCACAAACCATATCAGGATCTGCCCCGGGTTTTCATGGAGACCTCCTGTCATGCCCCCCACTCCACACTCCCATACCCACAGATTGCTTCAGATTAGTTACAGTCAGGTAGTGGTGGTAGAGTCAGATTATCAGGGCAAATTATATTCTACAGATTCACACTCACACACTTTTGTCCAGATTATAGTAAATTGCACAAAGGACAGTCTTAAAGGGAAAAATTGCCACAGAAACCCAGTCTGCAGCCAGAAGGAGGTATTTGGAGGGTGGAAGGACTGTCTTGTTATAGGGCCCTGACTGGTGCCACCATTGTTGAAGAAAAAAGAGAATTCCTGTATTAGACATATTTCTGACTCATAAGTAAGAGAAGTGTGAATGTAAGAGCCTTGGGACAATGGGGCCACAACATCTTAGATTTTTATTCAGAGAAACAGTGGATCTGGTCCAGTAGCGTCAGAAGGGGAAATTCCAGAAAAGCTAATCTGCCAAGGAAGACAAGGATGACGACGTTTTAGCCATAATCAGAGTAGAAGAAGGAAGGGTGGAGCCCAGTGTGTGGTGTACCTGGTGCAAAGCTGCGTGATGGAAAGCAGAATGTCCTCATCTAGTCGCTTTCTGTTTTCTCTGTCAAAGTAAAGAGGGTAAGAAGAGCACTGTTAAGAAAAAAATACATGAGATATAGGCAATTTTCAGCTGCCTTTAAACAGTTGAGATTTTCACATTTGTGCATCCACTTTAAATCAGCTAGAACTGCGTTTCTCCAAACCCCCTTCCAGTTGAGGAAGGCAAAAGGGACATTTTGCAACAGATTTGAAGGTAAAAGGGAAGAAGCCACATGGTTTTTACCGTCTGAACTTGGGAACAGGGTCATTACAGCAGATTCTGTTTGTCCCTCATCGACTGGCTCACACTGGCGGCCGTGGAGAAGTAGCCAGAACCCTGCTCCTCCAGCTCTTGGACCCCAAACCAGGGTAGGTTTAGGTCCAGACATGGAGACAGTGAGAGGCAGAAGCAGATTCCAGGCTGTCCTGGCTCCCAGTCTGTATCCACCATCTCATCCTGACCTCCTGCCCTGCAGAAATCAAACGCTGCTACCAGAGGCAGAGCAGCAGTGTCCAAATGCCTAAACCTAAGTCCCTGGAATTAATTTCTTATTCTGTTTCACTCTAGCAGTCTGTTTCTCTCTTTGAACCCCACCAGCTATGAATCATAACCCTAGAAGCTATGGTAAGCTGCAGATAAAATTACGAACTTTTTGTTGATTTAAGAAATCAGCTCAGGAGTTCCCATTGTGGCTCAACAGTAACAAACCCAGCTAGTATCCATGAGGATGCAGGTTTGATCCCTGGCCTCGATCAGTGGGTTAAAGATCTGGTGTTGCCACAAGCTATAGTGTAGGTTGCAGATGCAGCCCACATCTGATATTGCTGTGGCTGTGGTGTAGACCTCTGATTTGGAAGTTCTAGCCTGGGAACTTCCATATGCTGTGGGTGCAGCCCTGAAAAGCAAAAAAAAAAGAAAGAAAAAAAAGAAAGAAAGAAAGAAAAAGAAAAAAGAATTCAGCTCAGTATAGAAGAGAGAGCTATCTGTACTTCTTCCCTGAAGAGGAAGCAGATTCAGGAGACAACTTAATTTCTAGAATGAATTTTGAACTTATGAACAATAAAGGGGGAAGTAAACATGAAAATCATTAGATATGAGCATAGGTTTATTAAAATAATTTTTTCTAATCGCATTTGATTTTGGTTAAGATTGCTAGGATGATATACCAGAGGAACCAGGTTATTTAATAGTTGCAAATAATTTAACACAGTTTCTCTCATGTCCTTCTGGAGAAATGTAGACTAAATTCCAGTTAAGTAAAGTTTGTAGCCTATTGTGGAAAGACTGCCAATTGCCCAGTCCAACATTTATTATCTCCTTTCTCAGTAACAGAAACCCAGTGTACTCAAGACTTCTTAAAAGGAAGGGGTCCCTTTTGCATCTGTCCTTTGTCCTCCCTGTTGTTGGCTTAGGGATGTAATGGCTGGAGCTCCAGCAGCTATATTGAATCATTAGGTGATCTTTCAGTGTTTTGAGATCAATTTCAATGTGTGGAGAGGGTGTTTTCCACACCCTCACCAAGTAATTCTCAGATATCATCAGGGTGTCAAAGAATTCAACTCAATTCTCATATTATCTACTCGGAGAGAGCATTGGATTCCACAAGCTGAGGGCTCAGTCCTACGAGGCTGCCCCCCCAACCCACCCATTTCGGATGCCATTAGCAAGCCCATGTTGTTACCTGTGCTTCTGATCCACCTGCTCTAAATCAGAGGTTTCCAAGACTCTCTCCTCACATTCAATTAATTTGCTAGAGTTACTCACAGAATTTGAAGAAATGTTTTACTTAACAGATCACCAGTTTATTTGAAAAGGATATAACTCAGAAACAGCCAGATGGAAGAGATGCATAGGGCAAGATATGTGAGAAGGGACAGAGCTTCCATGTCCTCTCTCCCCAAACCCCTATTTGTTCACCAACCCAGAAGCTCTCTGAACTCTGTCCTCTTAGGTTTGTACGGTGGCTTCATTACAGATGAACGGTTAAATCATTGGCCATCCACAACTGATTCAGCCTCCAGGTCCTCTTCCCCTCCTTTGACAGATGGAGAAAGGGGTAGCTTGGGTCTCTGTGTGATTAGAGGGTTAGTTAGACCTTCCCTATCCATAGGTGGGGTCCAAAAGTCATCTCATTAACATAAAAATAGAATCTTTGTCACTCTTCACATTTAGGAGATTCTAGGAGTTTAGGGAGCTGTGAGTCAGAAACTGTGATATGTATAAACCACCTAATATATATGAGAAATATATATTTGGTCATCCAAATATCTATTAATAACTCACAATATCACAGGTGGTCTTAAGGATAGAAGCCATGTAGGGGTGATGAAAGAAAGAAAATCCTTGGTTCTTAATACCTTTCAAAGCTGCCATACTAGCTCTGTATTTTCTATTTTTAGGCTTACTTTCAGTGAGAACTAAACTGTCAGAGTTCCCATCATGGCTCAGCGGTAATGAACTCGATCAGTATCCATGAGAATGTGGGTTCGATCCTTGGCCTCACTCAGTGGGTTAAGGATACAGCGTTGCTGTGAGCTGTGGTGTAGGTTGTGGATGCGGCTCAAATCCGAGCTGTGGCTGTGGTTTAGGCCTCAGGTGCAGTTCCAATTCGACCCCTAGCCCGGGAACTTCCATAGGCTGCAGATGTGACTGTAAAAAGAAAAAAAAAAAAAAATTAAAAAGATAAATTTCAGTAAGAACAAACATATCTGGCTTTTGGCTAAAAACTGTCTACTGTTTACATGCAAAATGAGAGAACTTGAACCTAACTGAGAACTCTTGGGGTATTAACTCAGAGTTCCACTATCCTCCACACTAGTATTTTGTTAACACCGTCCTGCATGGTACATTTTCCAAAAGATCTTTATTGATTCAGAGTTTTCAGCGTGAAGACATGTGTTTATCATTTCTCCTCTCTAGACCTTGCTGCAGTGAGCAGAGCTATGTGCAGAATGCATATTTCTTTGTTTGTTCTTCTTGTGATCTTTTGTCAGTCTGGCCATACTTATAAATTTTATTGAATTTATCCATCCATTTACTCATAACTTAATAATACTTGTCGAGCACTTACTATGTTCTCTGCTGTGTGACAGCATTAGATGCATGGCCCATGGTCATAGAGGGAATCAGTGACCAGTCAGGACAGCATCATGGAGTAAGACTCTGCCCTTCCCCTCTAAATGCCCCTCTACCCCCGATCCTAGAGGAACCAGAGCCAGAGGGAGGAGATGGATGCACAGTGAAGTAACACACCATGTCTCACTCCTCTGCTGCTGGTCCCTGATCTGAAGGTCCCATCTGAGCTGGAGGAAGAATTGTGTTAAATGTAAGAAGCTTCAATCTTGAAGTTCCCTGGTGTCTCAGTTGGTTAAAGATCTGGCAAATTCACTGTTGTGGCTTGGGTTGCTGCTGTGGTACAGGTTGTCCCTGGCCCAGGAACTTCTGCATGCCCCATGCACGCCCCACCCCCCAGCAAATAAAAGAAACTTCAGTCTTATACTAGAAGAGGCCTTTTAATGCCTGAAGAGTTTTGGTAGGGTGGCAAGAAGTAAGAAAATGAACTTCTGCTGAATGTGTTTAAAGAGAGTAATGAAAAGAAAAGTTGTCTTCTGGTTGTACCCTATGTGTTCAGCCCTTTCAATGAATATTGAAAATATAGAGGATATCTCTGGAAGAAAGAAAGATTGTAATGGGGCTGGAGGAGAGAAGTACATGCCTGGGGATTGAGTGGAAAAGAAATATGTATCTTTTGAATTCTGTACCTTATGAAGGCATTACCTATTCAAAGACCAACTAACTTTTCTTTAAGGACTTAAACAAAGAGATGGATGAAATGGAGCATATTCAGAGGAGAAGGACTCGAATCCCTAAGGGGTCTGATCACTGTGCTTAAGGAGGAGTGGTTGATGGACCAGAAAATATTTAATCTAGAATGAGAAGATTTGTGGGCTGTGGGAATGGGGGTAGTATCTTGGTCTGTGTGTTTTCAAAGGACACAACTGGGACTGAAGAGAAGAAAAAGGTTGTCATGTTGAGGGGAGAGTGGCCTCAACATCTCAAGTCACTTTCAAGTTATGTTTCAAGGACACTGATATTTCGATTTGGTGTACATGTGAGAGCCTCAATTCTTTTTGAAGTTAGCATTTGTGGGTCTGTGCCACAGCTGAGGAACCTTGAGTTGAAACCCCTAATCTTCATATTCTTTTCCATTATGATTTATTACAAGATATTGAATATAGTTCCTTGTGCTATATAGTAGGGCCTTGTTGTTTATCCTTGTGCTATATAGTAGGGCCTTGTTGTTTATCTAATTTATGTATGGTAGTTTTTATCTACTTATACCACACTCCTAATTTATTCCCTCTACCTTTCCCCTTTGGTAACCATAAGTTTGTTTTCTACGTCTGTGAGTCTGTTTCTATTTTGTAAATAAGTTCATTTATTTTGTATCATATTTTGTCATTTTATATCATATTTTAGATTCCACATATAAGCGATATCATATAGTATTTGTCTCTTTCTGACTGACTTCACTTAGTGTGATAATCTCTAGTTGTATCCATGTGGCTTCAAATGGCATTATTTCATTCCTTTTTATGGCTGAGTAGTATTCTTTTGTATGTGTATACCACTTCTTTATCCATTCATCTGTCAATGGACATTTAGGTTGTTTCCATGTCTTAACTATTGTAAATATTGCTGCTAGAACATTGGGCTCATGTATCTTTTTGAATTAGAGTTTCCTCTGGATATATGCCCAGAAATGGGATTGCTGGATCATATGGTAACTCTATTTCTAGTTTTTTAAGAAACCTCCATAATGTTCTCCATAGTGGTTTTACCAATTTACTTTCCCACCAGCAGTGTAGGAAGGTTCCCTTTTCCCCACACACTCCAGCATTTATTATGTGTAGACTTTTAAATGATGGCCATTCTAACCAGTGTGAGGTGATACCTCATTGTAGTTTTGATTTGCATTTCACTAATAATTAGTGATGTTTAACATCTTTTCACATGCCTACTGGCCATTCATATGTCTTCTTTGGAGAAATGTCTATATTAGGTTGTCTGCCCATTTTTTTAATGGGTTGTTTTTTGTTATGAGTTGTTGAATCCTCTTATCTTTTAAAGGGGGCATGAGCAAACTTGACCAACCTTTGCCCTTGAGGGAGATAGGAACTTTTTTTTTTTTTATCATGGTCAGGAAATCTGCCTTTTGCTCTGGAAAGACCACTATCTTTGCTAAACAAACATCTTTCTGGGGTAGAAAATGTCACAGGATGTGTAGAAACACCATAGAGAACTGCCCTCAATAATGCCTACCTAATAGGAATGAAGTTCTGGGCTAATATTTTTGTTTGTACTTGGATGTAGACCTTTCAGCTGGCTACACAGCTCTAGGCTCCAATTAATATATTTCTGGAGGAAGGAAACAAAGATCTTAGGGTTGGACAGACCTGGATTAAGAATCTTAGCTCTTTCATTTAATGACTAAATTACATTCTAGTGTCTCTGACCCTTAATTTTCTAATTCAAAAAAATGGGCCAGTGATTCTTATCTCACAGTGTTGTTGTGAGGTTTAAAATGCATAATAGATTTTTAATTGTCTGAATAAGTGTTAATTCACCACCTAATATTTTTTTTAATTTTTTTTTACTGAGAAAAAACCCCCCAACATTCTAGACACTCGAATTGCAAAAAACATATAAATGCCTTTTCTGTGATTTGGTTCTATAAATTAGAGGAGGGTGGTAAAGAATAGGAAAATGACAGGTCTTTGAACTCCCTCAATTCAGAAACCTCCACTTGTGCCCCTTAGTAACTTTAGAGGCAGAAGATCTCAGATCCTAAAATTTCAGTAACTCTCCAGATTGGCGAACAAGTCATCTTTGGTTTCATATTTCTTTCCTCAAATTACTGATGACAGTCCTCTTCTCTCTGCCTTCCCACTTCTCCTTCTGCCTCAACCCTGCTCACTTGGAGTAAATTTAGGCTCTCTGCACCGTAAATACCCCTTACTAGAGTGTCATAGATTTCCCCAGAGAACTCCAACTACGTATCTCTCTAATTGAATCTGTTTGGGACACAGTTTTTTCTGGCTGCTCCGAGCTTGATAGATAAAGAAACAATAGGTAAAGACTAGAAACCTGAACCTTATAAAACAATGCTAAAGGAGGTGTCTTAATTATAGGATATTGAATAATTTGCCTCCATTGCTTCATAAGGTTATTTTGTTTTGTTGGTTCCCAGTCTAGAGATGACAGTAGGGCTTCACATGTATTTTTTGTGTTTGCTTCATCCCCAAAAAGCTAGGATTCATCACTTTATTAGTGAATTGGGTTTTGCTGCAGACAAGGAAATTAGAGGCAACAGTTAACAGTTTAAGCATCTCAGCAGATTTTGAGAAAATACTACCTTGTCATTTAGACTGAATCTCAAACTTTATCATGCATGAGAATCACCTAGAAGTCTTGTTAAAACTGATGCTAGGGCCCATCCCCAGGGTTTCTGATTCTGTAGTTCCAGGGTGGGGCCTGAGAATTTGCATTTCTGATAAGTTCCCAAGTGATGTTGATGCAGCTGGCTCAGGGACCACACTTTGAGAACCAGGCTCTAAAGCTGTGATTCTCACCCCTGGCTTTACAGTACCACTTAGGAGAGCTTTCAGTTAGTATCGTCTGGTTCCCAGGCCCCTGAGATTCAGACTTAACTGACCTTGGCATAGGCTCGGGCATCTGGGTTTTTAGCAGGTTACTAGGTGATAGAATACAGTACCAGGGTTAAGAACCACCATCCATCTAGAAGTTTCCCAGATATACATGCTTTTTTCTCACTCTCAACTTAAAAACTCAGGAGGAAGATGGATGGATATAAACAAGTAATTATTACAAGCCTTGTTGGATATAAGCAAGTCATTTGAAAGCCAACTGGAAAGTGAAAGAAGATTATCTGAGTTGCTGGGTATTTCTGCCAGTCAAGCCTGTGGACAGCACCAGCTCATAGGACCCAGTGTGGGATGTTGGGCTCCCAAGCAAAATATCTCCCACAGAGTCTTCTTCATTTATAAAATAATCAACTCTGTGGTGCCCCCACCCCACTTCAATAGAAAGGCTCAGTGTTTGGATTTCGGTCCAATGAGATTAGTGAATTGGGAAATATGAAAGCTGCTCCCTGGGTGTGGTGGCTCTTCTGGGACCCTCCTGGGGCAGAAAGGGTGTCATCTGGCCGGACTGTCTCATTTACAAACAGTATCATCATCATCATCATCATTATTTTAAAAGAATCCTCTATAATAGTATTTTCTCAAATCTTGTACCTGTCCTCAGTGTAGGTTAAAGTTTGAGAATTTAGACTAGTTGTTCTCAACACTGACTGCATATTGAAATCACTAGAATACTTACAAAGAGAACTTGTGTCCATGCATGGTTAACAATGGATCTGGATTCTCAGCATGATTTTTGTTTCAGCGAAGTCCTGCATCCTGGGAACCCCTCAGCCCCAGGCAAGCAGGGTCAGTTAGCCACCCTGCCCCACCCAAGAACAATTAAGTCACAACCTCAGGGGCTGAGCCCTGAGCATCAGGATTTCAAAAGTCCCCCTGGTATTGTAATGCACAGCCAGGGTTGAGAACTGGTGGGTTTCAGATTAAATGGAGTTGTGCATGCAGTGTGGTGTTTTGGTGCTTTCTGGAACCCTGATAGCCTCAGGATATATTACGCGTGTGCGTGCATGCGCACGTGCGCATGCGCCCCCACACGCAACTGGGAGATTTTCAAGTAGAGAGGAAATGGACTTCTCTAGGTACATGTGATTTCAGGATCATTTTCTCAGGACAGTTGAGACATTTCAAGCCTCACAGAAGCTGTGTCTTTAGCAACCATATTGTGTACAATCATCTGAAAACACTCAGCCTTTGTGGAGTGTGGCACCAACTGGTTCCTATGGCCTAACTTACTGATCCTTCAGAAGTGAGGGTGGCCAGCTGTTTCAGTCCTGTTTTCAAGGACAGTGAAGGTCGCTCTTGGTGACAGTGAGCGTCTTCTATAGGAAAATACCCTTCCCCTTCTAGGCAGGTTTTATTTATTTATTTTTTTTTATAATTTATTTTTTATTTTTTTGCATTATAGCTGGTTTACAGATTTCTGTCAGATTTTCCAACTGCACCACGTGGTGACCCGGTTACATGTACATATATGGATTCGTCACATGTGATTAGATATAGTTCCCCATGCAATACAGTTGGATCTCCTTGCTTTTCCATCATTAAAGCACTAGTTATCCCCATTCCCTCCCAGCCCTCCCCCACCTCCCCACCCCGCCCCCTTGGCAACCACAAGTCTGTTCCCCAAGTTCGTGATTTTCTTTTCTGTTGAGATGTTCATTTGTGCAGTGTTTTAGACTCCAGTTATAAGAGATTTCATATGACATCTATCTTTCTCCTTCTGACTTGCTTCACTCAGTATGAGGGTTTCTAATTCCATCCATGTTGCTGCGAATGACATTATTTTATCCTTTTTTATGGCTGAATAGTATTCCATCGTGTATATATACCACATCTTCCTAATCCAGTCATCTGTCGATGGACATTTGGGTTGTTTCCATGTCTTGGCTATTGTGAATAGTGCTGCAG
>PVHT021183524.1:23525132-23596139 GCA_004024745.2 Catagonus wagneri
GTGATTTCCATTATTCTATCTTCTACATCACTAATTCGTTCCTCTGCATTATTCAAACTGCTCTTTATTGCCTTTAGCTCAGTTTGCATCTCTGCAAATGAGTTTTCTAGCTTTTCTTGGCTCCTCCTTATGATTTCTAGCTCCTTTCTAAAGGACTCTGCATTGCTGTTTGCATCTTCTCTTAATTTCTGGGTATTCCACCCTAATTCTTCAAGTATTTTCATTACCTCCCTTCTGAACTCCATTTCTGACACACTGCAGAGGTCTGTTTCATTGTTGGCTGCTTTAAATGACTTGTCCTGTTCTTTTAACTGGGAATGGTTTTTGAGCTTCTTCGTCTTGTTTGTGATTTTCTTTTTCTGTGAGTTTGGGGAGCCCTTCTAGGCAGGTTTTAAAGCTGGTGATAAGCTGTGGTTTAAATTAAACAAATAAGCAAATAAGACCCTAAGAACAAATAAAGCTACAGAGACAATCAAATGGCCAAGATGAAATATGTAGCCCATGGGATTGTGAATGATGCTCTTTCAGGTATGATTTCAGGAATGTTCTTCTTTTATAAGCCACTAATTCCATTTCCATGGGAGCAAACCAGGAGGTCTCAGGCTGAGCAGTTTTCCTCTGTGTAAGAACTGTCTCATGCATTCACCCAGTTGTCTGTGTACTACACGTGTGACAGTGCATTTTGGTCCATTGTCCAGAATAAAAGGGGCCCTGCCCTTCCTGCTAAATGATATGGGCAGTAAGGAGGACACTCGGATGAAGGACCAGAAGCTGGTGCCTGACCTCACTTCCAGGGCCATTCACACCGCAAACCAGCTCCACACCCCCAACCCCCACCAGAAGCCCAAGTAGATGGAACTCTGGGGCAGCCAAAGTGCAGGCAGTAAGCACAGAGAGCAGAGTGTGGGAAAGAGGGCTAAAGTCAGTCCACTCATGTTCAGAGAACAGCTGGCCAACTGGTAGGACAGGAGGGCCAAGTGAATTATGACTTCTGGTGGTTTCTTCCCTTCTGGGTAAGAGAAATAAGCATTGCTTTGGAGGAAGTGAAAAAAATGAGTTTTAATTGATGGCTATCCAATCCCTAAAAGCCTAATTCTTTAAAAATGCAGTTGATCCCTGTCTCTTGCAACACATTTTGGTATTCCAGTTTTGGATGCTGAGAGTTGGTGACAGCAGCATTCAATGAAAACAGCAATGAACTTGATACTGACAACAGAGGCAGAAGCAGAAGTAGTATCTTCCGGGATTTCCCGTTGTGGCTCAGTGGTGACAAACCCAGCTAGTATCCATGAGGATGCAGGTTCAATTCTTGGCCTCACTCAGTTGGTTAAGGATCTGGCGTTACCGTGAACTGGGGCGTAGGTCACAGATGCGACTTGGATCTAGCATTGCTGTGACTTTGGCATAGGCCAGCAGCTGCAGCTCCAGTTTGACACCTAGCCTGGGAAGGTCCATATGCCCCAGGTGTGTCCCTAAAAAGAAAGAAAGAAAGAAAAAAAGAAATAGCTTCCTCAGGTGGTCATATGACCTCTCTCTAGAGCAAAGAGATTTCATCTTGGCTCACCAACCCGTGTTTCTCAGATTGGGACTGTGCATGACTGAAAGGAATGCCATGGTCCATCAGCCAAGCAGTCCAGTATGGTGACCAAGAGTATGCGCACTGGAGCCAGACCACCTGGATTAGGTTTTCAGCCTTACTGTCAGGGTGACCTTGGGCACATCACATAACCTCTTTATGCCTCAGTTTTCTAATCTGAAAACAGGGATAATAAAATCATTCTACCCACCTCATAGGGTGGTTGTGAGGATTAAATGAGAGGATGCCTTGAAACTGGACACTGATAAGTATTAATTAACTCTTATTAATTAGAGTGAGGGTGCTTATTCAGAATAATATAGATAAGGACCTAGATCATGGAAAGTCTTGAAAGCAATGGAAAGAATGACAAGGAATATTGAAGTTAGTTGTAGGAAACAAGGTTTTTCCTATCAAGGAGAACTGTGCAAAAATGTCACCCTCAGGTCCTCCTGGCTAATATACAATATATCCATGCACAGCAAACCTGTATTTTTCCTTCTTTTGGCTTCTGTATTGCCACTGACCATGCTACTTGTAATGCACTTAAAAGAGTGCTCGTTACATAAAAAGTTGTCAGTAAAAGTCACTAGCTATTGTGCTGGTGGTGATTGCTTTTGATATTAATACTATCCCTAATCTGGACAAGAGACAACATCTGACAGCAAAGAGAGGATTAGTTGATAGGGGTGAAAGTACTTTGCAAACTAGAAAGCATTTTACAAAATAAGGTATTATTATCCCCATTCCCCAGTGAAAGTGATTAATTACACAAATATTTGTGAAGTGCAAACCACAGGCTCTGATTTGTGTAGAAGGAACTGATGGTGTTACCTTATCTGAACATTGATTCTAACAGACTCTCCTGCTGTCTAGTGAAGAATGACTGGCAGTAGCTTCCTCAAGGCTGAGCAATTTTAACCTGCATGGGGTTCCTGACAACAACTGAGATCTCAGCGATTAACTATTGTTATGTTCACAGCACCAGGCAGTTGACATGGCCCTGTTCTTAAGAGCATGTTCAAGAGAAAAGAAAACAATGAAGCCTGAGCAGCATGAGAACCTGCTTGTTTTCCATCCGTGCAGCCTGGTGCCTGGGTGCCCTAGCAGGCAGGCCTCCATAAGCCCCCAGCCCATGCCCTTCCCCTAGTGACGGGCCACCTCCAGCTCAGCTTTGTGCCAAGCAGATACTTGACACAGAGCCAGCAGCTATCTAGGCAGCTCCTTAAGCTGAGTAATGAGACTAGGTTTATTGGGAACCTTTAATTACAAGCCTAATGTACAAACATATTTCTCTCCAGAGACGTTCATGCGAGCTCAGCCTTTGTTCAGGAAAAGCAAGCTGCTTCCTCCTCCTGGCAGAGAAGACATGGCTCCAGATTGAGATTTCTCTCTGGTGAAATCCATCCTGTTCCTGCCCTGATCTTCTCGCATTCTTGCTCTCTTACCCAAGTACCCATCTAGCTGAATGTCTGACCATGTCTGCCAGGTGACTGTCCCCCCATATTCTGCCTGTATCATGGACAGAATGACCGTACTTAGATTGTTGTCCTAAGTGCTAAGAAAATTCATGAAGCAAGAGAAACATGGCTTTGTCACCTTCTAGGAGCACTGAATCTGATGTGGAAGGTAAAGAAGTCCCTGTGCATTATACAGTTCCACTATCTGAACACATTCTATTTGTTGATGCATTGAAAGATTTTCTTGCAGAGGATAATGGGAATAAATAATCATACCGTTAGTAGTTAACATTTATTGGATGTCATTTACCAGACATCATGCTGAAACCTCTTCTTGAAGTGTCTTTTTGAACCTTCACAAAGACCCATGAGGTAGAAGCGGTTTGTCATCATCCCCATTTAATGATAATTTGCATCTGCCTCCTGTCTCATCCTTCCTGACTGAAGCCATCTCTCCATCTGCACCCCTTCCCCTAAATCCACCCCACTATCAGGATCCTATATTTTCACAACTATTATAGTACCTAAGCATCTCTTCTCCCTTATCTTCTCTCTCCAAAACTTCATCTCATCACCATCAAAAAATGTGCTTCTTTCTCCAGCCATCAAAGATCCATTGTTTGGATGAAATATGTATCACAATTTTACATAACATCTTATTAAAACTTCAGTAAAGCTTGACTAAGGATTAAAACAAAACAAAACAGAAAACCTTTGATTCAACATCATATTTAGAGATGGTCAACCCTCTATAAAAGACTGCCTACTTACGCAATATCTGTTTCCTTCTCTCTCCCTCATTTATAAATCCTTTTAATTTGAACCCTGTTCCCAACACTACAATGGAACCCTTGCCAAAGTTAGCAAAGACCAGCTTTAATAGACATGTCCAGCCCTCCTTGCCTGACTTCCTGGCATCTGCCATGTTGATCTATTCAAGTAGACCTACTTTCTACCCCTGGCTTCTGTGACACCAATATCTTCTGTTCTCCTTCATGACTTTTGGCCATCTTCCTTCAATAGTCAACTTACATTTCTAACTATCTCTTAAAAACTAGTATTTCCAAAGTTTCCATCCCAGACCCTCCTTTCTTCTCACCTTTCAAATTCTTCCTTTGTAGTATCTCCCTAGATGATCTTGCCCATTATAATCCATAATCCAACAACTCACAAATCACCGGTCCAGTCTTCTTTCCTAAACTCCAGACCCATGTATCTGAGTGTCATCCATGTATTTACATCTGTATATCTTTCAGGTTCTACCAATTCACAGCTTCTATATCTGTTGTTTTAGTTGCTGAGAGCAGGAGCTATTCTGGATATTTTAAGCACAGAGGGGCTTCTAAAAATTACTGGAAAGACTGGAACGGACTCTAGTCAAGGTATCCAGGAATGACACCCAGAATAATACTGCAAATTTAACCCTCTAGAAGATGTGCTGTCCTTGCCACAGCAAACAACTGAGGAATTAGAAGCCTGCTGTCCCAAATAGGAGCTTAGCTCTGGTGCATCTGTCAGGCAGCTGTGGCCAAAATCACTTGATTCAGAAGCTCTTACAGCTGCTAGATTTGAATCAGCCAGATGGATGCTTCGGGCTCTGTAGCCTCTGTTCTGAATTCAAGACTCATGTGAGCGTAGCTGATTGATGGACCTAAAGCATGTTTGAAGCCTTAATTGTAAGGGAGTGTGGGGAAGTAGACTCTGCTGTACAGGATGGGCTAAAGGGAGTGTAGAAGTCAAGTGATTCATTCTGCTGTATCCCTTAGGACAAAGAGCTCATCATTTCCCAACAGATGGCTTCTCTCCTAAGGTCCTATATTTCTCTAAGTTTCACTCCCTCTACCCAGTTGGACAAGTCTGAAAGTGGGAGTGGTGCCCCTGCCCCATTCTCTTCTGATCCATACCCAATTCATGCCAGTTCTACCCCCCAAAATCTTTTCATTCCATCTACTACTCTCTCTCCCATGCATTTCACCTGAACTACGGTAACAACCTCCTAAATCCTAAACCAGTCTCTTTACATCCATCTCTGCCATTTTCTAATGCATTCTCCACAACATAGCCAGAGAAATCTTAGTAAAATGTAAATATGAACATGACACTTTTCTCTTTAAAAACCTCAGTGGCTCATTTAACGTGTGTCATCTGCTCTAGCTGCTAATCATCCTGAAGGCAAGTACTAGATCTCACAGCCACATGCATTCCCAGAACCTTGCACAGTGGCCAGCATGGAATAAATATTACTGTTTCTGTGGCACTATGATTTTGCTCTTCCTCCAGGCACCCAATCCCATCCTCGTGTGGTAATTAGTAAGGTTTCTTTCTGCCTGGTCATAAGCAATAACTCAGCAAGAAAAGCATAGCACTTAACAATATAAGTCAATTAGTAATTAGTCAATTAAAAACGCTAGCAATATGAGCATCCTTGTTGTTTGAAGTCAGTGCCTCAAGAAAGTTCCTCTTAGAGATGCATGTACTGTGATTTTTTTTTTAATTTTGAGAAAGGCAGAGGATCGAACATTTCTTCTTGCCACTTGATCCACTCTTTCACATTCTCTTCTATAAACTTCTCAAAACTCACACAGCATGAGTAAGGATTTATTTAGGGCTTCCTCTGTAAAACATTCTCCTCCAAGAAGCTGCCTTTCCTCTGGAACCTTTGCCCCACACCCCAAGATTTCACTTAGAGGCAGGATTCTGCCAGCCCCATTCAGTTTTGTGCTATTGTGGCAGTTCCTCTCTGCCAGTGTTTTTTGGAAAGCTTTTTATTAACTTTCCAAAGTTATTCTTGGAATCAGATTCAGAAAAGCAGGCTGAAAACAGACTGCAGAAGAAAACAGCAACTTTATTCAAGGTAGTCTTACTTCTACTTGCATCAAAACATACCACACCAGCACCATGAGAGGAAGCATGTGGCATGCGGAGCACAGGACGCCTGAGGGAGGGTCCCTGAGAGGTAGTCACAGTTTCTCCACACTTAGGAAATGGTGTTCATCAGTTTCATGGATGGAATGATTGCCTGCTTCTCCTTCCTTTTTTTTTTTTTTTTTTAATTTTATTTTCTGGCCGCACCCACGGAATATGGAAGTTCCCAGGCCAGGGACTGAATCCAAGCCACAGCTGTGATCAACACAATTCAGGAACCTTTAACTAACTGCACTGCCAGGGATGGAATCTGCACCTCTGCAGTGACCTAAACCATGGCAGTCAGGTTCTTAACCCACTCTGCCACAGCAGGAACTCCTGCCTGTCTTCGTAATGTCGTCTCTTGGGCTTTGAGTTGGGTGTTGCTCCAGGAGGAGGTAAAAGCAGGCACAGTAGCTAAGGGATGCTGAGGACCCTGAAGCTTCTGTTACCTGCTTTTAAACACGTTATCCATCTATAAGGTGGATGCTCCTTATGGCTAAGAGGAATGCTGCTAGGAAGGGCAAGAGGGCAGGGCTGTTACTTGTTGGTCTAGTGGTTGTCCCTGAAAACATGAGGAGTAGTCCATGATTGCTGCATATCATTGATGCATCAAGAGCTTTATGTCTATTCACGTTGCTTTTGAAAAGCTCCTAGCCTGCTGCCCAACCTCGGCCAGTGCTTGTTTAACAATGGTTCCCTCCTCTCCTCGATAAGCCCACTCCTACAAAGTCTGTAGTGAACCAGACCGGCTTTCTCCACCAGGATGACAACTACTCCCTGTCTTCCTCATGCAGGCCCTGGCTGCCAGATAATAAAATGGACATAAGATGACCAGACTATCTCGGTGCATGGTCTTGTCACAAAGTCAGAAATCAAAAGGTAGACAGCAGGGCTAGAATTTACCTCCAATAGGATCAACAGGGGCTGAATCAGCCAGAAAATGTTTTTGAGCCCTATACTTGGCATCACACCCCTGACAATAAGTAAATACACCAGGTCCCCTTCTTAACCAGAAGCCTAAGACAGTATTGATATGCGTGGGCAAATTAAGAACAAGGCAACAGCTGTCATGCATGAACAAGGAGCGGCAACATCCGTGCACAGATTAAACAGAAATCAGTCTGAACCACGTTGCTGAGAGGCTTCTACAATGCATGAAGAGCAAGTTTCTTTCTGGAGTTGGGGCTGAAATCAGGGATGGGATCAGTTGTTACTTCTGCCCCAGCACTTAGTATACTTTCTCTCACATCTTCTTCTAAAATAGCCTCTCAAGAGTAGTGGGAATTCTCTAGTTCTTGGAGAATTTAATAAACCATATTTTTGAGTATCTGCCATGAGCACAGAAAACACCAAGCTTAACACCCAGTTAGAGTCCTGTCCCCAGGTCTGTGTCATCAGGACTGGTAGCCCATACACTTACCACACAGCTGACACCAGAGACAACTAGCCCAAGCCTCCCAGCCTCATGTGCACAGCTTAGTGCCTTGTCTGTGTCACCTCCACACGTGAATTAGGCGGTACCGTCCTTAACTGAGATAAGACTGAGACTTGGAATGATCATTATTAGCAACTAGCAATTCTTGAGTGTTTACATGCTAAGTGACTCAGGCTTATCAGGACAGGGAGCTGTGTGGTAACAAAGCGACTGGGGGATCAGGCCAGGGAGCCAGACTGTGCAGGTCAAATGCCAGCTGTGTCCCTTGACAGGATGTCACAGTGGACAAGTCGCCCCCTTTCTGTACCTCAGTTGCACCACTGGTAAAGGGGTAATAACACTGTCTGGTCAGTAGGTCTGTTCTGAGGAGAAAAGGAGTGAATCTGAATGAAGCACTTAGAACAGTACCCATCTTACTCGGTGGAGGCTGGTGAGCTCAGGAAGCTGGTGTTTTACGGACAAAGCAGCTGAGGTTTTGCTGAGTTCAGGAACACCCAAGGTCACAGGCAATCAGAGGAAGATCCAGGACACAAACCCAGGTAGTCTGGTTTTGGGCACCAGACCTTTACTCAGTACACCAGCTGCCTCTCTTGTAGCTGATACATGGAAGAGGAAAGAATGAGTCACACTTAGGTTCCTCTGCGCCACGTAGAAATGCATTGTCAGCGCCCCACAGACTGTCAGGGTCAGAACTAGGCTTAGAACCCAGACCAGCTCTACATTTCACATCCCAACCCCCCGCCCCAGTCTCCTTGCCTTGGCCCCCTGTGGCTCTTGTGGCTCCTGTTTGCACCTGACATCTTTCCCCAAATGAGACTGCTAAGCATGGTGAGCCCGTGAGGCCCTGCGTTCCAAGTCCTGGGGGCATGGTCTAACTTTCTGCAGCTCAGCTTTGATGTTTTTATATTATCAACCATTTGGACTATTATCATATGCAAAACAGTGTTAGATTATGTTTTTGAATATAAAGGGAAATGAGAAGCTCTTGCTCCCAAAGAAGTGTGTTAGCTAGTGGGGGAGTAAGCAGGTCACAAATAACACAGAGGCATGAACGAGTCAGAAGGACGTGAGGAAGGGCCATTGCTGTGGAAGGAGTACCCTTATACTGGGTCCCCCAGGCCGGAGTGCAGGGTGTGCGTCACAGAGTCTCCCAGATTGGGGGGGAAGGATGGGCTGCTTTTCAGTCCGTCCTTGTGCCATGAGGAGCCAGAGCTTTAGGGGATCCCTGGGGACCTCCCTCAAAGGCTTTTGAGCTGCGTCAAGGACACCAGGGTCACAGAACGATGCCATTTGGCAGATGGCAGAGGCTGCCTCAGGGAAGGAGAAAGGCTGGCTCTGCTGTCAAGCCAGAGACAGAAAACATTTTCTCTGAGTTAGAAAAAGGAGTGTCCCTTTCTGTTTAGAAGCAGCAGATGGACCCAGTATTCTAGTACTTCCAGATCATTTTGTAGGTCGTACACTCTTTGGAACACAGAGGGAAAGCTGCTGACCCATGCCTCAGAAAAAAAGTTGAGCCCATACAGTATTTTGCCTAACTTCTGTGGTTTCTTAGACCTTTTGGAAGCCATTTGTGGATTCCCGATGGGTCCATAAGTCCTAGGCTAAAAGTCCCTCTCGTAGTGGTTTTGAAAAATGGCTGCAAGTTCTTTGCTACCCCTCCCATCTCGAGGTAGGCTCTATGCCCGCCCCCGCTTTGAATCTGGGAAAGATCTGACTGCTTCTGCTAATCAAGTATGGTTTCCAAAGCATATTCATTAAAAGGCCGGGCAGCTTCCATCTGGTTCGCCAAGGATGCTCAGTTCCCTCTCAGAACCCAGCTCTAGGCCATGTGATCAGGCCATGTGCAGGTGATGTGGTGCTGAGTCTCAGTTGAGCTTGACTATTATGAGTTGAATTTAACATCCCTCTAAGGATATTGAAGACTTAACCACCAGTACCAGTGAGTGTGGCTTTATTTCAGAGTAGGATCTGTGTGGATGATCCAGTTAAGATGAGATCAGTAAGGCAGAGCCTAATTCACTATGCCCTGTGTTCATATAAACAGTGGGACTTTGAACACAGAGATAGCCAGGTGAGTGGGAGAACACCATGTGAATGTGAAAGCAGAGATCAGTGTGAAGCGCCTACAGTCCAGAGAATGCCACAGATGTCCAGGAAGCCAGCAGCAGTGAGGAGACAGGCATGAAACAGATTCTGCCTCACAGCCTCGGAAGGAACCAGACCTGCCAATACCTTAATCTTGTATTTCCAGCTGCCAGGGCCTTAAGACAGTAAGTTTCTATTGTCTAAGCCACCCTACTTGTAGAACTTGTAAATGGCAGCCTCAGGAGACTAAGATAGCGTACTTGGTGTTACCCATCCCCATCCTCCAGGTGGGAAGTAAAGAAGCCACCACAGAAGTGGGATCCTCCAGCCCCTATGCATTCGAGTAACCTGCAGCCATCTGGTTTCTTCAGCTGAGGCCGAAGACATTTGACAGTAGAGACATGCCATTGCTACTGTGTCCTGATTGAGTTTCTGACCTACAGAATCTGTGAGCATAATAAAATGCTTGTTGCCTTAGGCCTCTTAGTATGAGGTTGTTTGTAATGAAGTAGTGATTAATTGGAACATTGCCTAAAACTCTCCTGACCTCATACCACACTGAATTATGTCCTCTTCCTTCTTTGTCTGCAAAGAGAGCTTGCTTGATGAAATAATTTGAGCTACATGTCCATGGTAATGGCATCATAGAATCCAAGAATTAGAAAGAAGCTTGATACTTACATTTAGGGAAAAACAAATTATAGTCTCAACTTCATACAAATCAAACAGCCTTCATTTTCCCTTTCAATCCTTGTGCATACATAATTTGCAGATAGTTTATTCAAGATTCATTCAACATAGTTATAATCAGGGTAGACATAATTTTTGAGTCTGCTTTATTCAACTTGCCATCTATCATAGCATTTTCCATGTTGCTACATAGTTTTTATTATTTTAATTGGCTGCAAAGAATTTCATAAGTGACTGTACTATGATTTACTCAATCATTGTCCTTTTGACCAACATAAAAACTTTGATGTGAGTCTTCTTTAATTGCAATATTTTAATTGTTGCTCTAAATCAAGGTCGGTCTGAGAGCCAAATCCACCCAGCCCATTTTTGTACTGCAGGCTCATGAGAGCCTATAAAGGTTTAAATGGCTGGAAAAAATTTTTTTAAAAGATAGTATTTCATGACACTTGAAAATTACATGAAGTTCAAAATTCGTTATATGAAGTTCAAAATTCAGTGTCCATAAATAAAACTCGTTGAAACATGACCTCATCCATTCATTGACATATTACCTGTGGCTACTTTCGTGATACAGTGCCAGAGTTGAATAGTTAAGACGGACTGTATGTCCCTCAAAGCCTAAAATATTTACTATCTGGCCCTTTACAGAAAACCTCTGCAAACCCCTGTTCTAAACATACATAAAGTCATCCCCTCCCCCCACTCAGCATTCACATCTATGAAAATTTTTTTAGTTTGTCATGAATCTCTTTTGCTCATCTTTCTAACTCTCCTTATGCATTTATTCAACAATGATTTGTTAAACACTGCTCCTTGGTAAGTACCAGTTCTTGCCAGACATTGTGGGGATATAAAGCTAAATAAGGCAAAATCCTTACTTTCAAGGAGTTTACAGTCTAAGAAGACATTCAAGACAGAGGGACACATAACAATATTACAGGTTTGAAAGTCCTGGGAGGCACTAGAGAAGCACAGAAGAAATGCTACAGGGTCCAGATGTGGGATAATTCCCAACAGCTGGGAATGTGACATTTGAGCTTCAGAGAAGCAAAGGGAATGGCAGCCTGGGTAGAAAAACAACTACAGCCTGGGGCACTGTGTGTGTGTTTGTGTGTGTGTGTGTGTAACAACGTGACTGCTGTAGCGATGATTTAAGAAGTGGGGGATCACAGATGGAAGGAGGGAAATATAGAAGGGGAGGGTAGACGCAGAGGAGGAGGGAGGAGAAGGAAGAGGTTGGGGTCAAGCTAAGACACTTTTGAAGAGGGAGATGACAGGATACAAAAAAGAAAACCTCAGAGTTCCTGTTGTGGTGCAGTAGAAGTAAACACGACTAGTATCCATGAAGATGCAGGTTCCATCCCTGGCCTCACTCAGTGGGGTCGGGGATCCTGCATTGCCGTGAGGTTGCAAATGTGATCTGGGCCCAGCGTTGCTGTGGCTGTGGCTGGCAGCTGCAGTTCCGATTGGACCCCCTAGCCTGGGAAATTCCATATGCCACAGGTGCAGCCATAAAAAGCAAAGAAAGAAAGAGAGAGTGAGAGAGAGAGGAAGAAAGGAGGGAGTGAGGGGGGAGGGAGGAAGGAAAGAGGAAGGAAGAAGGAAAGAAAACCTTTCTACACCTTCAAGATTAGAATCACCAATACTTTTATTTCTTTTTGGCCAAAGGCAAAGAAGACAGTTTTTTAGTTCTTCTTCCAAACAAAAGACTCCATGCTCTCTAAAGCTTCAGGAGATGCCAGTTAGTTACCCAGGCGAGGCACTTCTCAAGAAAGTCTTTGAGATGAGCTGTTATATTCTATAAGAAATAAGATTATGGGCATTCCTGTCATGACTCAGTGGTTAACGAATCCGACTAGGAGCCACGAAGTTGTGGGTTCAATCCCTGGCCTCGCTCAGTGGGTTAAGGATCTGGCGTTGCCGTGAGCTGTGGTGTAGGTTGCAGACATGGTTTGGATCCCGCGTAGCTGTGGCTGTGGTGTAGGGTGGCGGCTACAGCTCTGATTAGACCCCTAGTCTGGGAACCTCCATATGCTGCGAGTGTGGCCCTAGGACAAAAAAATAAATAAAATAAATAAGATTATGAGTTCCTACTGTGGCACAGTGGGTTAAGACTCTAACTGCAGTGGCTCAGGTCTCTGCTGAGGCCTGGCACAGTGGGTTAAAGGATCCAGCACTGTTACACCTGCCACTTGGATTTGATCCCTGGCCTGGGAACTTCCATATGCCATGGGTGGGGGCATTAAAAAAAAAAAAGAAGAAATAAGATTAAATGTAAGAAGTCTGAATATTTCCAAGAGGGCTTCTTATAAACATCCTAGCAAGAATGCTTTTGGGGTTACCAAATGCAGAGCAGAATGGTTACAAATATAAATTTTTTCACAAGGGTCTACATTCAGAAGAGCAAATAGGTTTCATTAGTGTATTTTCAGTCTTCATATATAGCTAACTAGTTGTTCCAATGACCTTACTCTTTGAAATTCCATCCTCTTTCTGTGTGATTATTCCCTCTCCTCCGTTTTAGCCAGGCTTCCTTCTGCTAATCAGAAGGGCTTTCAATATCAAGGCTACAGAGAGGATTTCTTATAGTAATCCTGAAATGAAAATAATGGACCTAAAGAAATCTGAGGCCAACTTATGCATTAAGCTTCTCCAACTCTTACCCATTCTTTAAAGCTCAGTTCATGAACCACCTCTCCCAGAACAGTGCTTCTCAAACTTTAAAGTGTGTACAGTGGACTGAGTATCTTGTAAAAATGTAGATTCTGATCCACTAGATCTGGGTTAGGGCCTGAGACTCTAAATGTCCCAGTTAAGCTGATGCTGCTGGTCTATGGATACTAGCAAAGATCTGGATTATTCTAGCCCCCAATTCATCATCATCTTCTAAACTCCAGTGGATCCTACACTCTGTTCTCTAGCATTTCAGTCTTGTGTTGTTTCCCATTTCATGAAGGTTAGTCTTAAGTTCCCAGATCATGAAGAAAAGAATCTTATCTGATAAGCATCTATCCCCTCACCATGCTATGCATGTTGCTAAGCAGAGCAGGGACTCCAAGCACATTTCGAAAATAGTGAACAAGTCATTTGAGACAGCTCAGCACAACCTCCAGTAAGAAAATCAGAGCCTCGGGCGAAAATACCACTTCAAGGCATCATCCTCACCACCACCCAGCAGTGGTGCCTGTGAGAAGTGGGCATTGTTTCCATGCACAGAGCAGGTTTGAGCTTGCAGGCCTTATACTCAAATGAGCAAGGAATGGAGCCTGTTTTTCATTCCTCTGAGTTTAATCATAATGTCAGGCTTTACCTGCTGCCTTATTGCAGAAAATATTATCTTGACCAAATTTAGGTAAACCCGATTACTTCCAGGTTTCTCTGCCCTCTTAGGATTTCTCCTCCCTGCCTGTCTCCCCTTGTCAACCTTCCCCACTGGCCTTCATTGCCACTGTCACCATTGCCACGGGTCTTCCATTGTCTGCCCCACCCTGCTTCCTCCTTGGCCCGCTATGCCCAGAGGTCCTTTTGTAGCCATTTCATAGCCGCCTCGTAAAGCTGGAGGACTTTTAAATTCCGAAAGCGACACCAACTTCTGGTTTTAAGCGGGGAATCCTGTAGGTGATTAGATCGAAATATTAGCCATGAACCTGCCGCATAGCACAGGGAGGAGGCATCTTCCTAGCTTTTCAGGAGCGTCTCATTAAGAGAAATGGTGTGTTTTAAAGGAGACTGAGTAGTGTAAGCATGCAGCCTGAGCTTCAG
Organism: Catagonus wagneri; assembly: GCA_004024745.2. NCBI lineage: Eukaryota > Metazoa > Chordata > Mammalia > Artiodactyla > Tayassuidae > Catagonus > Catagonus wagneri. The sequence goes on from PVHT021183524.1 coordinate 23,539,051, forward strand.
GGCCCCTCACTTACACAGCCCCCTTCCAAGACGCTGTTCCTTATTGGGTTCTTTTTCTCAAAAAGAGAAAAAGAGTTGTATAGGCTTCAATCTGAGGAAATTCTAGGTTTGGCCCTGGACTGAGTGTGATGGTTGGTAGTGATGACGCTGCTGAAGAAAGAACTGAGGTAAAGGGAGAGAGAGCGAAGGTCAGGGTGACACGCCAGGTAGACACAGATCAGGATGCTCTGTGTTCCCCTCCCCAGAACCTGGTATTTCTCTTCTCCACTGTGCATGTTTGTGACCAGTACCGCTATTAATCCAGTCTGACCTCAGAACCCCACAGTCACACTGGCTCCCCCCTTAGTCAGCCGTGAGGTAAAAATTCCATCTCAGCCGTTTTCAGCCCATGTCGCCTCCTCTCCAGTCCCCCCATCATTATCATAGCTCAGCTGCCATTATATCTCATCCTAAACCCGTCTGCCAGCCATCTCCCGACTGCCTCCAGCCCTGCCCCTTCGAGGCACCACGACCTGATCTCCTCCTGGTTCTGTTTCTCTGGAGAACCCTGACGAATGTGGCACCTAATACTCACTTGTAAGATTAATAGAGCTGTAGTGAAGAAGAGAACGTCCCTGTGGGGCTCTGGGGATTCCTTTAGAAGGCTCCGACACACTGTGCTTGCTCTTTCTGGGGGAAAGAGCACAGGCCTGGAGACTGGTTTGGTGAGCAGGGAGGGCAAATCCACACAATCTAGGCAGAAGATTGTTGGAAGGATACAGAGACCCTGCCAGAATCCAAGGGCAGGAGCCAGAGCAGGGCCTCCCAGCAAACGGACATCACAGGGAAGTTTGTCTTTCATCCCTCCGGTCTGGAGCCACACAGTCACTCTCTTTTTCTGCATGCCTTTTCTGCTCTCCCATGAAGGCCACTTGTGCTGCAAACTGTATGTCTAAATACAGTTACACTCCAAGGCGCTGTGGGGTGGTGGTGGGGGTTTTGGGACCTCAACATATGAATTTAGGGGGAATGCAATTTAGTCCCTAACACACCCCATCTTCTTTTTTTTTTTTGCCACGCCTGAAGCATATGGAACTTTCTGGCCCAGGGATCAAACTTAGGCCATAGCAGTGACCCAAGCCACTGCAGTGACAGTGCCAGATTCTTAACCTGCTGCACCACAAGAGAACTCTCAACACACCCCTTCTGACAGGGAATCTAATCAACCTGCTTAATATGAAGTTCCTCTTCAAGAAAACGGGGACAATATTGCCTCATATGATTTCTATGAAGGCTGAATAAGAGAATGGACATAGACCATCAATGATAGCTATTATTACTATTATTTTCTCCCAAACAGGCAGGCATGGCACCATGTCCTGTACTTCAGAACTGTCCTTGTTTCTCACCAGATGGCTTTGCTCCTGCCCTCTTCTTCTGAGTTAATCATGGTCACTGCATATTCTCACCTTACATGGAATAAGTAGGGTATTTTAAGCATCAATTTTATTATCGTTATGTTAATGGTGCGTGAAATAACATGTGAAGAGTCCATTAAACATTGTGAAAGAGTTTCCATTTTTTAAAAACGAAGGAATAATAAGAGAGGCCAACATAATTCATGGCTTAGGGGGAGAGAGGCTTCTGACTTTCATCTTCAGATGCCCTTCTAGGAGATGCAAACTTCCTCACTTGAAACTCAGCATTTCAGAAGAACTTGGGAACAGCTGACCCTCCTACGCACTATCCAGAAACATATTTTTGGCCAAGAAATAATTAACAGGGTAGGTTAAAAAAATGACAAGAGTAAAATTTATTACCTCGTAACGGAGGTGAATTTTGATCCAAAATACAAGGGTTTTTTTTCTTTTTTCTTTTTTCCTCTCATCAAATTCTGTTCTGGTGTCTGACTCTTATCTCATCATAGGTCCATGTTCTGTCAGTCCCGGGTATGACCTGCTTAGAAAAGGCTGAAGGATTGAAAAGGCTGAAGGATTAATCCATAAACAACTTCTACCCAGACCCTCCTCCCTACCCTGCCCTGGGCTCTCAGGAACTCCAACAGTGGATTCTCATTGACTGCACGTGAACCTCGGATGGCCATTTACTCATTACTTCAGACTGTTTCATGTCTTAGAATCATAGATTCCTTAGCAAACTTTCTACACCTGGCTTCTAGGACACCACACTCTCCTGGATGTCCTTCTGTTGCATGGGTCACCACTTCCCAGGAACCTTTGCTGGTTTCTCATCTCCCTGACCCTTTACCATCAGAGACCCTAGGACATGGATATAGGCTTCTTTTCTTCTCCAGTCGTTCCATAGTACTTACATCCAGTCTCATGGGGGTAAATACTGGCTATAAGCTGACAACTTCAAGATTTAGCTTTCTCTTCTGGACTCCAGATGCACCTGTCAGGCTGCTTTCTGGGGTGCATCACAGGCATCTGAAATGTAACTTTCCTCAAATCAAACTCCTGATCTTCTCCCACAAACTCGCTCCATCTACCATATTCCTCATCTTAATCAATGTCATCTATATCCTTCCCATTGCTTAGGCCAAGGCCAAAACCTCTTGATCTGTCCTCGACTCATTTCTTTCCTTCACACGCAACTCCCAATCCAACAGCAAATCCTGTCAGTCCTACCTTCAAAATATATCCTGAGACTTATCCCTTCTTACCACCTCCATGGCCCATTCCCTAGTCCAAGCCACCATGCTGTCTCATCTTGACTAGTGCTCTGTCTTTGCTCCCCCTTAGTCTTAGACAGAGGGATTCTTTTAGAACATAAGCTAGACCATATCACTCCTTTGCTCAACCCATCGATGGCTGCCGTTTCACTGAGAACAAAGTCCAGAATCTGTACAAGGCACTATGATCTGAGCTCCCCACCCATTGCTTCTCTGACTTACTCTCCTCCTCTCCCCTTTCTTCACTTTTCTTCAGTGACACTAACCTTCTCTCTATTCTTCTACGCATACCAGGTGTGCTCCTCCCGCAATGTATACCTGTTTCATCTACCTGGAAGATGTCCCACAATAGCCACATGGCTGGATTCCTTTCAGCCTTTTAAGGACTTGATGAAATGTCACCTTGTCTGTGAGACCTTTGCTACTCAAAATTACAGGCAACTGCCCAATCTCTACCAGCCTTTCTCTCCTCCATCCCAGCTGTGTATTCTCTTCTGCTTTTATCACCATTTGACATAGTAGATGTTTTCTTATATGTTATGTTTACCTGCTCTCTCTTAACCTTAGAATGTAACCCCCATGAGGTCAGAGCTTTGTCTATTTTGTTTACTTTTGTGTCTCCAGCACCCATAACAGATTAACCTTTTGTATGCATCTATGAATGGTTGTTGCTTCTGGAAAATTCTTTAGAGAATATCTGGTCCAATCCCCTCCATTATAGCTGAGAAAACTGAAGCAAATCCAATAAGAGTTTGCTAAATATCACATAATCTGTACATGGTAGAGCTAGGATTATAACCTAGGTTTCCTCACTGAGTCTAGACTTTCATCAAGTAAAGCATCATCTATCTTCTGTCCAAATGGATTACAATGTTTGGAGACAGAGATTATGGTCTCAAATGTCTCTAATCATAGTATCCAACACAATACAGTTAACATTACAATTGAAAGAAATGGTAGATTTCAGAATCACTAAACCAGTGGCAAATTCAAGCTGTTAAGAGTATTAGAAGGGGCATTTTTTCCATGGGCTTTAGAGTACATATGACTTGATTTATTAGTCAGCTTCTAATAGGTGATAATAGTACCAATGATAGCCACCATTACTGAGTACCCACCAAATAGCAAGTTCATGTATATCATTTAATTTTCATAATAACCTCTAGGAAATATATTATTGCATTCTCATTTTACAGATGAGTAGGTCGAAGTACAGAGGTTAAGTAACTTGTCCAACTCCATACAACTAATGAGAAGCAAAGGCTACAGCTAGAGATTATCATACTAAGTGAAGTAAGTCAGACAAAGACAAATACCATATGATATCACTTATATGTGGAATCTAAACTATGGCCAAACAAACCTATCTACAAAACAGAAACAGACTCACAAACATAGAGAACCCACTTGTGGTTGCCAAGGGGGAGGGAGTGGGATGGACTGGGAGTTTGGGGTTAGTAGATGCAAACTTTTACATAAACAGGAATTCCCTTTTTGGCTAAGCAGTAATGAACCCAAGTAGTATCCATGAGGTTATGGGTTCGATCCCTGGCTGTACTCAGTGGGTTAAGGATCTGGCATTGGTGTGAGCTGTGATATAGCTTGCAGATGCGTCTCGGATCCTGTGTTGCTGTGGCTGTGGTGTAGGCTGGCAGCTGCGGCTTCAATTCAACCCCTAGCCTAGGAACTTTCATATGCCACAACTGCAGCTCTAAAAAGACCAAAAAAAAAAAAAAAAAAGGGGTAAGCAATGAGGTCCTACTGTGTAACACAATGAACTATAGCCAATCTCTTGGGATAGACCATGATGGAAGATAATAATGAGAAAAAGAGTGAATATATGTGTATGACTGGGTCACTTTGCTGTACGGCAGAAATTGGAACAGCATTGTAAATCAACCATATGCTAATAGAATTAATGTATCAATTAATTCAAAATTTAACTGGGGGAAAAATGCAGAGCTGGGGTTCAAGGCCGTGTTTGCTTCACTTGAAGCCCATGTTCTGAACCAGTGTACCATGCTGTCTCTCGTATATATTATATGTCAGAATAGACCTTCAAAGCCCACTCAGCAAAGAGCATTTGAGTCCAGGTTCCCCAAGATGACCCAGAACCTGTTACTTCATTCTTTTTTTTTTTTCTTTGCCTTTTGTCATTTTAGGGCCGCACCCGCGGCATGTGGAGGTTCCCAGGCTAGGGGTCTAATCGGAGCTGTGGCCACTGGCCTACGCTGCAGCCACAGCAACGCAGGATCCCAGCCGCGTCTGCGACCTACACCACAGCTCACGGCAACGCTGGATCATTAACCCACTGAGCAAGGCCAGGGATTGAACCCGCAACCTCATGGTTCCTAGTCGAATTCGGTAACCACTGCACCATGACGGGAACTCCACTTCATTCTTTATACAGAGTACAACAGGGGAAACTTCCTTTACTCCCTAAGAGGTAGCCATTTGGCTAATCAAAGTGCCATCTGGAATACTGATCCCAAGGCAAAAGCTTTCACCACTGGTTTAAGCAATTAAATGTTAGGCAGCCCATATGAAAGAGTGAGCAAAGTATAGAACTCTCTTCATTATACATGTGGGAGTGGATGAACACAGGATGGGAGAAGATTGGTAGAAAGTAAGTTCCCATTTGTTGAAGTGTCAGGGGTCATACTGGGCACTTTAAAGGTATTTTTAATTCCTCATAACAACTGTTTGAAGTAACTGTCAGGGTAGTATTCTCTTACTACAAATGAGAAACAGAAGTTTAAAGAGATAGCTTGCCCAAGGTCATCCAGCTATTAGAAGAGCCAGGCTTTGGCACAGAGGAACGTGATTTCAGAACCATCAGACATTGCCTAATCTCCACTGAGCAAACTCAGAATATGTTAAGTTCTAGAGTGAGATTTGCCATTGACTAAACTGGGCCACACTGAGAATGAGACAATTAGATTTTCTCAAACTTAAACATTCTCCTGTTGTAGTTTTCACTCAGCAGGTGCAAAGACTCTTAAAGGCCTTTAACTGGTGGGAAATTTTTTTTTTTAATTTTTAAAAACTTAATTGGGGTATAGTTGATTTACCATGCTTCAAGATTACAACAAAGTGAATCAGTTGGGCATATACATACATATATCCGTTCTTTCTTCCCATATAGGCTGTTATAGAACATTGAGTAGACTTCACTGTGCTATACCATAGGTTCTTGTTAGTTATTATTATTATTTTTTTTTTTTTTTTGCCTCATCCATGGCATGTGGAAGATCCAGGGCTAGGGATCGAACCCACGCCACAGCAGCAGCTTTAGCCTGAGTGACAACACTGGGTCCTTAACCCACTGAGTCACGGAACTCCTAGTGATCTTTTCTATATATAATAGTATGTAGGTGTTGATCCTATCCTCCCAATTTTATCCTTCCCCCTCCATGGCTTCTCCTTTGGTAACCCTAAGTTTCATTTTGAAATCTGAGTTTTTTTCTGTTTTGTAAATAAGTTCTTTTGTATCACTTTTATTAGATTCCACATATAAGTGATGATATTTGTCTTTCTCTGTCTTAGTTCATTTAATATGATGATAATCTCTAAGTCCATCCAAGTTGCTGCAAATGACATTATTTCATTCTTTGTTATGGCTAAGTAATATTCCATTATATATATGTACCATGTCTTCTTTAACCATTCCTCTGTAGATGGACTTTTAGGTTGTTTCCATATCTTGACTATTGTAAATAGTGTTTCAGTGAACCTTAGAGTGTGTGTATCTTTTTGAATTATGGTTTTCTCTGGACATATGCCCAGGAGTGGGATTGCTGGATCATATGGTAGTTGTATATTTAGTTTTTAAAGGAACCTCTGTACTGTTCTCCATAGTGGTTATACCAACTTACATTCCCACCAACAGTGTAGGAAGGTTCCCTTTTCTCCGCACCTTCTCTGGCGTCTATTGTTTATAGACTTTTTGATGAAGACCATTCTGACTGGTGTGAGATGGTACCTCATTGTAGTTTTGCATTTCTCTAATAATTAGTGATGTTGAACATCCTTTCATGTGCTATTTGGCTATTTGTCTTTTGTGAGAAATGTCTACTCACATTTTCTAACCATTTTTTGATTGGGCTATTTGCTTTTTTTGATATAAATCTGTGTAATTAGTCAGGGACTAGTCCTTTGAAAAGATTTTCTCCTATTCTGTGGGTTGTCTTTTTTTTTTTTTTTTTAGTGGTTTCCTTTGCTGTGCAGAAGCTTTTAAGTTTAATCAGGTTTCATTTATTTGTTTTTGTTTTTATTTTTTTTCCTCTAGACAGTGGATTAAAAAAGATATTGCTGGGAGTTCCTGTTGTGGCTCAGTGGAAACAAACCTGACTAATATCCATGAGGATGTAGGTTTGATCCCTGGCCCTGTTCAGTGGGTTAAGGATCCAGCATTGCCGTGAGCTGCAGTATAGGTTGCAGATGCAGCTCAAATATGGTATTTCTGTGGCTGTGGTGAAGTCTGGCAGCTGTAGCTCTGATTTGACCCCAAGCCTGGGAACATCCATATGTCACATGTGTGGCCCTAAAAAGCAAAAAAAAAAAAAAAAAAATCCCCCAAACCAAAAAAAGACATTGCTGTGATTTACGTCAGAGGGTTTTTGCCTATGTTTTCCTCTAAGAGGAATGTATCCAACCTTACATTTAAGTCATCAATCCATTTTGAGTTTATTTTGTACATAGTATTAGAGAATGTTCTGATTTCATTTTTTTCACATGTAGCTGTACAGTTTTACCAGTAGCACTTATTGAAAAGACTCTTTTCCATTGTATATTCTTGCCTCCTTTGTCATAAATTAGTTGACCTTAGGTGCATGGATTTATCTTTGGGCTTTCTATGCTGTTCCACCGATTTATATTTCAGTTTTTGTACCAGCGCCATACTGTTTCGATTACTGTATGTTTGTAGTATAGTCTGATGCCTGGGGGCCTGATTCCTACATTTTTCTTTTTCAAGGTTGCTTTGACTATTCGAGGTTTTTGTGTTTCCATACAATTTTAAAAAATTTTTGTTCTAGTTTTCTGAAAAATGGCATTGGTAATTTTATAGAAATTGCATTGAATTTGTCGAATGCCTTGGGTGTGTAGTCATTTTAATAATATTGATTGTTCTAGTCCAAGGGCATGGTATATCTTTCAGCTGATGGAAAAATTAGAATCATTGACATTCCTTAACAGAAATGATAATAGCTATTTAGTTCACTTGTGACCTTTACAGTGATAAAGGCATGTGCAAAATATAGAAGGGAGGACTGATTCATACTGTGTTGGTGGGTAACACAAATTCTGCCAGACTTTGAAGTCACATAGAGAATGGGCCACTGTGCCTGACTGCCAAGCCAGGGAGATCATTCCCACTCCATTGGTTGTACTTCTTCCTCTTTCTCAGAGATATCAAGGAGCACATGTCTGTAGCAGTGGGTCATGAAGTTGGAGTGTTTTAAAGGCAGAGGAAGGAAGGATAATAACTTAAGTTACCATTAATGATGCCTAAGTGGGGTGGACTTCAGGTCAGCTGCTAGTAATAGGGAACCAGGACAGGACCAAAGGACACAGAGAGTGTGTTGGTAGGAGAGCACTGATGGGAAATTCCATGTACTTTCCAGTCAAGTCTAGAGATAGGCAAGTGTCTGGTGAAACCAGGAGAGGGAGATGGGAAAACTGATGAAGTAAGATGAGTCTGAGGCCATGATGCTGAACGTGTGACAGAATATCCTTTTTTGAAGAGCCCAGTGGACTGTGCTGAGGTGAAGTGACATCTGAAAGGATCAGTGCCAGGTGTCTCTTGAACTCCTGGCCACTTTTACAATTGGTGATGAAAACACTGACAAACCTGTCCTTTAACCACACCTTTTGGAATGCTTACAAAATGGTGGTGGGATCAGTAGGGTCCGTATAGGAAGTTCAGTTAACACTGGTGGAATAGAAGGATGACAGTGGTGCACCAGTCCGGCCAAAAATCTGTTAGGTTTTAAAAATAAGTTTGATTGTTGACTCACATTTAAGCTTACTCCACCACATTTTGGACTACTTCAGTGTATCTTAGTATCAGTTGAAATTAGGGATTTTTGAACAATACAAAAATAATATCTTAAGAGCAAAAGAAGAAAGCCCAAGTCAGCAAGGCATAGGAAGTGATGGAAACACATGAGGGAGAGACCCCAACTGCCCTACAGCCCGGGCTCTTCCAGGGAGACCTAGTGTGACCTCATCTGGGTGGCCTGTGAACCCTTCCAAGTGCCCTGGCCTCTGGCCTTTTGCTCCTTCCCAGTGAGGCCCAAACAGCATCTCCTCACAAAGCCAGATCAATGCAGGAAGACATCAGCAGCTCTTTTTCAGTCTACAACCCCAGGTCACACTCTTTAGGAATGCCCACCTTCCATCTTATTGTTACTGACACGTCCATGAAAGAGGTGAAATCCATGACTGGTCTACATTAGGTCACCCTTTTTCATTTCCCAGGGATGCCATAACAACATACCACACACGAAGTCCCTTAAACCACAGCCTTATCCTCTCACAGTTCTGGAGGCTGGCAGTCTGAGATAAAGGTGCTGGCAGGGCCACGCTCCCTCCAAAGGCACCAGGGAAGAATTGATTCCAGGCCTCTCTGAGCTTCTGATAGTTCCTTGGCTTAAGCAACGTAACTCCAGTCTTCACATGGCACTTCGCTGTGTGTGTGTCTGTGTCTAAACTTCTTCTTTTCATACAGATCCCTGTCACACTGGATTAGAGTCTAACCTACTCAAGTATCACCTTTTTAACTTAACCAATTATATCTGCAACAGCCCTATTTCCAAATAAGGTCATATTCTGAGGCACTGAAGGTTAGAACTTCAACATAGAAACTGGGGTTTGGGGCTGGTGTATACATTCAGCCCATAACAAGAATATTTATTTATTTAGGCTAAGCAGAACATTTCATTTATTTCCCAGTCTGAGAAATTCATTTTAAATATTTTTCAATTTTTCTTTTGATCTTTTTAGAGCCGCACTCACAGCATATGGAAGTTCCCAGGCTAGGGTTTGAATCAGAGCTGCAGCTGCTGGCTCATGCCACATCCACAGCAACGCAGGATCAGCAGCCTACATCGAAGCTCACGGCAATGCCGAATCCTTAACCCACTGACAGAGGCCAGGGATCAAACCCACACCCTCATGGATACTAGTCAGGTTCATTACCACTGAGCCACAACAGAACCCCCTTTAAAATTTTATACAGTTTTAAAATGTTACTTCCCATTTAGGATTATTACAGAATAATGGCTATCTTCCCCGTTGTACAATACATCCTTGAGCCTGTCTTATACCTAATAGTTTGTACCCCCCACTCTCCCACCCCTATATTTCCGCTTGCCACTGGTAACCACTAGTTTGTTCTCTGTATCTGTGAGTCTGCTTCTCTTATGTTATATTCATTAGTTTGTTGTATTTCTTAGGTTCCACATACAAGTGATATCATATTTCTCTTTGTCTGACTTATTTCACCTAGCATAATGCCCTCCAAGGTCATCTATATTGCTGCAAGTGGCAAAATTTTGTTCTTTTTCTATGGCTGAGTAGTATTCCATTGTGTATGTGTGTGTGTGTGTGTGTGTGTGTGTGTGTGTGTGTGTGTGTGTGTGAGTGTGTGACATCTTCTTTATCCATTCAGCTATCCCATATCTTGGCTATTGTAAATAATGCTGCTGTGAGCATTGGAGTGCATGCATCTTTTTGAATTAGTTTTTTTTTTTTTTTCAGATACATATGCAGGAATGGAATCCCTGGGTCATATGATAGTTCTGTTTTATGGAGAATAAATGTGGCATAAGGTCCTAGTAATAATGCACAGGGGAAGTCCAGATTGTAGGATATTAGTAAGAGTACGACAACTAGTTTGCCCTCTCTGTACCCCTAGGTAAAGACAACAAATGTCTTTAACAAAAAGAGAGGGGTTAAACTGTACTTTTTGAAATAAGATCTAAGCACAAGTCAGCAGACAATGGCCTGTGAACCAAATCTGGCCCTCTATCTGTTTTTGTGAAGTTTTATTGGAACACAGACCCTCTCATTTGTTTACATATCTTCTATGACTACTTTTGCAGAAAATCAACAGAGTTGAATAGTTGTAAGCAAAGACTGTGTGACTCACAAAGTCTAAAACATTTGCCATTTGATGTCTTACAGAAAAACTTTGTCAACATCCGGGCTAGCACAAGGGGCCATGCTCAGAAAAAACAGCCATCCTAGAGAAAAAGAAATTTCTAAGGAGGTAACACAGCATAGCATTAGAGATTATCCAAAGCGCAGGGATCAGTGTGAAAGGTCATATAAAGTTCACCGGGGTTGGACTACTACCTTCAAGCAGGCTGAGCAAAGTCTTAAAAGGCCAGCCTTGGGGAAAAGCATCCCAGGACAGCAAAAACTGTGCTCCTTCTCTCTTTCCAGTGATAGAAGGTTAGTATTCTTACCTTTCTCCAAGGCAGGGCCAGCAACAAAGCCCTTTCACTCATGGGTTTTAGTGTCTTATAAAACAAATCACCTAATTGGAAAAAACAACCTGGCCCTTTTGTCCTGTTTTCTTCCTTGAAATTTTAACTCCCATTTGCTCTAGGGCTGTGGCTCCCAATCACTGAGGCTGATCTCTGAGGAACTTTCTCCAGTCCCTTGTGAAACAAAGAAAATAAAGTATGTCTTTAATAACACCACTTTATTCCATTCACAATGCATCCTTTATCCTGAACTCTGTGCTCCCCTCTGGGGTTTGAAAATACCCGCATCCTATATGAACTGATGGTGAAAGTGGTTGGTAGCTGGTTCATTTATTTTCTCATGCCTTCATTTGACCACAGAAAGTTGGCAGTACAACTTACTTTTTAAAATTTTTCTTGAAACTTTGTAAGGCCTAAATAGTAAATACTTACATTATTTTGGGAAGGGCCTGTGATGTTGCGGCTTTCCTGTATGAGGCATCTGCTGTCAAGAATCCATGCTCTCTGTAATTCCCTTGTGGTTAAGGATTGTTGTTGTTATTGGTTGCTGCAAGTTCCATCCCTGGCCCAGGAACTTCCCCATGCCATGGGTGTGGCCAAAAAAAATGAATAAATAAAAAAGAATTGGTGCTCTCAGGTGACTTACCTCTAGGAAATTCTGATAGTACCCTGGCCTTTGCTATAGGATGACCACTAAGCCTAGTGTGGTCATCCCTTCTGTGTGGCCACACTGTCCGCTTGTAAGTCACAGAAACCCAGATGGAGTTAGGCTAAGCAAAAGAAGGAAAATGTTGGCTCACAAAATCCAGCTGAAAGGTTAGGGAAGGGCTGGCTCCAGGGCTCCATATGAACCAAGGTCTCCAAACCCCTCCTCCCCCCCAGACCACCTTCTCCATGTCTTGCCCCTCTTTCTCTGTATTCTATCATTATTTCCTCATGAACTAGGTGGCTTTTAGCAGCTCCAGGCTTCCCTCTATACAGCTTTGGAAGCAGGGGAAAATGGTAGGTTTGGATCAGCTTTGGTTGAAAAATCCCAGAGAGACTGATCAGCCAGCCTTGGATCACATGCCTGTCCTCAGCCAACACTTGAGTCCCAGATAGCCTTGTAGCTCCTACCATTACTCCCTAAGGTCTTTACTCAAATGTCGCAGTGTCAGTAAGGCCATCCCTGGCTACTCCATATAAAACTGTACTCCTCAACCCCACCCCGGTTTTTTTCTATTTCCCCTCATCCTGCTCTATTTTTCCCTTTAGCATGAATCATCCCCTAACATATAATTTGCTAATTTGTTTATTGTCTGGCTCCTTCCATTATAATATCAGCTCCACAAGACAGGAATCATTGTCTGTTCTGTTTACTGTCATAGCCCAGTGTCTACAACAGTGCCTGGCACACAGGGCCTCAAGGAATATTTGCTTATGGAACAATCAAATGAGTGGCCTTGACTGTTCATCTTCCTTTACTAGACTATAATCCTCCCATTAGGGTGGGAATTTTTAAATCTGTTTTGTTTTAATTGACAAATTTTAGTTCCTAGAATAGTGCCTGATGCCTAGAGGATCCTCACTGAATATTTGTTGACTTGAATTAATAAATTCCTATAACTGTACAGATGGCTCCATCATAGCACTCCATCTCTACCGGCCACATGGCTTCAGTGACTGACTTCCCAGAAGTGGAGTTCTATTGTTCTTAATAAATATCCACTCAGAGTGAGTTCCTAACTTGAATTTGGAGTTCTAATGCTGCATAAGGTTGTAGCTAGGTGCAGAGCAATAAATCATGACACAGTGAGGATGAGTACAACTGAGCTGGAATTGACAACATACTTGACATAAAATACCAGGCTTTAAAACAGTTCTCCAATCTTACGGGCACTTCTTATAGCCTGCCAGAATCCTTCTGCACTTTTCTTGACCTTGCATTTTAAGAAAAATGCAGGTTTTAATGGATAAGCAATATTAAAGTTCTACTTTACTACTCTTAGATATGTATTAGCTTTCATACCTTATGTTGTAGACATGACAATTTTTTTCAGTTTTCTAATATCTCCATATGCAAACCTTCTATTAAATCAAACCTTTGATCTTCCCCTATTCTGAACATCTCCCTAAGACCTGTTACCATGGAGATGATCACATATACCTCATTTAATTATGTGAACAGCAGACAGTTCTGTCCGTCTTAACCTCACAAATAGTAGTTTAATTTTTCCCTTTGCTGCTGCAAAGTTTTGATCTTAGCTTAGGTGAATTTAGAGCACCATGCTTAAGGACTCAGGTGTTTAAAGGCAATAATGAAATTAAATTTCTCTTGATGCATTAACTAGACTCCTCCTAATTCAATATTCAATTAATTCAGATGTAGAAGAGACCATCATTAACAAGCTAGAACCCAAATTCACAAAGAGATCAGAGTTTCAATTTCAATTTAATTATCTGAAACTTAGGACTGTCTTGTTAGAGCTAAGGTGACAAAAATACATATATTTTTAAATAAGAGGAAATAGAGTCTGAAGAATATTATATGGCTACCATAATCACTCTTAAATGCAGTCAAACAACCCAAAATATCTATTGTTCTTATTTATTTTTGAGTGGGGTTCCCAGATAAAATATAATATTTAGGAAATATTCTTACTAAAAATTAATTGTAGTTTATCTGAAATTAAAATTAAACTGAACACTCTATCTTATTATTTGCTAAATGTGGCAGCCTTATTTCTGAGATGCATTTGGCCATCATTTACTACATACACCCTTCAAATTTTTCCTCATTACCAGCAAAAACTAAGGAGTTTCTATTGGGAGAAGAGGGAGCGATGCCACTCAGGAAGCAGTCCATCAGCTGAGGGGTCAAAGGCCAGCTCAGACCTTGGGTGTTGGTTCCTCAGCACAGCATAGAACCACTGAAACTTGGCATAGCAACTGAAGGCCTTATATTCAGTTTTATAAAGGATTAGAATGGGGAAAATAGTTGCAGTAAATGCCGGGTGGCCAAGTGATCCTTTTGTAGTATGGAGCTGTTCTCTAGCACACATTATTACTCTCTTTTAACGTAAGTAAAGGAAATGCCGCACAATTCTCTTGGGCTTCTGTTTCTGGTTAAGTGGGGAGTAGAGTCCAGAGAACAGAGTTCTAGCTCTTACTCTGTAACTAACTCAGTGGGTGGGACCTTATTGGCATTATGTGGCCTTCTCTGAGCCTTTTACAGTTTTTAAAAAATCCATAAAATGGGAAAAACACTGACCCTGTCACACTTGTGTTTCTCTTGCTCTCAAATAAGATTCTATATGATGGTATAAATGATACAACTATTATTCAGGGTATGCAAACATCACATGAACACAAAGTGTTATTGTTTATATTACCCCTTTGTGATTTCCAAAGGTTGTTCAGTCCAGTGTGTGAAAGGAGAGACCATTTGGGGTGGGAGTGGGGTCAGCTTCCTGTCAGAACAAAGCCTCCATGCTTTTAAACATTTAACCATTTCCAAAGGGAGCCAGGACACTGAGGTCTTAGGCATTAGCAAGGCAAGTGCAATATCAGAGGAGCCACAGCCCAGCCCTCTCTGGGACAGCCATCCAGGGCAGCCATGGGACTAACAGCTGCCATCCTCCCCAGAAAAGCCTGTCTGAGAAGTCACCAAATTGCGCCTCAGCAAGGCCTATCGAAGTAATTACAGTCAGTGCAGTGAAACCAGATCCTTTTTCACTGATAAAGGCTCTGTCTGGTTCCCATTCTGAAGCCAGGAAGCAACCAGAACCCTAGCCAGTAGCCTTCTTAAAAAAGGTGGGGCGAGGGAGAGAAATGTTCTGTTTTGGGTTTTATGAGGTAATTGCTATGTATGCACAAGGGACCTGAGGGGAGGCCGAGAAAGACGTTGTTCACAGCTGAAACTTGAAGTTTTTGTGGACTATAGTCCTTGGGGGCTAGGGTACTGGCTAGGATCCTTGATAAATGCTGAATGTTGATAAGAGGCCTGAAGAGCAGCTCAGCCAGTCACTCAGAACCCTCTACCTCCATGTCGTTTGCCTTCAGTAGGGCTTTCCTGCTTTCCTTTCTTATTTTCTCTTTCTTTATCCACCTTTAGTCATAACGGGGAGCTGGAGAAAGTATATACTTACATATTTGCACAGGTTTTGTGAAATCTTATTTCTTAATCTTCACTTAAAAATAATGTATAACATCTAATATCTCTTCCAAAAAAAGAAAAAAACCTCTACCTAAGGAAATTAAATTGATTTTATCTGTTTTAATTTTCCCTTATGGGCCTATCATTCTCAAAAAAATGATTCCCTACTTTTACCCTAAAATAGTATATGTTTATAATTCAAATTCAAAATATTCATATTTTATTTTCAATTACAATTATTTTAAAAATTCTCCTTTGTTAGTCACTAACAATTTGCAAAATAGTCTTTCTATGAAGTTAAATTTATATTTCTAGATATATATAAATACATATTCTGAGAAACCAACGTTAATTTCAACTCATGATAATCTCTCTTTTGAGTTATGTATTCCTTTAAAAATTTTTATTTTTATTGTGGTAAAATGCACATAAAATTTACCGCCTTAACTGTTTTTAAGTGAACAGATCGATAGTGTTAACTACATCCACATTTTCTATAATCCATCTCTAGAACTTTTTTCATGCTGAAAAACTGAAACTCTATACACATAAAACTCCCCATTCACCCCTGCCCCCCAGCCCCTGGCAACTACTATGTGACTTTAACTACTCTAAGTACCCCATATAAGTGGAATCATGAAGTATTTGTCTTTTTGTGACTGGCTTTTTTCACTTGGCATAAGTGAAACTTTCATCCATGTTGTACTGTGTGTTGGAATTCCCTTCCTTTGTAAGACTGAATAATATTCCATTGTATATATATGCCATATTTTGTTTAGTCACTTATCTGTCAATAAACACATGGGTTGCTTATACCTTTTGGCTGTTGTAAATAATGCTGCTATCAATGTGGGTGTAAAATATCTCCTTGAGGCCCTGTTTTCAATTCTTTGGGGTATATACCCACAAGTGAAATTACCAGCTCATGTGGTAATTCGACTTTTAATATTTTGAAGAAATGCCGTACTGTTTTTTTATATATATAAAATGATTTTTTTCATTATAGCTAGTTTACAGTGATCTGTCAATTTTCTACTGTACAGCATGGTGACCCAGTTACACATACATGTATGGATTCCTTTTTCTCATATTATCATGCTCCATCATAAGTGACTAGATGTAGTTCCCAGTGCTACACACCAGGATCTCGTTGCTTATCCATTCCAAAGGCAATAGTCTGAATCTATTAACCCCAAGTTCCCAATGCATCCCACTCCCTCCCCCTCCCCCTTGGCAACCACAAGTCTACTCTCCAAGTCCATGGTTTTCTTTTCTGTGGAAAGGTTCATTTGTGCCATGTATTAGTTTCCAGATATAAATAATATCATATGGTGTTTGTCTTTTTCTTTCTGACTTACTTCACTTAGTATAAGAGGCTCTAGTTCCATCCGTGTTGCTACAAATGGCATTATTTCACTCTTTTGCATGGCTGAGTAGTATTCCATTGTGTATATATACCACATCTTCCTAATCCAATCATCTGTCAGTGGACATTTGGTTTGTTTCCATGTCTTGGCTATTGTGAATAGTGCTGCAATGAACACGTGATACATGTGTATTTTTCAAGGAAAGTTTTATCTGGATATATGCCCAAGAGTGGGATTACTGGGTCACATGGTAGTTCTATGTATAGTTTTCTAAGGTACCTCCATTACTGTTTTCCATAGTGGTTGTACCAGCTTACATTCCCTTTTCTCCATACCCCTTCCAGCATTTGTTATTTGTGGACTTATTAATGAAGGCCATTCTAACTGATGTGAGGTGGTATCTCATGGTAGTTTTGATTTGCATTTCTCTAATAATTTCTCTAATAATGTTGAGCATTTTTTCATGTGCTTGTTGGCCATCTGCATATCTTCTTTGGAGAAATGTCTATTCAGGTCTTTTGCCCATTTTTCAATGGGGTTGTTGGCTTTTTTGCTTTTGAGCTGCATAAGTTGTTTGTATATTTTAGAAATTAAGCCCTTTTCAGTTGCATCATTTGAAACTATTTTCTCCCATCCTTTAAGCTGTCGTTTTGCTTTCTTTTTGGTTTCCTTTTCTGTGCAAAAGCTCGTCAGTTTGATTAGGTACCATTAGTTTATTTTTGCTTTATTTCTGTTGCTTTGGGAGACTGATCTGAGAAAACATTTGTAAGGTTGATGTCAGAGAATGTTTTGCCTATGTTCTCTTCTAGGAGTTTGATGGTGTCTTGTTTTATGTTTAAGTCTTTAAGCCATTTTGAGTTTATTTTTGTGCATGGTGTGAGGGTATGTTCTAGTTTCATTGATTTGCATGTAGCTGTCCATGTTTCCCAGCAGTACTTGCTGAAAAAACTATGTCTTTTTCACATTTTATGTTCTTGCCTCCTTTGTCAAAAATTAATTGACTGTAGGTGTCTGGGTTTATTTCTGGGTTCTCTATTCTGTTCCATTGGTCTGTATGTCTGTTTTGGTAGCAGTACCATTACTGTAGCTTTGTAATACTGCCTGAAGTCTGGGAGAGTTATGCCTCCCGCTTGGTTTTTGTTCCTCAGAATTGCCTTGGCAATTCTGGGTCTTTTGTGGTTCCATATAAAATTTTGGATTGTTCTAGTTCTGTGAAAAATGTCATGGGTAACTTGATAAGGATTGCACTGAATCTGTGCATTGCTTTGGGTAGTGTGGCCATTTTTACAATATTAATTTTTCCAACCTGTGAGCATGGAATATCTTTCCATTTCTTTGCATCTTCTTTAATTTCCTTGATTAATGTTTTATAGTTCTCAGCACATAAGTCTTTCACCTCCTTGGTCAGGTTTATTCCCAGGTATTTGATTTTTTGGGGTGCAATTTTAAAAGGTATTGTAGTTTTGTATTCCTTTTCTAATATTTCATTGTTAGTATATAGAAATGCAACTGATTTCTGAGTGTTAGTCTTGAATCCTGCTACTTGGCTGCATTTGTTGATCAGTTCAAGTAGTTATTGTGTGGAGTCCTTAGGGTTTTCTATATATAGTATCATGTCATCTGCATACAGTGACAGTTTTGCCTCTTCTCTTGCTATTTGGTTGCCTTTTATTTCTTTTGTTTCTCTGATTCCTGTGACCAGGACTTCCAGTACTATGTTGAATAACAGTGGTGATAGTGGGTATCCTTGTCTTGTTCCAGATTTTAGTGGGAAGGCTTTTAGCTTTTCTCCATTGAGTATTATATTTGCTGTGGCTTTGTCATAAATGGGTTTTATCATGTTAAGGTATGTTCCCTCTATACCCACTCTGGTATGAGTTTTTTTTCATGAATGGATGTTGGGCTTTGTCAAATGCTTTTTCTGCATCTATTGAGATGATCATGTGGTTTTTGACTTTTGTTAATGTGGCGTATGATGTTGATTGATTTACATATGTTGAACCATCTTTGTGAACCTGGGATGAATCCCATTTGGTCATGGTGGGATATGATCTTTTTTATATGTTGTTGGATTCGGTTGGCTAAAATTTTGTTGAGAATTTTTGCATCTATATTCATCAGAGATATTGGCCTATAGTTTTCTTTTTTCATGGTATCTTTGGTTTTGGAATTAGGGTGATGATGGCGTCATAGAACGTCTTTGGGAATGTTCCTCCTTCTTCAACCTTTTGAAAAAGTTTAAGGAGGATGGATATAAGTTCTTCTTTGTATGTTTGGTAGAATTCACCTGTGAAACCATCTGGTCCTGGACTTTTATTTGTAGGGAGTGTTTTTAAGACCTATTCAATTTCATTTCTAGTGATAGGTCTGTTCAATTGATCTATTTCTTCTTTTCAGTTTTGGTAGGCTATAAGTCTCTAGAAAGTTGTCCATTTTTTTCTAGGTTGTCAAAATTTGTTGGCATACAATTGTTCATAGTATTCTTTCATGTTTTTTTTTTAATTCTGTAATATCCGTTGTGACTTCTGCTTTTTCATTTTTTATTTTGTTTATTTGGGTTTTTTTCTCTCCTCTTTTTGGTGAATCTAGCCAGAGGTTTGTCAATTTTGTTTACTTTTTCGAAAAATCAGCTCTTGGTTTTATTGATTTTTTTTTCTATTGTTTTTTTTACAGTCATTCATGTTCTATTGTTTTTCTAATCTCTATTTTTATTGATTTCCTTTCTGGTCTTTATGATTTCCTTCTTTCTGCTGACTTTAGGTTTTTTTTTGTTCTTCTTTTTCTAATTCATTTAGATGGTGGGTTGTCAATTTGAGATTTTTCTTCTTGTTTGAGGAAAGCCTGTATTGCTATGAATTTCCTTCTGAGCACTGCTTTTGCAGCATTTCATAGATTTTGAGTGGTTGTGTCTTCATTATCATTTGTCTCGAGGTATTTTTAATTTCCTTCTTGATTTCCTCATTGACCCATTAGTTTTTTAGTAGCATGTTGTTTCATCTCCATGTAGTCAGTTTTTCTCATTTCATTTCTTGTGGGTGATTTCTAGTTTCATGCCATTGTGGTCAGAGAAGATACTTGAAATAATTTCTAGACTCTTAAATTTGTTGAGGTTAGCCTTGTGCCCCAGTATGTGATCAATCCTTGAGAATGTTCCATGTGCACTTGAGAAGAATGTATATTCTGATTTTTTTGGATGTAATGTCCTGAAAATGTCGATTAAGTCCAACTTTTCTGTTGTGTCATTTAGGATCTCTGTTGTCTTATCAATTTTCCGTCTAGAGAATCTGTTCATTGATGTGAATGGGGTGTTAAAGTCTCCTACTATGGTTGTATTCCCATCAGTTTTCCTTTTATGTCTGTTAGTATCTGCCGTAGGTATCTGGGAGCGCCTACATTAGGGACATATATATTGATGATTTTAATATCCTCTTCTTGAATGGATCCCTTAACCATTAAATAGTGTCCTTCTTTGTCATTCTTTATGGCCTTCGTTTTAAAGTCTATTTTGTCTGATACGAGTATTGCAGCTCCTGCTTTCCTGTCTTGTCCATTGGCATGAAATTTCTTTTCCCATCCCCTCACTTTCAATCTGTATGTTTCCTTTGCCCTCAGGTGAGTCTCTTATAGACAACAGATTGAAGATTTTTACTTTTTTAATCCAATCTGCCACTGTATCTTTTGATTGGAGCATTCAGTCCATTGACGTTTAAGGTGATTATTGCTAGATATGTATTTATTGCCTTGTTTTCCAGTTGATTCTGTGTTTTTCTTTTCTTTCTTTCTTTCTTTTTTTTTTTTGGTTGGATGATTTCCATTTATTTTATGCTTGAGTACTTTTCAGTTTTTGTGAATGTAATGTTCGGTTTTCATTTGTGCTTGCCCTGTTTTTTAAGTATGTTAACCCCTTCCTATATCTGCCTCCTTTAGCCTGATAGTCATATAGGCTCAAACACATCATTAAAATAAAAAAAGAATCTACATTTTCTTACTTTCCTTCCCCACATTGTATGATTTCGATGTCTTTTTTTTTTTTAATATCTCCATGTTTAGATCTGTATGCTGGCTTATTTAAGTGATTGCTTTCCAATTGTGGTTTCTTCTTCTTCCTCCTCTTCTTCTTCTTCTTCTTCCCCTCCTCCTCCTCCTCCTCCTCCTCCTTCTTCTTCTTCTTCTTCTTCCTCTTCTTCTTCTCCTTCTCCTTCTCCTTCTCCTTCTTCTTCTTCTTCTCCTTCTTCTTCTTCTTCTCCTTTTTTTTAATTTAAGAAGCCCCTTCAGTATTTCTGTTAGAATGGGTTTTATATTGCTGTATTCTTTTAGCTTTTGTTTGTTGGAGAAATTTTTTATTTCACTTATTTTAAATGATATTCTTGCTGGATAGAGTATTCTAGGCTGCAAATTTTTTCCTTTCAGCACTTTAAATATATCTTGCCACTCTCTTCTGGCTGGTAGTGTTTCTGTAGAGAAATCAGCTGATAGCCTTATGGGGGTTCCCTTATAATTAACACTTTGCTTTACTCTCGCTGCCTTTAGAATCCTCACTTTAACTTTTGCCATTTATATTATAATATGTCTTGGTGTGGGCCTGTTTGGGTTCAACTTGTTTGGGGCCCTCTGTGCCTCCTGTATCTTGATATCAGTTTCTTTTAGATTTGGAAGGTTTTCAGATATAATTTCTTCAAATATATTTTCAATCCCCTTTTCTTTTTCTTCTTCTTCTGGAATTCCTATCACACGTAGATTGGCCTGCTTTATATTATTCCATAGATCTCTTATATTGCTTTCATGTTTTTTCATTTGGTTTTCTGTCTGCTGTCCTGATTGGGTGATTTCCATAATTCTATCCTCCACGTCACTAATTCGTTCCTCTGCATTATTCATTCTTATCTTTATTGCCCTGAGCTCAGTTTGCATCTCTGCAAATGAATTTTCTAGTTTTTCTTGGCTCCTTCTTATATTTTCTAGTTCCTTTCTAAAGGAATCTGCATACTGTTAATATCCTCTCTTATTCCTTGATATTCAGCCTAATTCCTTCAGTATTTTTACAGTCTCTCTTTTGAACTCAGTGTCTGTCAGACTGGAGAGATCTGTTTCATTGTTGACTGCTTTAGGTGAATTCTCCTGTTCCTTTAACTGGGAATGGTTTCTGAGCTTCTTCATCTTGCTAATGTTTTCTTTTTCTGTGAGTTTGGGGAATCCAAACTGTAGTCTTGTGAGGCTACTTCTATGCAAAAGCACCCTTTTTTTATTTTGGGGGGTTACTATTTATTTTTGGTGTGGGAGTTTGAATGTTTGCTGTCTCTTTCTTCGGTGTGAGCAGGCTGTTATCCCCAGGATGCTCAGTGTGTTTTCATGGAGAAGGAGGCAATGGGTAGGGCCAGCAGTCAGTGCCTGGTTGCTGGGCTCTCGACAAACATCAAGGACCTGCAGAAGGTCGCACAGGCTTCTCCCAGTTGCAGGGCCCTAGGAAGTGGTAATGAGTTCTAGGCAGATCTACAAGGTGACCAGAGCATTTAATAGTAGCCGCAGCAGGGTGTGTGAGTTCCCAGGGGAGTGAGAGCAACAACAGCTACTGTTCGATTGCAGTGCCCTCCTCTGAGGTGATTGGAACCACAGGTGGTGCCTATTCAAGGACCCCTAATGGTAGCGGGCCATGACTGCCTCTGGAGTCAGTGATAACTGCAGTGGTTTGCCCCTGCCACCTGTAGACCATGCATGAATCAACCGGTCTCACTTAGTGCACATAGGAGGTGCTGCACAGGCTGCTCCTAGTTGTAGGATCCTGGGGAGGGACAGTGATCAAGCGCCCTGGCACTGCCCAGAGCGTTTGTCAGTGGCAGCAGCAGGGCAGGTGTGCTCCCAGGGGAATGAGAATAACAACAGGTGGTGTTCTGTCACAATGTCCTTCTCTGTGGTGCCCTCTGAGGTGGTTGAGGCTGCAAGTCATTTTTTGCTCAGGTATCTCCCATGGCAGTGATACTTCACAAATGTTTTAGAATGACTAACAGTGAAGTTTCTTATGTCAATGTATCAAACTAGAATCGGGTATGTGTGTAGAGTCACTGTAGCTTTAACTAGAAATATCTGTACATATAACATATATTAATTTTCTCGTCTTTAAAAGGAATGCATGTACATCAAAATCAATAACCTCTGTGCATCAAGGATACAATCAAGAGTAAAGAAATAACTTATAGAATGGGAGAAAATGTAAATCATATTTCTGATAAGGGAGTAATATCCAGGTTATGTAATATATATATAAAGAACTCCTATAACTCAACAATAAAAAAAAACCCTGATTTAAAAATAGGCAAAGGACTTGACTGACATTTCTCCAAAGAAAATATACAAATGACCAAAATATACCTAAAAAGGGGCCAACATCACTGATCATTAAGGAAATTCAAATCAAAGCCAAAATGAGATACCATCTCACATCCATGAGGCTGGCCACTATTATAAAAAAGAAAAAAAACTACAATAGGAAATAGCAAGTGTTGGCAAGGATGTGGAGAAATTGGAAACTTTGTGCACAGTTGGTGGGAATGTAAAATGATGCAGCTGCTGTGGAAAACAGTATGGGTAAGTCCCGGAGCTGGAGCAAGATGGTGGAGGAATAAGAGGTCGCACTCACCTTCTCCCAGAAACATATAAAAAAACACATCTACATGTAAAACTTCTAACACAGAACAGCAACTGAATGCTAGCAGAAGAACTTAAACCTCCAAAAAGGGCAAGAAACTCTTGACATAACTGTGTAGAAAAAAGAGAGAGAGAGAGAGAGAGAAAAGGAATCAGGACGGGACTAGCATTCCTGAGAGGGAGCTGTGAAGGAGAAAAGGATCCCACATCCTGGAAAGCCACCCCAATGATGGAAAGATCACCCGAGTCGGAGGGACCTCAAAGTCACCGAGAAAAGCGCAGCAGCTGGACTGAGAACAGCAACGCAGAGTGAGAGCCGCACAGATCATCTGAGCCACTGGTCTGGAAGCTATAGCCTGAGATGCTCGGGTGGGGGCTGGGCACTGAGAATTAGGCTCCGGAGGTCAGTGCCTGGGAGAGGGCTGGGGCTGGCGGTGTGGTGACACCCTAAGGGGCCAAGGAGCAGTGCGCCACGGGCAGGGGAGCAGTCTGCCATGGGCTGGGGAGGGGAACGCCATGGCAGAGGGCACTGGGGAGAAGGTCCAGACCTGCAGGAGAGGCAAGGCACCATTGTTGGAGAGGGTGAGAGGAGGAGGGCGGACCGCCATAGGAAACTCCCTGCACCCGAGTGTGCGTGAGCACCCGCGGGTTCTCAGGGGGCGGGGCGGCTCTGGCACAGGCCTCAGGCAGTGAGAAGCCACTTGCTAGTCTACGGGAGACCCGGGGCACTGGTGCAGGCTGCGGGTGACAAGAAGCCTCTTGTTCATTTACGGGAGACTGGGTGCTTCTTATGCAGGCTACTGGTGGCCAGACCCCTCTTGTGTGGGCTAAGGGCATCAGGAGGCTAAATGTGACATGGTGCCTACCAAGCACCATACGCTATTGCTCTCACTCCCCGGGAACATACCTACCCTGCAGCTGCCACTGCCAAACGCTCTGGGCGGCACCCACACACTTGCTTGGTCACTGTCCCTCCCCAAGACCCTACAATTAGGAGCAGCTGGTGCAGCACCTCCTGCATGGGCTAAGTGGGACAGGGTACTTCTTGCGTGGTCTGTAGGTGGTGGAGGCAAGCCACTGTAGTTATCTCTAACTCCAGAGGTATATTATCAATTCCTAAAACTGTATTCACCATAGGCTACATATCAATGTGTGTTATGTTTTCAAAGAGGAAATTCCAGGAAACTAGGAAAAGCCCAAACAGCTCTCTGAAGTCCTTCCCACATACACAGTTGGCAGCCTCATCTCTAAGGTCAGGATATTATTCCCAGTTAATTTGAAAACATACCCAGGAGGAGAAATACTTAAACACTGTTATCAGTCAGTATAAATAAAGCATTGAAAAGTAGAGTAAGTTTGGGTTTTTTGTTTTAGTTTTTTTGTTTTGTTTTGGTTTGATTTTTCTTTTTTTGCAAGGGAGAAGGAAGGAAACAGGGCATGAACTTGAGGAAGAACTAAAATATAAGGCCATCAGGGTGGAAAATGATAGTAAGAACTCCCACTTAGACGGTACTTACAGTATGCAGGCATTGTTCTAGGTGCCCTGCATGTATTAACTTGAGATATGTACAAGTGCTTCTCTTTTAAGAAACATGCCGAAGGTCACACAGGTGGTAAGTGGCTGAGCCAGGCTTCAAGGGATCCAACATGAGTGTTGTGTGCAATGATTATGCTCCCAATTATGACCCCTCCTGGATGTGTGCCCTTGAGCTTCCTCCGCCCCTCACTGGAGATCACTGTGCTGCCTCCAGGGTTGGGATTTAGTTCTTTCTGAAATGATCTTCTAAACACAAACACAAAGCATTCAAGCCAAGATATTTAGGCCCTCCTTTAAGTAACAATTAATTTATCTACTCTGTCTTCTGGGACCATATTTCTTCTATTTGATAATGGCAGGCATGTTACCCTACCATGGCCCTGAATTAAGTGCCTAATGAAAGCTGCCTGCACTGCAGGTCTACGAGGCACTAGATGCGCATATTATTAACTCACACCGGGGTCCCAACATCCCAGCAAGGCCTGCCTTTGCCGCCACTTCACAGGGGAGGACCCCAAACATTAAACTACTTGCCCTAGATTGCACAGTCAGTAGATGGAGAGAGCAGAATTTGAACTCAAAACTATGATCATCTGCCTGTTGCCTCCTGCCCGGGGGCTCTGAGAAGCTATCCCTGGATCACGTCTGCTGAAGGGCAGCTCAGCGCGCTCTCCACGTAGACCTTTAGAACCTCAGGCCACCCAAAGGCTAAGCACCCCTCGTGCTCTTTACCCCTCTCACTAGGCTTTTTATCCATTTTCAGAGCTTACGTGATGCACTTCCTCAGGGCTCTGTCTTTCAGAGATGAAAAATGATCCTCTGTAGCTCATGAACGTGTCTCACACAAAAGCTGGCTTCACAGCACAGCGTGCTTCACGTGATCCAGTCCCTGCTTGCAATTTCCAGACTCGCTTCTCCTCTCTCCCTGACTTGACATGTGGGTCTACTTGTAGATGTTGGAACCAGAAAAAAAAAAAAATAATAATAATAATAACAAGGAATCTGTGCCTGGGAGAACAAGGAAGTTGGGACATTAGCCGAAAGAGGCTTAAGAATTGAGCAAGTCTTGTACGGCTGTGCGGACTTTGTTGCGAGACACTGTGGTGGTGACAGTGTCTCGCAACAAAGGGTCAGTAAAACCGGCCAAGACATAGCATACTACCATTAAGGAGATTTTCCATCCCCTCAGGTCTGCAACATTCAAAAGTCCCGCGCGTGCCAATAATAGCCAATCGCTAACTGCTACATCTGCTTCTGTTAAATGCTAGCTTGCTTGCGTCTATAAAAGGGCTTAGCTGTAAGCGTTAGGCGCGACTCTCATCTGCAGCTCCTGTGAGCACTGTGTCTCAGGACACACCGAGAGTTCGCCCCTGCGCAGGTTAAAAGCTTTGGCCAATAAAGTAACACCTTTTTGAGTCCTGAACGTCTCTGAACATCTGTTTCTCGCGCCGGTGGATGTAACAGTAGACATCCTCCAGTGCTGCACACATACACACACACACCCCACACATATATGCAGCACACACACACACACTGCACATATGTACATCAGAGACACACATGTAAATACACACTTTTCACACACTACACATACCTAACCCTCCACCTGCATACACCTCACACAACTCATACCACACACACACACGTCAGAGACACATGTAAACACACTTCTCACATACCCCCCTGCACACACCTCATACACACACCTCATACCACACACACACACTCATTTACATTTTTACACCTCAGAGACACCTAAACTGCATACACTACATATATATACTCCCTTCACACACACACACACACACACACACAGAATCTCATACCACACACGCTTCGTAACCACACACAACCCACAAACACACCTATCTATGCCTCATACACACACCCTACATATACATCTCAAAGACACCACACAAACTTATATACACATATATCTCACATACCACACACACAGATATACCTCACACACCCACCCCACCTATATATGTAGTATATGAAAAAATTTTTTCTCCATTCTCTTAGGTTCTGGGGTTGGGATCTATGAATTAAACTGCCAGAAGACAGGAAAACAAGAGAAATGATTTATTATATATGCATACAGAGGCCTTCATAGAAAAATGGTGACACAGTTAGACCCAAGGGCTTTATATATCATTTTAACGAAGAGCAATAAATTTGCGTAGAAGTGACAAGACAAAGGAAGAGGGGTATAGATGTCGGGGCAGTAAATTGTGGGAAGGTAAATAAGTGGGGGAAACTAATGGAAGATAAGGGTTAGTTTGTAAGGTTCTGTTTACAAGACTCGTCTCAGCTCTGTCTCCGTGATAAGATTCACTCTCCCTGGGATGGGAGGGGGCGGGAGACCCCTCACAAAGGGAATTCTACTTTCTGCTTTCAGATGGAGAGGAGGAGAGCAGAGACCTTTTCTTGTAGCTTCTTCTTCTCAGTTGCCTTTAGCTCAAAATAGTCCTTAAACCACGGCATATTTGGGGATAATATATCCTGACCCCCTTGATGTATACATCTCAGAGACATGCACGTAAACACACATATACCTCATCTGCTGCACACACATGCAGTCAGCTCTCTGTATCCATGGGCTCTACACCCGTGAATTCAGCCAACCACAGATCAAAAATATTTGGAAAAAAAAAAGAATTCCAGAAGTTTCCAAAAAGCAAAACTTAAGTTTCCTGTATGTTGGCAGCTACTTACATAGAGTTTACATGGTATTTACAACTATTTAAATAGTATTTGCATTGTGTTAGGTACTGTAAGTAATCTAGAGATGATTTAAAGTATAGGGTAGGATGTATGTAGGTTATATACGAATACTATGCCATTTTATACAAGAGACTTGAACATCCTCAAATTTTGATATGCTTTGGGGGGGTATCAGAATCAATCCCCTAAGGATGTTGAGGGATAACTGTACATACCCACCTCACACACTCACATCTCACACCACACTCAAACACACACATACACACACACACACACACACACACACATCTCTTCTTCACGTTATACACACATAAAAGCATACACATATACCACACATACTAAACACATACACACCTCACACACATCGGTACCTCACATGCTGCACACATACCACACACCTCACCCGCCATAGCCATGCTCTGCCAACTAACTTCCCCTTCATCCTATGAGAGCCACCTCCCTCAGGAAGCCTTTCCTGATTTCACCAGCACCAGGCTCAATCAGGAGACTCTCTAGGGATCCCACACAGATCTCCCATACAGATCCCAACCTGCCATCTCCTCAAGAAGGTCTTCTGGTGGCTCCAACCTGTGTTTGGCACAGCACCCAGCCTTCAGAATCTCAGCAAATATTTTTGAAATGAAAATCAGCTATTTCTGTGATTAAAGTGTCCACTGGATTAGTAAACCAGCACAACCTACTAATTCTAGACTGTCTGGGTCCCAATACTAATCATTATAAGTTGATGCTTAACCTCGGAACCGTTAGCTAATCTGTGAAGAGAAGAGGACATCAATGGCAACTAACTTCCAGCTGGCTGGAAAGATCCAGTGAGGTTTTACATGTATGTAGTACTACGCCTTATGAGTTCTAAACAAATAACATAATCAGTCAGTACATTGGGGATGTAAAACCACATAGCTTCATTAGAAAAAGCCAACCCTGCTATCTAGTCTAACCAGGCATGATGCTGACTCGCCACCTTCCTAGGCTCCTCTCTTATCTCAAGCAGACAGGTGTCCTGAGCACAATGGATTCGATAAAAGTGACTCTCCATTCAGTCCAACCAGGCTGGGCATCTCTGCTCCCAGGTGCATTAATAAGCAGATCTTCCCCATAGCTCAGATCCACCAAAACATGCATGTTCCTGTTAATAACTGTAGTCTTTTTTCTAAATCCATACAAATGCCTGGTTAGTATTGTTGACAGATTGGTTCTTTCTATTAGATGACTTTCATGAGTAAATGAAAAACATTTTGCTGTGGCCTGTCACAGTTTTTTTCCCTGTCCTTTAATTGGGAACATTTTCCGACTCCTCCTACTCCTGTTTCCTTCCTAGTGATGTGAAGATTTGATTTCTTCCCTACTAAAATTTCCTTTTGAGTCAAATGGGTATATTGGAAAAAAACTCTAAGGGAAAGGGTAAGGAGCAGAAAAACATACAATCCTGAGTTAAAATAGGCGAGTGGTTCAAGTCCGCTGAGATGCCAGCTTGAGGGAGATGCTGGCAGGAGCCAGGCTGGGTCGGAAATGCTGATCACCCTCTAATGGGTCTGCACGGACCTCCTTGTGGGACCTCTACCTCCTCAGAGACCAGCGTCCAAAATCCCCGCATGGCCATTTTATCCACTGCAAAACTGCCTATTACAGTACATTAGAGAGAGGGAGAAATGCCGCGATTTTCTTGCTGAAAGACTAAGTGGGAAGGGAGGCAGGGTGATCAGCATGAGTGCGGTTCTACTTTATCTCGCTGGAAATAGATTTCATCCCTGCTTCCTGTGCCTGACCAAGCTGCCTTCAGCGGTTTAGGCCACCTCAGCACTACGCATCCCTGGTTCGATAACATTGCCTGCTAGTTTGTAGGACCTGAAGAACTGGCCTGAGAAGTCAAGGATCCTGGGTGGGATCATTTCTGGGTGCTGCTTTCCCTACATGTTCCATCTGTGGTCACAAGGCCAACAGGCGAAGCTGCCTGGGCTCAGGTCCCCCTGGTTGATGCTTCCAGGGGAGCTCAGAGCATAAACACTTGGACTTCTGTGCTTTAACACCAGCAAGGTATGCTGAGCGCCAAGGGTGATGTGCAAATGCATTATTCAGTTGGATTCTTATAGCAGCCGATACCACATAGATGTCTCAGACTGGGGAACTGAGTTCCAGGCTGGTTTAGGTCACTGCCCAGGTTGGTTAGTCAGTCATGTATCTACCAGACTCCTGTGTGACTGTGGTAGTCTGCAACGCTGCTGTCACAGGTTACCACAGCCTGGGCAGTTTAAACAACAGACATTTACTCTGAGTTTCTGGAAGTCGGAGGTCCAAAGTTAAGGTGTCAGCAGGGCTGGTTCCTGCTGGAGCTCTGAGGGCAGGATCTGGCCCAGGTCTCTCTCCCAGCTTTCAGTGGTCACCAGCCATCCCTGGCGTTCCTAGCTTTGGCAGAACTCCAAGTCTCTATTTCTGCTTCACATAGCAGTTTTCCCTGGGTATCCTCTGTGTGTGTACAGATTTCCCTCCTTTTTGGAGGACACTGACTACTGCATTTAGGGTTCACCCTAAAGCTTCTCCTGGTCATCTTCCCATAACTGGCCTCCTCTACACTCTCCTCTCTTTCCTCTTTAGACATAAGTGGTATTTAAGCCTAAATTCTAAGCCATCTCTGAGAGTTAATTGCCTTTCTCTGGGGTCTCCCATGATACGGAAGGTATACATGATGATAAATTTCTGTGGGTTGATTTTCTTGTGAATCTGTCTTGAGTCACAGGAGCCCCAGCTGAGAACTTAGAAGGGCTGAGGGAAGACTATTTTTTCCAACCTCATCTTAACTGAATTAATGAATTCTACAAAGAACCTTGTTTCCAAAAGGTCATATTCAGATTCCAGGTGGACATGCATTTTGGAGGACACTATGCAACCCAGGACAGTAACCTTCACCAGTTATCTGTCCTTTTCTGGCCTTGGTTACTTCATCTGTACCTCAGAGTGTTTCTGAGACGATGAAGTGAGAAGACCCCATTAAAAGGACTCTGCCTGGCTTTGGCAGTCACTGGATGTTGGTTACTCCTGTTGCTGTGTCCTCATCAACATTTTTACTGAACCAGGGTCGCCCAGTACCCACCATATAGCGAGCCAAACGCTGACACCAAGGTTTACACCAGAGAGGGTTCATCTTTAAGTCAGCCAAGCAGAGACAAGAGAGCAAACCTCCAATCTGCCTCCCCAAAGACAAGGGGCTTGGAGTGTTTATGGAATAAAGAATAAAGAAGCAGGGCTGTCCAAGGTGTGGGGAGCATGGGGAAGGGTGATTGGGAGAGGTGTGGTAATTGTCGTTCTGTGTAGGTGCAACTAAGCTACAGGCCTCTACATGTTCAAAAGGTCACCAAGCAGACCCTCACACACGCTCAGTTGAAGGGTCATGGTCCTCTCTAGTCTCAACCAGCTTGGCTCAAACTAGACACAGATAATCCTAAGTTCCTGGACAACACCTTGGACAAACATTTTATTGTCTAGGCTACGTGCCTCTTGGAGGACACACAAGTCTTCTGTGGCAACAATTAAAATGACCTGGAGTAGCTGGAATTCCCATCATGGTGCAGCAGAAACGAATCTGACTAGGAACCATGAGGTTGTGGGTTCGATCCCTGGCCTCACTCAGTGGCTTAAGGATCTGGCGTTGCCATGAGCTGTGGTTTAGGTCGCAGACACGGCTCAGATCTGGTGTTGCTATTGCTGTAGTGTAGCCCGGCAGCTCTAGCTCCAGTTAGACCCCTAGCCTGGGAGCCTCCACATGCGGCAGATGCGGCCCTAAAAGAAAAGCAAAAAAAAAATGACCTGGAGTAGTAAAGGCAGGTTACAGGTGAAATGGATTTAACTAATTACCCACAGTTTCATCATCCCTTCATCCTCATCAGCCACTGCAGTTACAGGAGCTGTGAGAGACACAAAGAAGAACACACAGCCTCTGCCCTCAAGAAGCCTGTGGTCCTAGGGAGTTCCTATCGTGGCTCAGTGGAAACGAACCTGAGTAGCATCCATGAGGACGCAGGTTTGATCCCTGGCCTTGCTCAGTGGGTTAAGCATCCAATGTTGCTGTGAGCTGTGGTGTAGGTCACAGACGCGGCTCAGATCTCGTATTACTGTGGCTGTGGTGTAGGTCAGCAGCTACAGCTGCAATTTGACCCCTAGCCTGGGGACCTCCATATGCCACGGGCACGGCCCTAAAAAGACACACACAAAAAAGAAGGCTGTGGTCCTAGTTGATGCCACCCTAACATACCTTAAATACTAAAGTTCTAAGCTCTACAGTACCAGTTAGAACAGTGAAGGAAGTAGTCTGAATAGACAGCACAGAAGATGCCCCACGAGAGCAAGCTTTTAGAGTCTCAGGGGCAGCCTGGGCCCGGCCCCCACGGAACTGAGACCCACTGCCGGGAAGGGTGCACCTCTTCATTCCCACATCTTGGAACCAGGTCAAGGGCATACAGTCATGTGGTTGATGACACACACATGTCTTATTCCCAGTGGCGTCTGAACTGATTCTGAGAGGCGTTCACTTCTCCCTTGGAAAAGTATATCTCTAACTGAAATAATAGTGTCTGCCATTTTGGTGAAAAGTCTTTGAGATTTAGGGTTCATGGGGGCTCCCAGGGGACCTCCTGTACTTATCCAAAAGGTTCAAAGAGAATCAGTCCAACCGTGGGTGGGATTCATCCCTCTGTTGACTGAAAAAAAAAAGTGCAACCTAAAAATTGAGAATTATGTTTTGTTCCGAGGACTTAAGTGCAAGAGGCAGCCTCTGAGGGACTGCTCTGAAGAGGTAAGGGAGGAGCAAGGATAAATAGAAGTTTCTGCAACAAAAACCAGGTAGTCAGAACATCAGAAGATTAGCGTTAATTGAAGAAGACCAGACATCTCAAGTTAATGAATTTACAGCTTATCTATGTAAATCAGGAAGATGCAAGAGTCTGGGCTCCTTGAAATCATCCATTTGATATGCATCTTAACTACTCAGGGCTAGTACCCTGGTTTTTTCC
Organism: Catagonus wagneri; assembly: GCA_004024745.2. Classification (NCBI taxonomy): domain Eukaryota; kingdom Metazoa; phylum Chordata; class Mammalia; order Artiodactyla; family Tayassuidae; genus Catagonus; species Catagonus wagneri. Next base: position 23,571,646 of record PVHT021183524.1, read on the forward strand.
ATCCTAAATCCCCTTGGGGTGCACAGTTGGGCAGCTGCAATGGCTGATGGCTTGATGGCCACAACATCCTTTGTTTATTGATATGGCAGGTGACACGAAGGCTTACGCCTTTTGAATTTGCAATGACTGTGCAATACTAGCTGTAATGGGAAAACTGTAAAGCTTGTCAGAATGCTTCTCCCACCACTGGAAAGCCTGAGCTGTTGATGAGGCTCTCAACAATGCAAAGGACCAAGGGTCAAGAATGTCTATTTCTAAAACCACATTTTGGAGCATTCAGTGGTTCTTCATTTAAAGTGCAATTGGCCCTTCCTCTGCTCCAGCTCTTCCATCTTCAGAGACCTTCAAAAACAAGGCCCATTGTCAGCCCATGAGTGAACTCATCTGAAGTGTTCTGCTGAGGCAGTTGTCTTGCTTTCATCTGCTGAGGATCTTGTGTTTCATGTGAGTGTTATAAAATAAGATAAATCCTGTTCATCAATAAGTAAAGGCTAGAAGACAAAATTATTCTTCTAATAATAGATTCCTCAGGCTGAAATAATCTGATTGGCTTTTCTTTGATATGAAATGAAAGATAAATTGATTCATGTAAATGTGTTTCCCTTTGAAGGATACTCCAGTGCGCTGAGTTGGGGCAAAATAACGATACATTTGGTAGTTGTTTAGCAGTATCTATATCCTTAAAATTCAGATGTGAGTTGGATATTGGGACCTCACAATACAAATGGGCAAAATAACGATACATTTGGTGGTTGTTTAGCAGTGGCTATATCCTTAAAATTCAGATGTGAGTTGGATATTGGGACTTCACAATACAAATGGGGGCTGGGTTCTTAGAGCCGGTCACCAAAGCTTTCATACATCCGATACATCTTTACTTACCCTAAAAATCTTATCCCAAACTTTTGGTCTTCTAAGAAGAAGTCAAAAGTCTGATACTATATTCAGAATTTTCTAGATGGGTTTGGATATGAACTCCTTGCCACTGAATGACCGGGTCATCTGCCGTAATCTTTTGGAATGATGACAAGGACGAAGAGATGCAGAGGAGGGAAAGTGTGTCTTTAAAATTCCAAGGTGCAGGGGAAGCCCTTGACAATTCTTTAAAAAGATAAAGGACCTCCTCTTACCTTATCTTCTGTACTTTTCTCCTACTCCCTGGTGGAAATAATCATTACCACAGTAATGATAGTGATAGCACTCAATAATAACATTAGGGTGACAGCTAGCATTTACAGAGTTTGATATGTATGAGGCACTGTACTAAATGCTGTACTGGTATCTTCTTATTTAACCCTGCTAACAATGTAATGGAGTCATTATGCTACTGTTATGACCCCATTTTACAGATGAACTGAGGCCCAAGGTTACACAACTGAAACGCAGCCTCAGCAGTCAGTTCAGGGGCTCACACCCTTCGAAAGTATCCCCTGCCTTTTGCATTCTTCTCATGCTGTTGAATCTCTTAAAGCACCTGGACGAAAAAGGGTTAAATACAGACTGGGAGAAACTGGAAGAGGCCAGGACCTGTGTGGACCCTCACTGAGAGGGGGCTGCCCCTGCAGGTGGAGGTGGGCTGATGTCCCATCCGTGGTTACTCTACAGAGGGTGCTGACAGGCAAGAGGTCACCTGGGAGGGCAGGTAATGTCAGAGTACAGAGACAGAAATGAAACTCCCCGAACAAGCTATTTAGGAGATTCGGAAAGGCAGGAAGCACCGAAGACCTCTGTCTGTAGGCAGGGAAGGTCAGCTTCTGGTCACAGATTCAGAGACAGTGCCTGAGCTTTGTGATGGTGGATTCTTTTGGAAACCCAGATGCTAGCAGTGGGCCAAGGTCCAAGTCAGAGCACAGGACATGGGGGGGTCACTGGTGAGTCTCCTGATTATTGGACAAGAGGCCCTTGTATCACCCCAGAACAGGGCTACCCAGGGCTTGCTCCTGAACTCTCCTCTGTGTTCTTGGTGTACTAGAGCTACTCCAAACCCCTGAATGAGAATTGTTAGGAGTGCAGCCTGGGAATCTGTGTTTTTACAAGCATCCAGGTGATTTTTGTGCTCAAGGGAGTCTAGAAAACACTGAAGGAGATTATTTAGAGCCATGGGGGCCACACTTGCAAGCAGAGGGGAAGAAGGCTTAGCTGTGGGGAGAGGAGAGCTGTTGGGTCAGGAAGCTAGATGGGAAATCAGGAATAGTGTCCACATATTTTAGGGTCACCAAATGTCCCAGTTTGTGTGGGACGGAGAAAATTCCTGGGACATGGGACTTTCAGTTTTAAAACTGGGACAGTTCCAGGAAAACCTTGTTTTTATCATGAAGCCACATCCCTTCTTGCCGTAAGCCTCACATGACCCCAGAACTCAAAAACTATTTTCCTTTCCCAGTAGAATCCAGTTTCCCTGGACTCTGGAAGGAAAGACTTGCTGAATAAAGTATTGCATATTAAATTATGTATGACTGATAGCTCCACTGGCCTCCCAGAGGTACTTGCATTTTTAAAAAAGAGGGACTATAATTTGTTTTGACTTCTGCATTTCCTTTGCAGCTGAAGTTACTTTATAGGGTATCTTCAAAAATAAGCAGTAAAACTTAGGACTGCATTTCAGAGAAGAGATACAAGTACCTATTCTACAATTTCTCTTAATTTTCTAGAGAAAATAAAAATGTATACTTCTCTTTCAAAACGAGTGTGCTTTCTACTCATCAAAATTAGGTATTAACTTACTGTCCTTTCAGAACAATTTTCATCTCTTTCCTTTCCCTAAATTCAGTACTATGACTTTAAGAAAAAAAAAAATCGTTCTTACACATCCCTGAAGTCATTGCTTGGGGCTTGCTAGAAGAAATTAGAAAAGCAAGGTGGATAATTAAACCAAATATTGTATGTAAAGTTAATCCAAATTCCAGAGCAGAGTGAAGCTTTACATAAAATAATTATAATAAAATACAAACGGGAGTAATGAAATGACCCAAGCCTCTGAGGTGACATTTGCTGTGGTATGTGCCTCACAGCAGGCTGCTGAGGAAGGCATCTCAAATGTGACTTTACTCCAGAGCCTCTAAGTCCCCTTTACAGAAAGATAAGTTAACTGGGATGGGACCTTGAGCCCTGAGTCCACTTATTAGAGAGAAAGTCCTTCTTTCTCCTCCAGTCACTATTGCTGAAGCTTAAGTGCAGGGTGGAAAGAGGGCAGTAGCCCCAAAAAGGAGAAAAGTGCACAGACACCACCTTCACACTGCCTAGGTTCAAATTCCAGCACTGCCACATGTTAGCTGTGTTACCTTAGGCAAATTACTCAACCTCTCTCTGCCTGAGGTGAAAAGTAATAGCTTTTACCTTACAAGGTGGCTGTGGGGAGAATTCATAATCTAATATATTCAGAGCGTCTAGAACAGGGCCTGCCACTTAATCAGTGCTATGTAAGAATTTCGTATATTAAGAAGGATGAGGGTAAAAAGTAGTCAATAAGCTATGGAGAGTTAGTGCATGGAATAATGGATATAGACAATATTATAGTACCGTTACATATTGTGACAAATATTGCTAGGGTGGCAGTCATATTTCCGTATATAAGTAACAACTTGTACACCTTAAACTTGTTACATATCAAATTTAGTCAACAAGCAAAAAGGATAATGGTAGAAATTTCCACATCTGTATCTTGAACATATTGGTTGATTTTAAAAATCGCTCTGCAGCAGAAGCTGCACAACAGGGCCAGATGCAGTCTGCCAAATTGTTCTGCTGGGTACCCAAAGTGATGGTAATCTGAATTAATTGCCAAGTTAAAAAAAAAAAAAAGCAGAAACTCTCACACAAAACTCCAGATTTCTAGCTGTTTTTTGAAAAATAGAAGGATCTGGCCACACTGGGCCCACATCTGCATGACCACAATCAGCTGGGGCTGAGAGGGGCCAGCTATTAAATGGAAGATGCGCCCCCTGATTTGTCACGGACCCCACACAACCTGATTTACTGTAGGCAGTTGAATTTGCAGTACTTGTTCTAGGGCAGAGATCAAAAAACCCTGAGCCAAATCCAGCCCACCCTGGTTTTGTAAATAAAGTTTGATTGGAATGTAGCTACACATTCATTTACATGTGCCTATGGCTGCTTTCACATTACAATGGCAGAGCTGAGTAGTTGGAACAGAAATGGCTTGGCTCACATGCCTAAAAATATTTACTCTCTAGTCCTTTGTGGAAAAAGTTTGCTAAATCCTGTTTCTAAGCTATTATCTTTCAGGAGAGAATTTACTTAAAGATGGCTTATTTTATATTTTAGAAGATACATAATTTATTCAAAATTTGAAAATGTAGGAGAGTGAATCAGAGAGTCATTATCTTGCATCGCAGAAAACCTGAAACACCTAGGAGCTTGATGTAAGTGACTGTAGTTCCCTATCTCCCCCTGGTGGCACTGTACCTAAATTGCAGGAACAATTCTTAAACTCTCACATAAAAATGAGGCAGTTTAGCCTTTATAACACCATCTCTAAGAACAGGCACTCAGAAGTTCCCTTGTGGTGCAGCAGGTTAAGGATTCAGCATTGACACTGCAGCAGCGCAGGGTTGCTGCGGTGGTACATGTTGTCTCTGCCCTGGGAACTTCTGCCTGCCGTAGACTTGGCCAAAAAAGAACAGATAATAAAAAATTTTTTAATCAGTTAGAGAAATCTTTTCCTAGAACATCAAACGAAATGGCCATTTCCTCTTGCTACACCTAAATAACTTGAATCAAAGGCAGATCCCAAATATCGAACTCCTCTCTTGTTATATAGTTTTATTTACTTTCTTTATCAGAAATAAAATGAATCTCACATATGATCTTTTTGACATTCTGTGATTCTCCAAAATTAGGAGCTACCACTATTGAGTGTTTGTCATGTGCCAGCTGTGGTGCCACGCACCTGACATGCATTAGCTCATTTAATCTCCTCAGGTTCCTCAGCAGGAAAACGGGGGTAATCATATTATCTCCCTCAGAAGCAAGGAGTAAATGAAGGAGCAGGTAAAGTACTTAAATTACAGCTGGGCATGTAGGAAGTGCTCAGTAAAGTCTAGCCATTATTATTTTTACTTCATTCCTTACTACTCAGCACTCACTTTATGGTCTCACTAAGGTCTACCCTTTCTTGAGTGTTGCAAGCTTCAAAAATTTCTTGACCCCATCCCATCTTAAGTGTCTCTTTCCTTATGGCTCTCCTGGGTGATCAGAATAACCTGAGTTTTAGCTCTCAACCAGTGTTAGTGTGTATTCATGATCTGTATATTTAAATACAAGTCGTTTTTAAAGGGAAATATTTTCCACAGAGCATTCAACACTCTGAATTCAGTAGTGGGTGCAGGAGCCAATTGTGTTGTGTATCCCCCTGCAAATCATTTTCCAAGCCAACTCTTCCATGTCTTTCATTATAACCTGTATTTGTCCATCTTGAACTAAATTGCCACATGATGTGATAATTAAAACTTCACATCTGCAGCTTTCTGCAATATACATAAGCCAAGCTGATTTGTGTATAATTAAACCAATCACAGGCATATTTGGAACACATGTTTACCAATTAGAACTGTAAAATGATAAGCCAAGTCTAGCATTTGTCTTATTCTCGCCAGGAGGGGAGATATTTCATAAACTCATGGTCAGTTTTTAAGTGGCCCAAGTAAGTTCCCAGAAGCTTGTCTCAGTCTCTCATCTGCTCTTTGCTTTAGGATAATCATTTATATCTTTGATTCCCAATGTTGTATATTAAAATCATCTGGAGAACTTTGCCAATACTAATGCCTCAGTTACACCCTCACAGTTTCTGATCTGATGGGTGTGGGTGCAGCCCGGGCATCAACATCAACATCTTAAAAGCTCCTCTGGTCATTCCAATTGCAACAGAATTTGAGAACCACTCATCTTTATCATTATCAAATGAACGTGGTTGTTTAATTGGTCATAGTTTCATTCTTTTATGTGCACCTTGACCCCTAAAGATTTCCAAAATGCCTCAACATTTCCATCAGATGTAGGCTGTGCATCAGTCATGTACAGGGAGCTATGCATTTCCAGAACACTAACTATGTGCTCTAGTGTGTTTTGGAATGTTGCATAATTATACAACTCAGTAATAGGTAAAAAAAAAAATGCTCCCCTAGACATTAATCAGGGTACAAGAAAGAAAGAGGTTCAGAACCACAGAAATAAATTAAATAGTTCTATACTGTGGTATTTCCCAGAAAGTTTAATATACTAATGTGCATATAAATCTTCTAGAGCATTTCCCAAGCTCATTTGTTCACAGAATCCTCCTATCACCCCCTCCACCATCCCAGTGCTTCATAACATCTTCCAGAATATTCTGTGGATACTTTGACAAACATTTGTTCAAAGCGTTTGTGTTCTGGCAAGAGGCAAAGAAGAGGGTTGCTGAGTACAGCATATGACACAGCCCTGCTTTCCACAAGGACTTCACTCTGCATGGGTACAAGGGCCCCAGCTTCTGGGAAGCTGACCTTAGAAGTCCATAGATCCTTTTCACTCTTGTCTATGGAGGCTGGCAGCAAAGCCCTGGTTGCTCAGCTCTGCCCATAACTGAGTGAGCCATGTCTTTGTCTTCCAACCCCTGTGGATCATAAAGAGGTTCCCACACGTGGGAACTAGAGGTTAGTGGCACTCTGTACGGGGGGAGGCGGACGGTCGGGGTGGGGGTCAGGGCCAGGGCAGAAAGGAGAGCAGAGGGAGATAAAGATACTGCATGGACCTAACAGTTCTGTTCTCTGACCTCTGCCAACACTAAGTTCTGGCAGCAGGAGCTTGGGCCAACATTCTCATCTATAAAACAGGGATATATAGTGGCTAAGTATCCTTGTGGAGATTAAATATGAAGGTGTAAGTGAAAGAGCTGTATGAACCATAATGACCTATGCAAATGATGGAAATTACATTTATATCACAGTAATTATCATCAATAGGATGCTTTCACCGGTCTATCTAAATAATAACCCAGGGAAAGCCTGATTGGAGATCTATGACAATGCAGATTTTTTCACAAGTTTTTCATAAATATTGCAGAGTAGAAGAGAGAAAGCAAGGGAGGGGGCTCCTAAAAGCCTTTAAAAGTTTTCTGTTTTACTTATTCATCTCTGACACCTTGAAAGTGAGCTTAAAGTTCACACTGTTCCACTGTTCAATAATCCGTTGTCTTCTGCCATCATTTCAAATGCATTTTATTGGCAGATGGCTCCTTTGGGAGAGTGCCTTAATGACTAATTGAGTGGAAAACACCCCTGTCCTTCTTCAGGTGGGTGCTTGTTCTGTGAGGCTAAATTGAAGTAGAACGCAGTGAGTGGACCGATTGAGGTTTTGCTCGTCTTCCCAATTCTATTTTTGCAGAGGTGACTGTGAACATGGCTGAGAGGTAGTTTCTACCCACCTTAACCAGACCTGGAGAATCCTAGCGACTCTGAAGTTGGAGCCTGTCTACACTCAAGTAAGTCAGTTCTTTTCATTAATAATTCTTCTTGATCGACAGTTTCTCATCCTGTTTGTTCCATGTGCCAATTTGCCAGGATGCCCATTTTATTTATTCTCTAACTGGCACAGTATACTCTCTGTTCTTCCTTTTATCGTGCAGTTTTGTGCTGGTTGTGTTTGTTTTGTTTCCCCTCCACCCATCCTGTGTGGAAACCCTCCCTTTCTTTCTTGGGTGCCTCTTTCAAGCCAACTTGATGCCAGGCCCTGGACAACCTTGGTCTTTGATGAGCTCCCCCCACAGAGACAACTCCTTGGAGTTTTCCTCTCTGCTTAGACCATCCACATGGTGTTTGGTCTAACGTGTCCCAGCTTGCTTGGAGCGATGGAAATACACATATGCTTTGAATGGTTTGACTGCTAATACACAAGACAATTATTCCTTTCTGCTGGATGAATACAGTCATGCCGAGTACGTCTGACTTCCAAGCTCCTGACAATAACCGAAATAGCAATGAACTTCTATGCAAGCGCATGTACTGGGGTTCTGTAGGTGTCATCTCATTAGACCTCCCTCCACCTCCTCTCTGTGGCGCCTCGCTAAGCGGGAAGTAGGTGGCTGATCAGTCTCATTCCAAGTCAACATGAAGCAGGCAAGGGTGAAGCTGCATTTATAGTGAAGTGCCAGGAGCCGGCAGGGGCTTTGAAGTAAAGAGAAACTCATTGCTTTGAGGGCTTAAGGTAACGTTTTCAATCCATAAGCTCTATCAAATGTAAGGGGATATATTATAAAATGTAATCAGCAACACCATAGCTTGCGTTAGTCTATAAAGTAGACATGAATGTGCACACACAGCCAAGTGTGCCCTGGCCAGGGAGCCCTCTCTCCCCACCCCCGCCCCCAGTGTCTCCACTGACTCTCTCCCTCCCTTCACTGATATCTCTATTCAAATAATATCTTATCAGGGAGACTCATCAGAACTCCTCTTTTAAAGAAATATCCAGGCTTTTCCCTTCTCGTTTTCTTTTCTTGTTTTATTTTCCCTTTTCGTACTTATTAGTACATATCTTTTCCAGGGCCCTCTTTTTAGAATGTTAAGTTTCAGAAATTCCTGTTGTGGCTCAGTGGATTAAGGACCCGACGTCTCTGTGTGGTTGTGAGTTCCATCCTTGGCCTCATCAGTGGGTTATGGATCCGGCATTGCTGCAGTCTGCAGAGTAAATCACAGATGCGGCTCAGATCCCGTGTGGCCGTGGCTGTGGCATAGTTCGCAGCTGCGGCTCCATTTTGACCCGTGGCCCAGGAACTTACATTTGCAACAGGTGTGGGAGAAGTGTAAGTTCAACAGAGTGGGGATTTTTGTTTGTTTGCTTTGATTTTATTCATACAGAACAGTACCTGGCATACAATAGGCACTCAAATATCTGTCAAATTAATGATTCAATGAATGCTTGCATAAAGTTAATAAAAGCAAAGTGATTTTTCTCTTTTTTTCAATTCTTTTATAAATATTCCATATCATTTAAAAAGTAAAAATTGTTATTCAAAAACAAAAAGCATTTTTAATCATAGACTAGGGCAAGTTTAAAGAACAAGGAAGATATTTAAAAAAATTTTTTTTTTCTATTTCTTTAGTTATGCTGTTGTCTGAGATACAGTGTAATGTGGGGAGAGGTTGGGTTTGGATTTGGGGAGACAAAGACTTGGATCCCACTTCCAGCTCTGTCACATCCGTTCTCAGCAGCTTGATTCAGCCCCTTATCCACTGAACCTTCAGGTTCTTATCTGCAAATAGAAATAACCACTCCTACTTTACAGAATTATCGTGAAAATCATAATTAAAATCTACAGTGGGCCTAGCACATGGTTGGCCCTCATTAAATTAGAGTTGCTATTATTATCTTGATCTGAATTCCGTGAGTGATATGTTTCCTTATTTAATTTGAGTAGGTGGTAGTATTTCATTTGTAAAATACGCATCAAGAATGCTAGCTTTGGACAGTAACTGAATCTGCTCATTACCATGGCAGAATAGACTTACTCACTTGGCAATCAAACATTAGGTGGATTGCTGGTAAATCAAGATTTATTTAACCCTGTTAATAAACAATTTGAAAATTTAAATGAACAATAGCAACAAAAAAAAAGGGGGGGAGGAAAGAAAGAAAAAAAGAAAGAAAAGGGTAGAAATATGTCCCAGGCAGCCTAGCTTCAACAAAGGAACCAGAGGAGGCTTAAACTGTACAAACTGATCCCTGACCTTAGGAAAATGACCCAAAGTATACAGTAAACTAATTGTAGCTTCTTAATAACTAACCCACTTCTGGGAGGCTGGTTATCTTTTTTAAAAAAAGTATTTGCCATTCTGGATATTATTAAATTCAATTTTTAAGTGTTGTTAAGTCCTGGAACTTGTGGCATCACTGTGACATCACTGTGACACAAGTCAGACCCAAACCCGTGGCCCCTAGAACAGAGACTACAGTAGGAAATAGAGACGAGTGTAGAGACCATTACCACCCAGCGCTGTAAGGAAAGCAGCACATATTTACAGTGTTGGCGGCCGTCTGGTTCTTAAGGTGGGTTGGTAGGTATGTACATATTTGTTTTGATTATTATGCTTCATAAAGTACAGGTATGTACATATATGTATGTATTATTTTGTATGTACCAAATGTTACATAATTCATAAGGTGAAGTGCAGAGGGCTGTGAAGGCAGCCGACGTGCTCCCCATCATAACCTAGTGGTGCCACATGGAAGACGAAATCAGAATAATGAGTAGGAATGAACCAGAACAAGGGAGACAGGCAGAGGAGGCTTCCTGTCCTCAGGCAGGAAGCACGGAGGAGAGGCCTGGATGGAGGTGAGGAAGAATACGACCATCTGAGGAAGGCAGCATAGTCTAGCATGGCTGAAGCATGGAAGGTGATGTTGACCCTGGGCAGGGGCCCAGATGCTATGGACCTTGTGAACCAGTCAAGGAAACGGAACTTTACTCCAAGGACAGTGAGGAATCATGAAAGGATTTTGTATAGATGATTTACAGGATCAGATTTACGTTTGAGAAATACCACACAAGCTTCAAGATGCTTGGCTAATTTAAGGGAGCAAGACTGGAAGCAAGAGCATCACTTGAGACGCATTTGTTTACTCATACATTTTGCAAAGAAGGTTTGAAAATGTACAACACTGGTAAGAGTGCAGAGAAGCAGAGACTGTAAATCAACATGCTCTCCTTAGAGGTCAATTTGTCAATATCTATCACAGTAAAAAATTCATATACCTTTGATCTAACAGTTATTCTGCTAGGAATGTATCTAGCAAATAAACTTGCACACCTGCTAAGAGATGTTTATAGGAGATGTTCATTGCAGTTCCCATAGTATATTTTAAAAAGTGAATTATGTGGAGTTCCCTTCGTGGCTCAGCAGTTAGCAAACCCGACTATCATCCATGAGGACACAGGTTGGATCCCCAGCCTCGCTCAGTGGGTTAAGGATCTGGCATTGCCATGAGCTGTGGTGTAGGTCGCAGATGCGGCTCGGATCCCACGTTGCTGTGGCTGTGTTGTAGGCCAGCAGCTACAGCTCCAATTTGATCCCTAGCCTGGAACCTCTATATGCCACGGGTGTGGCCCTAAAGAGACAAAAGACCCCCCCCCCAAAAAAAAAGGAATTATGTCAATTCTCTGTAGGCATGGAAAGGAGGTCTTAGATATATTGTTAAGTAAATAAGTAAGGCCCCAAGTATTAGGTATGGTATTCTCCCACATGTGTAAAATCACGTGTGTCCACTCATGCATGTATGGTTTGGTCAATGCATAAGAACATATTGGGCAGCATATACTGGTTGCCTCTGAAGAGAAAGCCTGAAGATTGGGAAAGGAGAAGGCATACTTTTTATTAAATATACTTTTACTTTTATTTTAAAATTAAAACACTTAACATGAGATCTACCCTCTTAAATATTTGAATGCAATGCAGTATTATTGACTATGGATACAGTATTGTACAGCAGATATTTATTTATTTATTTATTTAGTCTTTTTAGGGCCACACCCACAGCATATGGAGGTTCCCAGGCTAGGGGTCGAATCAGAGCTATAGCTGCCGTCCTGTGCCACAGCCACAACAACACAGGATCTGAGCCATGTCTACGACCTATGCCACAGCTCATGGCAACTCCACTCCTTAAGCCCCTGAGTAAGGCCAGAGATCAAACCTGCATCCTCATAGATACTAGTCGGGTTTGTTACTGCTGAGCCATGACAGGAACTCCTAGCCATGATGGGAACTCCCTCTTCATTTTTTTACTGAAGTATAGTTGATGTACAGTATTATATAAGGTATATAGTATAATAATTCACAATTTTTCGAGGTTATACTCCATTTATAGTTACTATAAGATATTGGTTGTATTCTCTATATTGTATAGTATATCTTTGTAGCTTATTTTGTATATAATATTTATACCTCTTAATCCTCTATATTTCCCCTCCCCCCTTCCCACTGGTAGTCACTAATTTGTTCTTTGTATGTGTGAATCTGCTTCTTTTTGTTATATTCACTAGTTTGTTAATATTTTTTAGATTCCAAATATAAACTATATCATACAGTATTTGTCCTTCTCTGTCTGACTTATTTAACTTAGCATAATGCCCTCCAAGACCACCCATGTTGTTGCAAATGGCAAATTTTCCTTCTTTTTTATGGCTGAATAGTATTCTATCATATATATGTGTGTGTGTGTGTGTGTGTATCACATCTTCATCCATCCATCTGTTAGTGGACACAGATTGCTTCCGTATCTTGGCACTTGTAAGCAATGCTGCTCTGAACATTGGGATGCGTGAATCTTTTCGAATAGTTTTTGGTTTTTTGGATATTCACCCAGGAGTAGAATTGTTGGATCGTGTGGTAATTCTACTTTTAGTTTTTTAAGAGGCCTCTACACTGTTTTCCACAGTGGCTGTACCAGTTTACATTCCCACCAACAATGTATGTGTGTTCCCTTGTCTCCACATCCTTGCCACCATTTGTTATTCATCTTTTTAATGATAGTCTTTCTGTACGGAAGATCTTTAGAACTTACCTTGCTTAACTGAAACTTTGTGCCCACTGGTCAGTGTTTAATGAAAACATAACACACGTGGGGAGTTCCCGTCGTGGCTCAGTGGTTAACGAATCCGACTAGGAACCATGAGGTTGTGGGTTTGATCCCTGGCCTTGCTCAGTGGGTTAAGGATCCGGTGTTGCTGTGAGCTGTGGTGTAGGTTGCAGATGTGGCTCGGATCCCGCATTGGTGTGGATGTGGTGACGGTCGGTGGCTGCAGCTCTGTTTAAACCCCTAGCCTGGGAACCTCCACATGCCACGGGTGCGGCCCTGAAAAGACAGAAAAAAAAAACATAGTAAAAAGATCACATTATATAAAAGTATACAGGCACAGGGTTAGGTACATATATAGGTACACAGTAGTATATAAGTACATAGGTACATAGTCATATGTGTACATACTATATTTTAACTAAACATTATGGGGATTTTGTGCAAGTGTGTTTAAGATGGAGTTTCTAGTATCTGGCAAATAACCTGTTATTCCTCAGCTGAGGCCTAGTCATCCTTTCTACTCCTAGAGGTCCAGTAAGAGATGTTTCCAAGACGGCCTGCATGCTTCACTGTTTTCCATGAAGAAAAGAGAAGAGAGCAAAATTGGTCTGTGGCCCTCAGAAGGCCCTTTTGGAGGCCTGATCCCTAGGAGTTGCCTGGTCTGCTTTGGAAACTTAGAGTAGTAGGATGTACAAGCCTTGTACATCGTTCCATTCCTAAAAAACTTGGGTCAGACTCTCACACATTGTCAGACTGTTGCCTGCTCTCCTGCTTGTCTAAACTTTGTTCCGGGCAGTTGCTGAAGTCTTATGCCCTGGATGGGTCATGGGAGGGCTGGAAGTGAGGACTTGGGAGGACTTGGGAGGACCTGGAGGGGGTTTCTGTGAGCCAGAGGCCACCCAGTCTGCTTTGCTCTCCCACCTGGGCCCATCCTCCTGGGGCCCACCCTCCCCCTCCCATCTGGGCCCATCCTCCTAGGGCCCACCCTCCCCTCTCTGCAGTCTTAGCAGAAGCCACACAGCTTCGTTGCTGGCTGGTGACGCTCAGAGGGAGGAGCCAGGCCTGGAGAAGAGGACTCTTTCCCAACACACACACACACACACACACACACGTACACTGCATCAGAGAACCTTCTCACTAGACTCAGGGGTGGGAGCATTACCTAAAAGGATTCCTAAGATCTTTACCAGCAGGTGAACTCAGCACTTTTTCTCATGCTGGAGAAGAGGTTTTCTTGAAGGTTAGGCAGGGGTTGGAATCTAGCCCATCCACGCACGTCCCTGTTCCCCACTCCTTCAGCCTATTTATAGAGAGCTCTTCATTTATAATTTGATGTTTACTTCACAATACTTCTGCTTCATCTTCCAGCCTTCAAGACCCTGAATAATTGATTTTAAAAGTAGCTCATGGCATATTTGCTCCATCAGGGGAAAAAAGAGTGTCATGTAGAAAGGCAGTTTAAATGGGCAGAAAGACAGGTGAACAATCTTTTTTATGTTCTAAAAACCTCAAGCAAACGTATATGTACATGTAATAGCTAATGATGAGCTAGCAAATTTGGCTTGGCATCAAATGAGATCCAGCCCAGCATCAGAATAGGCAATGTTTCCTAACTATAAGAAATAGCTTCTTCTTCTCCTCCTCCTCCTCCTCCCCCCCCCTTTTTGGGGGCTGTACTTGTGGCACATGGAAGTTCTCAGGCTAGGGGTCAGATTGGAGTTGCAGCTGCTGGCCTACTCCACAGCCACAGAAACATAGGATCCAAGCCGCATCTGAGACCCATACCACAGCTCATGGCAATGCTGGAACCTTAACCCACTGCACAAGGCCACGGGTCAAACCTGCATCCTCATGGATACTAGTCAGGTTCGTTTTCACTGAGCCACAACGGGAACTCCAAAATAGCCTTTCTTAAAGGAAAACAGAAAGTGTCTTGTAAACTTCAGTCTGAGAAAAATTTAAAACATAATGTCTTCTCATCAAAAAAAGCTAACAATGTGACATAACTATACAGTAACATATATGTTGGTTCAATTGTGGTAATCATTTCATAACGTAAATGTACATCAAAATATTGCGCTATACACCTTCAATATATGCAGATATTATCCATCAGTTAGACCTTGGTATAGCTGGAAAAAATAAGTAGAAATTTAAAAACGTAATGTCTTCTATCATTGCATTCAGCGGTAATAACAATGACAAAACATGTTTTGATTTTATACCTAGAAAATTGATAAATATTTTTGGATTGTCTTGTCAATGCAAACATAAGATAAAATTTTTTTAGGAGTTCCCATCGTGGCTCAGTGGTTAATGAACCTGACTAGTATCCATGAGGAAGCGGGTTTGATCCCTGGCCTCCCTCAGTGGATCCAGCATTGCCAGAAGCTGTGGTATAGGTTGCAGACATGACTTGGATCCCACGTTGCTGTGGCTGTGATGTAGGCCAGCAGCTACAGCTCCAATTCAGCCCCTAGCCTGGGAGCTTCCAAATGACACAGGTGCAGCCCTAAAAAGACAAAAGATAAAAAAAATTTTTTTTTAGAGATTTCAGACTTCAGTTTGAGAAACATCAGTGTAAGCTATTCTTCTCAAGAAACCTCTGGGAAATGTTACATACAACCTGGGAACTGAACCATTAACCTGTGAGCCCAGCCCCCTGCCTTCCTGCTTTACTACACATTTGTTCCTAGGTAGTCACTTCATTATTACTTGACCATGGTAGAGGCCAAGGCCATGGGTAAGTGGGACGTAATACTGACAAGTTTGGGTGACTAGAGGGCAAAGGTGGGAAGAATTGCTACTTGGAAATAATTGCTGCCAGAGTGCTGTATGATGATGGGGAGGTCCTGGCCTCTAAGTCGGTTGTTTCAAGTGCTAGGAAGGGAGAGGTGTTTAGTTTCCTAGGACTGCTGTAACAAGGCACCAAAACTGAGTGGCTTGACACAGTAGAAGTGTATTGAGTCCGTTCTGGAGGATCAGAGTTCTAAAGCAAGTTGTCATCAGGACTGTGCCATCTCTGGGGGAGAATCCTTCCCAGCTTCTTCTGGTTCCTGGTGTTTGCTGGCAATCCTTGGCATTCCTTGGCTTGTAGCTGCTTCACCCCAGTCACATGGCCATCTTCTCCCTGTGTGTTTTCACATCATCTTCCCTCTGTGCATGTCTGTCTCTGTGCCCAAATTTATCCTTTTTATGAGGATACCAGTCATCCTGGATTACGACTGACCCCGATGACCTCATCTTACTTGATTACCTCTACAAAGACCCTTTCTCCAAATAAGGTCATATTCTGAGATACTGAGGATTAGGACCTCAGCATAGCTTCTTTTGGAGGACAAATTCAATTCATAGCAAGAGGTGCTTGGGAGAGCCTAGGGTGGGTGAAGAGAAGGGACGGTACAAAGCACAAGAAGGATGGGAGAGGTTGTCAGCTCTACCTTGAACCCACTTTATAGCTGTGCTCAGAGTTGCCTAGATCCTTCTATCAGGAGGAAAACAAAACATGAGTTTCTGTGCAGCATGAAACACCACAGAGCCTCATTCTCTGCCTTTAGACTATTGTGAAGATGTGGCTCTAGCACTCAGGGGTGGACAATGTAAAGCACAAAGCACGACAGATTTTTTTCTGTCATTAAGGGAACTCTCTGGAAAGAGCTACCCTTCATGTGATAAACTAACAGAGGTGAAAACACACCCTCAGGAGCAATGGCTCTGTGGCTGGCCGTCAGCAGGAAAAGCACATCTGCTAGTGCTTAGCAGGGTGTCCTGGGTGGGTGATATTTAAAGTAAAATATAGCAGCGCCAGTGGCGTTCCCACAGTGGTTATTTGATAAATTGGTGGTTCTGTTGAGGTGAGGAGAAAGTCAAGGCTGGAGGAAGGGTGACCTTGAGAAAAAGAACATTTTAGTCGGTGTAAAAACAGGAAGTTGTTAGCTTGCCAGTCTGAGCTTTTGTGATTTAAGGAAGGAAATCATTTTGATTTAAGCTGGACTCCAACTTTTAGGGCATGGGAAGGCCTGGCCTTATAATCCTATAAATTTGAAAGTGGTTACAGACATTCACTGCACAGATAACTTAAAAGCATAACCTCTGCTTTCCAGGGGTGTGTGATGTTTTAAAGGAAGTTAAATGGGCCTAAAACTGACAAGTGACTTTTAGGACACATTCATTTTTCATTGACAGTCCAACTAAATATGCATTTCTGACAGGAAGTTAAAAACCGTCATGTGACCCTGTGTCCCTTCCCTTGTAAATGGGTTGTCCCGTTTGGGATGAGGCATGTGCTTCAGCTAAACCATACAAACACCAGACCGAGGATTCCATTGCTGAAGGGCTGCTGGTTTCTGGTTTGCTCATATAAGTAAAACAAGCTGATTCTTCAAAAGAGCCATCCTGTATTCTATGGGATATTTGAGGGAAAAACCTGATTCTACTGTTCAGTTAGTCTAAATCCTTTTGGGCATTAAGCTGGGCACAACTAATAAAGAAATAAATAAATTGCGCATAACCCATCATCTGAGGGCCAGTTCCAATGATCATTATGCTGAAAGGGCATCCACTGAGTTTAGGCTCTGTTCAAGGGACACTGGAGGTATAACACAAACTCTGTCTCCAAGGAAGCTGCAATTTATTTGTCCATTCATCCCTTCACCCAGCCTTTCAAGCAGCAAATGTCTGTTGAAAGTCTAGCATATGGCAGACCTGTCCCATTCACTAGGGAGATAGAAGTCTTAAGGAAACACCTTCCCTCCATCAAAGAGGGTCAGAGTCCATTGGGAAAGGAAATGGGTAGCAGTTACTCTGCATCACATAGACACAAGTACCAGGACTATGCGGCATCACAGAGGAAGGAAACAGCACTTACAGGAAATTAACCCCAGTCTAAGTGAGACTGTTGAGGGCCAGGTGAATGTGGGAACCACACGTGCTCTAACAGACAGAAGAGGTGGGGATTAAGCGTATGTGGAAGAGAATATATTGAGTTGCCAAGGGCATTGGATAATATGATGGAAAATTTAAAATAATTCAAACTTCTTAGGCAAATATCCCATTTCTCTTGTTTTTGCCACACATTCACCATGGTATCAAATGTAGCTCCCATAACAAAATCTGGAACATTTTAGTGATTTGGGGTAAGGAGGGGTAGGGATGGAAAAAGGATGGATCCAGTTGAAAATGTATATGAAAATAGCCCGTGGATTCTTCCTAAATCCATACTGGGTTCCCTAGATTCCTTTTCTCTCCACTGCTTTCCTGATAACCAACCCTCTTTCCAGCTGTCTCCTTGTCTGTCCTCCTTCCTGGACAATGATCAGGGTGGCCTAGATTTATTGGCATTAATAGTAATTCTTCATTTGAAAACTGTTAATGAACCACCACCCTCTCCTCCTGTAATAAGCCAACAGCTGTCTCTTGGTTATAGCCAGCCAAATATCTTCTGCATGCAAATCTTTGTTCTAATAGATATTCTCAGTCTTCTCCACTTCCCATGATGAGAAATGGATGAGAGCCCTTCAAAATAAATGTATCTATATTCAGTAAGTATTGTTAAAATGGTAATCTATGAGAAGAAATTATAGAAGAAAATATCTTCAATGGAAGTACAACAGCAAGGTTAAATTGCTCACAGATAGACAGAAGAGAGGAGAATTCTGGGTAAAACTCCTCTGATGTATTGGCAAGACTATGTCACATAGAATAAAGAGTATTATCAATAATGAGTATGTATTTGTACATCTTATATAAGGAGAAAATAGGGGAACTGTCCCAAAAACTTAGATGAAAGTATGATATGACAGGAGGTAAAGAAAAGTATGATCTTGCTGATTAGCTGATCTGCCAAGGACCTCACTTTTGGAAGAATGATGAACAACTAGGTTTTAATTGTTCTTCTGTGACTGATGACTCTAGTGATGCTGCCTCATTGTACTTTTCTAGGACTTCTCCCATCTTCTGTTCCTCTTAGAATTCTACATGCCCTGCAAAGCTTAGCTTACCTCTGCTGCCTGATGTGAAAACTGCTAACTACCCCATGCTGTTTACTAGCTCCCTGCTCTTATCTACCACTGCAGTTATTTTCTGTACACACCTTTGGCACTTTCCATACACTTCTTTACGTGTATACACACCTTGTTTTCCCAATTTGATGGCAAGTACCTCAAGAAGAAAAACTTAGCCTAGTAATATACTTATTCATAGCACCTTATTCATATACGTAACCTCCTGCATAAAAGATGGTAAAGATAGAGATAAACAGCATATATGCCTTGCCTGTAAGGACCTAACAGCTTTGGAGGGCCACAGATGAGTAATTTTTATTGAGTTAGTCAGTTGGAGATGTAAGAAATAGCCTCAGCAACAGAGAATCATGTAAGCATTTGGGAGAATAGGTGAGAAGAGAAAAGGTTTGGCAGTTGTTAGCCAGGGTAAGCTTAATGGCTAAAACAGTGTGACCTTCACATAAAATTTTGCAACATTCCAGTGTTGTCAGTGGAGAGCTCTGCTCTGTGTAGTCATTCAGGAACCCAGGTTCTGACCCGCTTGTGACTCTGCCTGAGTTCTCTCCATTCATGAGATGCATAAGGGAAAAATTGAGAGAGTGTAGAAGACACACCTGGGCCTGAAAGGGACACACGTCTCGGAGGGAGGGGTCGCATTGGCAGTAATCAGCCATGTGGCCTCACATAGATCTGTAGGATGGAAATCGGTCTAATTGTGTGCCCCAAAGAGGAGAACTCAGGTGTTGGTAGTCTGCTGTGGTAAACTGGACAAAGACAGAAAGAAGGAAAGAACTGTGATAGAAATACAACCTCAAACTCCAGGTTTCATCTCTCCTTTGCTTCAGAACAATGGACACCAATATCGTAGGCCCTCATTTGTAGAAAGACCTCCTCATATGAAGTGTGTGGGATACGGATGTGGCAGAGGGGAAATATCTTTTTTTCTTCAGACTAGTCTTTACCCTGTGATTAATTAGACATAAAGGGAAATGAAAGAGTCAATGAAGAAAGTTATTTGAACCATGTACATATATACATGTTATATGTACGTTATACCTACATGTAATCTGAACTACTCTATAAAAATAACGAGGTGCTTTTTCTTTTGTGTCCTCAAAGACTTGATTGGTGATGTGTCTGGTTTGTGTCCCCAGACAATACAAAGACAGCTTCTGCAGCTCTGAGGAAAAAAAATCTGTTGAACTATCTCTTTTAGAGTTTCTGACTATTCTGCAAATATTCTGATAATGAGCTGACAGGCTGTAAGACCAGGAATATTTGAGGCCACTGGGGAGAGCAGAAACAGGAATTTCCAGTTCAGCGGAGAATGACAGTTACCAAGAGGTCAAGCAAAACTATGTTAAAGAGCAGTGGAAGGATCCTCCCACTGGAAGTGAGCCAGGAAGGAGGTGACTTGGGGAGGAGGCAGAATGTGATGAGGCAACGATTGGAGGCAATAACCAAGGACTCTTAGCTGTCTTGTGTAACTCTTTCGAAGACTGTTTATCAAAGGTTCTTCTAAGTCCCAGAATCTTGATCTGCCTGAAAGAAGCCAGTAAAGGAGGAGAAATTCTGACACTGTCCACCTCCCTTTTCTACACCTTTCTGTCTCCTAGGCTTTCTCCTCTGCCTCCCAGTTGCCAAGTGTCCTCCTGTTGCCCACTGACTTCTCAGGAGGCCACCCTATTGCCCCCTGTGCTCGTATAATGAACTGGAACTTTGATACACAGGCAAACTTGTGAAAGAATGAGAGCTGTATTAATTGTTACTGCATTAACCCTTCCCTTCCGCTAGATTTTTGCTTTTTTTTTTTTGCTTTCTAGGGCCTTATCTGCGGCATATGGAGATTCCCAGGCTAGGGGTCTAATCAGAGTTACAGCTGCTGGCCTACAGCCACAGCCACAGCCACCCAGATCCGAGCCACATCTGCAACCTACACCAATGCCAGATCCTTAACCCACTGAGCGAGGCCAGGAATCAAACCCACAACTTCATGCATGGTTCCTCATTGGATTTGTTTCCGCTGCACCACGATGGGAACTTCTAGATTTTTGCTATAAAGACAAGTGAATCAGCTCTTGGTAATAGGTTTTGAGGGTTAGAGGTAGGAAGATATTCTTGGTCTGCCTAGGAGATCATGGAGTGGCCCTACATCAGCTGTGTAACATTCCTCTGCAATAATTGATCTAGTAACATTCTGATCTAGTTAAAGGCCTAGATTTTCCTTAATACCATAAATCTGGGTATAAAGCAATCATGGGATTATGAGTTGAATTTTTCCAGTGCAGAATGTCACATTTTAATTTCCTTACAATGTGAGCCTAGAATAACAGAACCATCAGGTTTGGTTTGGTTTGGTTTTCCTCATCTGATACAGTTTTGAACCGTGACCTATGAAATGAACAGTTTCTTTCCAAAACACCACATGACTCAAGGGGTGAGAGCAGGCCAAATAGGTAGCACCAGTTGGTATGGTATGTTTTGGGAAAAATTATGCATGAGTGAAAAGCTCTTGAATGGGCTGTATTTGTGGCTCTTCTTCACTGTGCCAATTATAACATTGTTGCTGTTCTCTACTGCTTGTGACTTGGGGTAATTTCATTTTGCTCACAGGTTTTTTGAGTCAGGAATTTGGAAAGCCTCCTAGAACAGAGCATCTCTGCTCCACGTGCATCAGCCAGGGTGGCTTGACCCGCCCTGGAGGGTCCACTCCAGAATGACTTATTCACAATACTGGCAGATCGGGGCTGGCTATAGGCTGATATCTCAGCTGCAGCTCTCAGCCAAAAACTTTGGCTCCCCTCCATTGTGGCCTCTCCAAGGGGCTCTTAAGGCTTCTTCACAGCATCATGGCTGGGTTCCAAGAGTGAGTGTTCCCAGAGGCCAAGGTGGAAGCCAAAGAGCTCCTGCTTTCCTAGACATGGAAGTCATGTAGCACCGCTTCCACTGCATTCAGCTGGTCAAGCAAATCACTAAGTCCAGCCCAGATTCAGGAGGAGGGAAATTAGACTCCACTGTTGAATGACAGAACAGCAAAGAATGTGTGGCCATCCCTAACCAACCACAGACATTCTCAGATAAGAACTATCCTAAAAGGTGGTAAAATGTTGACTGAGCTATTAAAACCACTGCAGCGGAAACTATCTTCTAACACTGTATTTCATCCTTCTCCCTAAACGCAACCTGTTGTCCACTGGCCACTGAAAATGGCCTCAGAAATTAAGACTGCTTAGTCTCCAGGTTCAAGGGCTCTCTGAGTGCTTACCTAGGCCTGTGTTCCCACAGCTGGACTAGACTCTCTGTTTATTTTCCCTGTTATCCAGAAGTGACAAATGAGTTTTAGCATTTTTAGCTCTTATGAGCAGTTTGGCTTAAAAGAAAATAAGAGGAAAGTTTCTCTAAACATATTTATTTTGTTAAGATGTACTTATGTCTGCTATGTCCAGAGCATGTACCATATTCTGGAATGTGGAGGGAAGGAGAGAGGGGATATAAAGTTTGCTTTCCTCACAGTTCCTTTCAGTCTCATCAGGAAGACAGGTGTGTTCATAAATAACAGAAAGGAATAAAAGAAAACAAGCCTTGGAAAAGTTGAATGTAGGTTGAGAATGGAAACAGTCAATTTTGAGTTTTTGAATCTTAGACCAGTATTTGTGTATAGAAGGAGTAGCAATCCAGGCTGCTGAAGGTGGTTCCCATCAGCAGAAAGTAGAAGGAACAAAAGACCTGGATTCAATTTGCATACCAAGACAGCAGCAGTAGGGTACAGTGGTTAAAGTCCGGGCCCTAGAGCCAGACTGCCTGGCTCTGCTAGCTGTGTGACTTCGGGCAAGTTACTTAACCTCTCTGTGCCTCAGAATCCTTACTTGTAAGATAGGGATAATGATTGTATGTAATGCATAGAATGCTTAAGAGAATTAAGTGAGTTGATATTTTACGGTGTTCCCTGATGGCCCAGCAGGTTAAGGATCGGTGTTGTCACTGTTGTGGCTCTGGTTGCTACTGTGGTACAGCTTCAGTCCCTGGCCCAGGAACTCTGCATACCACAGGGGTGGCAAAAAAAAAAAAAAAAAATTATAAAGCCCTGGCAGTGGTGCTGGCACACAGTAACTCCTATATGAGTGTTTGTTAAAAAAATATATTGAGCCTTTGATAAATATCTTTTCTCTTGTTGCTGCCTCCTTTCTAGAATTGGAGGACATTACCTTGATGTGTTACGTTATTACAGAATATGGAGTAGAGTTCCCTATGCTATGCAGAAGGTCCTTGTTGTCTACCTGTTTTACATATAGTAGTGTGAATATGGTAATCTCAAATTCCTAATGTATCCCCTCCCCCACAATTCCCCTTTGGTAACCATAAGTTTGTTTTAGAAATCTGTGAGTCTGTTTGAGTTTCATAAATATATTCATTTGTAATATTTTTTGAATTAGACTCCACGTATAAGTGGTATCATATAATATTTGTCTTTTCTCTGATTTATTTCACTTAGTATGATAATCTCTAGGTCTATCTACATTGCTGCAAATGGCATTATTTTGTTCTTTTTATGGCTGAGTAATACTCCGTTTTGTATATATATATCACATTGTCTTATCCATTTGTCTGTTGATGGACATTTAGGTGGCTTCCATGTCTTAACTGTTGTAAATAGAGCTGCAATGAACATTGCAGTGCATGTATCATTTTGGATTATGATTTTCTCTGGATATATGCCTAGAAGTAGGATGGTGGATCATATGGTAACTCTGTTTTTAGTTTTTTAAGGAACCTCTATACCGTTCTCCATAGTGGTTATACCAATTTACATTCCCACCAGCGGTGAAGGAAGGTTCCCTTTTCTCTACACCCTCTCCAGCATTTACTGTTTGTAGAAAGAAGCTCCTTTTTAATATAAAGGAAACCTATAACTTGGAAGAGAGAACAACTAAATATACCTGTAATTGCAAATATAAAAGAACAATTTTGGTTATGTTGTAAACATGTAATTTTGTTGATTGAAGGGCTATGCTGTTCTCTCAGGGCTTTGATGTTTGGGTAGAATTTGAATATTAATTTTTAAATATCACTTAACCAGTATGTTTGGGGTTCTAGGCACACAGTATGAGTGATAGAGATGAGACACGGCTAGTGATACAGCTGCGTGTGAAAAAGGCAAGGTTACTGCTTATAAACTCCTAGTGTTTACATCGTGGTGGTGAGACAAAGATAATAGGGAGTGTCAGGTGGGGACACAGCATGAACAAAGCACACAGAGAAACAAGCAAGATGTGGGTGTCAGGGAGCAGGGAGAAACAAAACAGACCAGAGCAGATGGCCTATACAGTGCAGCTCAGGAAAGATGAATAGAAAGTTACCTTCATTCCCAGAGAAGATGTCAAATGCAATGGCCTGAGCCAGGAAAGCCTCTAGTGCTCCCTACAAATGGGTTCTATCTAACGCATGGGCACTAACTGACATTCCAGGCTCCAGTAAACACAAAATGAGTGAGGTCAGGCAGGGACTATAGCACGAATTTCAGTTTCACATAACTTTCTGTTTTCAAGGGCTGTCAAGCATTAAAACAAGGGCAGAGAGTGTAGTTAATTTTTCTTTCCTGGAAAATTTCAAGAGTAAAATAGAGCATCAATTTAGGAACAAATTAGAGGAAAAATAATGTTAAAAAATAACCTTTAAAGAACTTCAGGAGTTCCAGTCGTGGCTCAGTGGTTAACGAATCCGACTAGGAACCATGAGGTTGCGGGTTTGATCCCTGGACTCTCTCAGTGGGTTAAGGATCCGGCGTTGCCGTGAGCTGTGGTATAGGTTGCAGACGCGGCTCAGATCCCGTGTTGCTGTGGCTGTGGTGAAGGCTGGCAGCTACAGCTCCTGTTAGACCCCTAGCCTGGGAACCTCCATATGCCGTGGGTGCGGCCCTAGATAAGG
>PVHT021183524.1:23597139-23611312 GCA_004024745.2 Catagonus wagneri
AAATAAGGCAAAAAGACAAAAAAAAAAAAAAAAGAGAACTTCAGCCCCTCCCAGGACTCTGATTTTATATGCCCATGAAATTGCTATATGTTTATTAGATACTTTTCTGGTTTGAGGGGATTTTGTAATTCTAAATATAAAAACTAGTTAGGGTGGGTTATAGAACCAAACCCTTCCAACTCTCAGATTCTGGGATAAAATGGGGAAATGGCCAAAAGAAGAAATGTCCCCAATCACACACTAAAGACACGAATTTAAAAATCAGCTTGTGTTCTCCAAATGGAAACCTGAATAAAGTGTCACATTAACCCCAAATGCAGGTAAATCAGATGAAAATGGGGACTGGAAAGTCTTTAGAAATCAGAGCACAAAATAGAAGGGTCAGAGAATGACAGAAAGTGTGAGTAAACCCAACTTCACGCTGTGAGAAGCCAGAGGCTTCTTGGGTCAGGATCCCGTTTGAACCACCTTCACAATGGAACTCTTCTCTGCTGAAAGATCTACAAAGTCTGATGGGTATTTGGAAGCTCTTCCAAAGCTGCTTAATTAAAACTATGCTCTTTCGAATTTTCCTGTAGAAAACCAATTTGGGGCTTGATGTGTAGCTCCCTACTTAGTCTTTCCTTATGAATCAGAGTAGGAGTAATAAAAAAAAAAATGCTTGGAGGTTTCTAAATCCAACTTATGCCCAAATCCAGGGTGAAATTCAGTACTGCACATGAAGTTAGAACTGCAGTCCTTCGGGAGTTCCTGTCATGGCGCAGCGGAAGCAAATCCGACTGGGAACCATGAGTTTGCAGGTTCTATCCCTGGCCTCGCTCAGTGGGTTAAGGATCCAGTGTTGCCATGAGCTAGGGTTCAGGTCGCAGATGCGTCTCGGATCTGGCGTTGCTGTGGCTGTGGCTGTGGTGTAGGCCAGCAGCTACAGTTGCAATTAGACCCCTAGCCTGGGAACCTCCATATTTCTGTAGTGTGCAGCCCTAAAAAGACAAAAGACAAAAAAAAAAAAAGAAAAAGAAAAAGAAATGCAGTCCTTCAGTATGTGAGCAAAACAGGTTGGTTTCTCAATTCCTTTTCTGAAACCAAAGAAAATTAAATGACTCTTCTGACCTTCTTATGTTTAACAGCAGCCTCTGACTTCTTGGGGAGACCTATATTCTAACAGCCAAGTCTTCTGACATCTCACATAGCAGAACTGAGATGGGAATTTTATACTTAGCTGCTAGGAATTTTTGAATCAACTCCTTTTAAACTTGTCTGTTGATTAGATCCATTTTGATTTAAAAGCTATTTACTGTGCACATACTGCAGATACGAAACTTTATAGAATATGTCCTACTCCAGCCTCCAAGGATCTTGTGGCCCAACTGAACAGCTAAGAGATGTGCACATGAAAAATTAAATAATAATTAGGAGTTCCCTCATGGCCCAGTGGAAATGAATATGACTAGCATCCACGAGGACACAGATTCAGTCCCTGGCCTTGCTCAGTGGGTTAAGGATCCTGTGTTGCCATGGGCTGTGGTGTAGGATCCCGCATTCTGTGCTTGTGGTGTATGCCAGCAGCTGCAGCTCTGATTGGACTCCTAGCCTGGGAACCTCCATATGCTGCAAGTATGGCCCTAAAAAAAAAAAAAGAAGTAACAATTAAAGGTAGCCCATGATTAAGAGTCACCTGGGTAGGAACTCCCATTGTGGCTCAGTGGGTTAAGAACCTGACTAGTGTCCATGAAGAGATGGGTTCGATCCCTGGCCTCGCTCAATGGGTTAAGGATCTAGCTTTGCCACGAGCTGCAGTGTAGGTCACAAATGCGGCTGGGATCTGGCATTGCTGTGGCTGTGGTGTATGCTGGCAGCTGCAGCTCCAATTCTATCCCTAGCCTGGGAACTTTCGTATGCCATGACTGCAGCCCTAGAAAGACAAAAAAAAAAAAAAAAGAGTCACCTGGGTAATTTAAATAAGTATGAACGGCTTTCTTAGGAGCCAAGGTTCATGCTAGGTTCCTGTGGCCCTGGCAGGTGAAACTGGAATTGGGTCTTGAAGTATGAGTAGAATTTGGCCATGGAGCGAAAGCAAGAGAAAATTCTCCTGTCGGGAACATGGGCCCAGAGTAACAGGCCAACCTAGTCACTTATTCTTTTTGAAAATCACTGTGCTTGTTTAAAACCCTCGACATTCAAGACATTTCTCCAAAGAAGATATACAGATGGCCAACAAGCACATGTTCAACACTGATTATTAGAGAATTGAAATCAAGACTACTGTGAGGTACCACATCACACCAGTCAGAATATCCATCATTAATAAGTCCACAAATAACAAATGCTGGAGAGGGTGTGGAGAAAAGGGAACCCTCCTATACTGTTGGTGGTAATGTAAATTGGTACAACCACTATGGAAAACAGTATGAAGGTACCTTAGAAAACTATACATAGAACTACCATGTGACCCAGCAATCCCACTCTTGGGCATATATCTGGACAAAACTTTCCTTGAAAAAGACACATGTACCCTCATGTTTGTTGCAGAACTATTCACAATAGCCAAAACATGGAAACAACCTAAATATCCATCGACAGATGATTGGATTAAGCCGACGTAGCACATATGCACAATGGAATACTACTCAGCCATAAAAAAGAAATAACACCATTTGCAGCAACATGGATGGAACTAGAGACTCTCATACTAAGTGAAGTAAGTCAGAAAGAGAAAGACAAATACCATATGATATCACTTGTATCTGGAATATAATATATGACACAAATGAACCTTTCCACAGAAAAAATTGTGGACATGGAGAGCAGACTTGTGGCTCCCGAGGGTGAGGGAGTGGGATGGACTGGGAATTGGGGGTTAATAGATGCAAACAATTGCCTTTGAAATGGATAAGCAATGAGATCCTGCTGTATGGCCCTGGGAACTATATCTAGTCACTTATGATGGAGCATGACAATGTGAGAAAAAAGAATCTATACATGTATGTGTGACTGGGTCACCTTGGTGTACTGTAGAAAAATGACAGAACACTGTAAACTAGCTATAATGGAAAAAATAAAAATCATTATCAAATAAAATAAATAAAACACTTGATATTCAAAACATCTATAATATTACACTGGGTTCAGTCTGTTTCTACTTCATGTCATTTTTGTAACCTCCTATGAAGAGCCCAGAACATTCTACCATGGTCACTTGAAAACACATTAAACAGTAGAAGCCATCATTCTTGGCATTAATTCAATAAGAGGTTTTTGCTTTGTGGACTAACACGTTGTTTTTGCCAGACAAAGGAGAGGAAGAGACAGGAAGACTGACAGACAACTTATAAAAATCTCATGAGGTGACTTATTGTGTTTCCTTAGGGAAGAGTTAAAAGAAATTGGATCTAGACTTGTTCTATTTGTGTAAGAGCTGAACACAGTTATTGTACAAAGGATGCTTTGTCTAGCACTGCATTTTAGCCTTTAGGTATTTCTAGCACTTTCCCAAGCTGCTGGTCTGAGCTCGTAGAAGGCCTAAGAGATACACTCAAAAAATAAAGACCATGGTGATCTCACACACCTTTGATTAGAGCATCTAAACCTGAGCCATAAGAAGGTGACTCTGTGGCAGCAAAAGTTGAAGGGACTTTTTTATGTGGCCATAATCTGGCTTATCTCCTGTGCTTCCGCTTTTATATTTCCACAGTTCACTTTTATAGTGCTTTGGGTTTATGGCATTTTTATATACCTTATTTCATCTAATCATCATAATAACTATAGAAGGTAGATGTTATTAACTCTCATTTTATAGCTAGGGAAAAAAACTGAAGCTCAGAGAGTTTGTAAGTTATGGAGAGAGAAAACCAATCTCTGGCCAGTCTTTCAGAGTACGATAAAAAATGTGATTATGGTGAGTATATGATTAGAGATTTTCAGATGTTGTGTATATAATAATAGCATGTGATAAGACCATTGGCCAGCATTCATAATGCCTAAGAACCATATCATTGTCCTGGTTGAAATATGGAAAAGAAGGCAGAAATTCCAAATAGGAAAAAAATCACTTCTGATATAGCCACATCAATGGGATTTGAAAGTATTGCCAGTACTGTTGATGTTGCTGAGATAGCAAGACATTCAGGAGTTTAAATTTAGAGGCAAACAACTATTTTCAAGTTAAATGATTAAGAATAAAAGAGAGTTTCCATAAATATTCTCTAAACACGTACAATTTGGCTATGATACAGGAAATACACTAACATTTTTACTTATGGTCAATTTGTGGATTAACTATCTCAAAACTATATTTTGGAACATTTTGATTAATTGTCTAATGGACTGGATACCTTGTATATTGACACATCTTCTCTGTACATAGGCAGATTATGTGAAATGACTAATTACACATTCTGAGATTATATACCAAACTCAAATCTAGCTCAAGCGTTCTGAAACCCTTGATATTCAAAGCTAAGTTCAAAGAAAGCCATTTCTAGGATACTCTTCATCTTGTTATTATGTGTTGTCATGCCAATATTTTTGAATCCCTCCTTCTTTTCTATTTATTTTCTTTTATTATTATTATTAGTCTTTTTTAGGGCTGCATTCACGGCATATGGAGGTTCCCAGCCTAGGGGTTGAACTGGAACTGAAGCCACTGGCCTACACCACAGCCACAGCAACATAAGATCCGAGCCACATCTGCGACCTATACCACAGCTCATGGCAATGCTGGATCCTTAGTCCCCTGAGTGAGGCCAGGGATCGAACCTGCATCCTCATAGATGCTAGTCAGATTCGCTTCTGCTGAGCCACAATGGGAACTCCCTTCTTTTCATTTTAATCAGTTTCAGTTAATGTTACATATCTGAACTTACAATGAAATTCTTGGCACCAGAAATCCTTACTTCTAAATGTCCTCTACCCTTACCCAGATACTTCCTGAATGTCCTTTTGATCTACTCTTTTTAGGAGGGGCTGTTGGGCTTGAGATTCCAGAAGAGACTAAGCATCTTTCCTAATCTAGTCATTAATCATTAATTGCTTTAATAGTTTAAAATTTATGCAAAGACAGTTCATCCATAATTATGCACGTATTATACCTTTGGGCATATGAAATGTGAGACAATTTTCTATAACTTCTAAGGGCAAGGTAGCAGATGATTTTTCAACATTTTCCCAGAGGCTACCAACAAGTAGATTTTTTTTCTTTAAGGAAATAGTTTTCAGATATTCCTCTTAGAGTTCTAAGGGTTCCTAGGAGGGACCTTCAACTTACCTCATATGGAACAGTGAGACTGTTTCTGATATTGACGTTCTTCATAAAGATTGGCTAATGACCACCAAGAGCAAAACACTGATTAAAAAATATTGCTTTAAGGCTACGTATAGGGTCTCTAGACGACTGGTAAGGAACTGAAATCCTGAGAAACTATATCAAAACAAGTCTTGAGTCACTTCAACTTAAAAAAAAATTATGCCATTCTACTATTTTAGGAGGAATATGGTGATGCCAAAAATAAAAAGCAGAAAGAGTTCGTTTTAGTGGGGCATGGGTTATAATGAACTCACTTTAGAAACCTGTATTTCTAGATGTTTGTGTCTGTATGTGTTTGGCTGCCTGAATAGCAATATCCTTCTTTGCCCTCAAGTGCAGTTACAGCAATACCGATAGCGGCTCATTCCTTCCCTTTGGTTACTTCAGAGAATACTTCCGCCCCACCTCTTTGCCATTTTGAACCAGTTGGCTCAGTTCGCCTGACTGCCATGGCAGTTTACTGGTATCTGGGAGCACCCCACCTCTGCATGTCTCTCTGGACTTGCTGTTTCAGACTGCATCAGGATTCCCAGATTGTCTTCACTGAAAACTCTGCATCCAGATCCCTTTACCAAGCTCTGGTCATTACCAGCCTCGTTTCTCCAAAATTTATCCTATATGAGGTCATCAAGAAAAAAAGCTCAGAATTGACGTATTACACCCAAATGGAAGCAACTTTCACTCTAGATTTTAATCCTGAATATAACATGGACTCAGGTCTTTAAGGAACATAAAGGAGCTTTTAATCCAATCCCATGACTATACCTACCCTCTCCCCCAACCTTGGCTTAAAAAAAAAAGGTGACCTCTAGAAAAGAATTCACCACTTTCCTAAGATTCAATAATCATTCACTATTCCCTGGTAGGAAATCCATCAAATAAGCTTATATTTTAAAATTTGCTTTTAAAGTAGAGAACACATCTTTTTGCCACATCCTTGGATACTAGGTGTTAAGACTGTATGAAATAAAAAATTAAATCAACTATAAAAATAAAATTGTGGGCCAGCTGCATCAGAACATGAAATCAATCATAGGCCGTTTGTAAGACTCAACCATCTCCTCCATAGAATGGGGAAAATACTACTAACTCCCTTATGGTGCTGTTCTGGAGTCGTAAATGGGTCCCTCCATTTCAAAAAGGGATTGGTACAGTGTGGTGTATAGGTTCTGTGTGGTTATTGGTAGGAGCTGTTATTAGGGCCAGAACTTTGAGTTTTCTGCTTAAACTTTCTTTTCAAATCACTTTTATCCAGGTTGCTGAAAAATCACTGCTTAGTAAAGTGGTGAATCATTTCCAATTACAATCCATACCAGCAATTTTCCTTTGTACCCAGGACATTGTTTCCTATCACCACTCCTAAAGCCACCAGCTCTTGCTTCTTTGCAAGGAACAAGCCAAGACATTGTTTCCTATAACCACTCCTAAAGCCACCAGCTCTTGCTTCTTTGCAAGGAACAAGCCAAGAAGAATTACCAAATGGTCTTCTATTTCTCCATTCCTGTTCCATCACATGATAGCCCAGACAAAATACCTCATGTACCCATGACATGGAAACTTTATTTTCCAGGAAAAATTTTGGTTAAATTTTGATATTGCATGCTGACTTACTAGAACAAAAAAAAAGTTTCTTTTATTTACCTCACATGTCCTTAAAGATATTAGCAGACCTTGGAGTTCCTGTTGTGGCGCAGCAGAAAGGAATCCGACTAGGAACCATGAGGTTGTGGGTTCGATCCCTGGCCTCGCTCAGTGGGTTAAGGATCTGGTGTTTCCTTGAGCTCTGGTGTAGGTCGCAGATGCAGCTTGGATCTGGCGTTGCTGTGGCTTGGTGTAGGCCAGCAGCTATAGCTCCGATTAGACCCCTAGCCTGGGAACCTCCATATGCTGTGGGTGCGGCCATAAATGGACAAAAAGACAAAAAAAAAATAGTAGCAAAACTTATTTAGCAATGTGGGCTGATCAGATGCCTTCCTTATTAAGATTTAATCCATTTCATTTAACTCCATTTTTTTTTATTTTATGATTTTTATTTGGAGTGGATAACAATGAGATCCTGCTGTATAACACAGGGAACTGTATCCAGTCACTTGTGATAGAACATGATGGAGGATAATGTACGAAGAGGAATGAATATATATATATATATATATATATATATATATATATATATATATATATACACACACACACACACACATATGTATATGACTGGGTCACTTTGCTGTACAGTAGAAATTGACAGAACACTGTAAATCAACTATAATGGGAAAAATTAACTCCAATTTATAAAGAACTCTTGAAGCATTTTTATTAAATACTTTTTTGACACTATCTAGAGTCTACTACTATTATTTAGCAACGAAGAAAGACATTTATCTTAGAAAATAAAGTACATTACCCATCTACTGTTAATTCTCATACATTTAACTTATGGAGTTTTTTTTTTTAATTAGAACATGTGAAGGAACTTGGCAGATATGAGTCAGTGTGACGAAATAGAAAGAATACAGCATTTGTACTTAAAAGATTGAGTTTTCAGTCCCACTCTGTTAACATGTCAGCTGTGTGGTCTTGGGCATATAAATCCTTTGACCTTTCTTAGTTTTTTCTGATCCGTTAAATAGAAACAACAATTTCTGCTTTTCACTTCCTACTACGGACATTGTAAGATAGAAAGGTGGCCTTGTATGTAGAATTGTGACAATCTGAACTCGTCCCGTGGCCTTATTCTCAACTCTCCTAACTTCTCTGGCTGGGTGTCCACTGGCCCCCAGCACACTGAGAAGTTCAACAGTACCCTCACGCACGTGTCACCCTTTCTCTCAGGAGAGTGATATTTAGGCTTTTCATTGTTACCCTTTATTCGTATTCACTGATGATTCCATACAAGTAGTTCTGAGAGACCCCATGGGGATTAATAAAATTTGAAAACAGGAAAGTCTTCCCAACGTAATTATCTTCTAAACATAATTCACTTATAAAGAACCCCCATGTTCCTACTAAGTCCTGTTATCGGTCAGGTCACTCTGTCGTTCAGTAGAATGTCACTGCAAAAGTCATTTTATAGATTGTCACACACACACAAAGACTTTCTGCATCCTGTTGGTAACTGTTAATGGTTGGATAATGAATTCCTTTTAAAATTCGTAACCATTCCTTGTAAATAAGCTCTGGTAAAACCAAATTTTAATAACATTTTAATTCATTCGGATCATATCTACTTCATGTTATAAGACTTTATTAAGAGTCGGAAATTATTTGGGCTGTCTGAGAAATGCAGGATATATAGATGTAGATACATGCACACATAAAATTTAGTAATTTGAAATGATTTACCCAAGTTGATTATATTACACAAATAATTATCACAATTCCGCACCATCACTTTATAGATTATAGACCCAAACTAAGACATTGAGACCAAGCACATTTTGAAAATTTTAGATTGAGTTTTTACTCTCTGTCAAACTGAAAAGACCCATGAGATGTGCTATTTTTCAAGCTACAAATTAGTTATAGCCTGTTGTGATCAATGACTGTTGTATTTGGCTCTTTCTCTGCTTTTAAGCAAAGGCAGTCACACAGCTGCCTAAGCAATTGCATTTTTCCCCTGCGTTCTCAGTATTAGCCCCATGGTGGCTTTTTCTCTTCTTTAATTTAAAAAAATGCATTTCCATTTAGACTACATCTTGATGGCACAATAGCATGCAGCTCTGAGTGTTCCTGGGGAGCAGAAACAGTCTTTGGAGACCTAGAGCCAGAATCCCTTTACTGAAGAGTGAGGGGTCCTACAATTCCTATGAAATGTAAGGGCCAGGTATGAGCCACCACCTTGCCCACTCCCTCCCCCTCTAGCATTGTCATCCAGGTTGAAAATGAGTTAAGGCAAATGTCAAAGAAAGTCTACAAATGGGCTACATGTGGAGCGGTCTCATGTTGCCATGGTAATAGGAAAGGCAGGGAGGGGCCATTTTAAGCTACTATTTTTGATTCTTAGATCGTTTTAGTACCAACTGTCAGTCATCTCTGTGCCCCACTCAGCCTCCCCTTCAACCCTTCCAAAGTGCAGGGACCTATTTAACTGTTGCTCTAAAGGTTAGCTAATCGATTCTCCATCAGCTGTCTGAAAACTGAAAGAAATCAACCCATTGTTCCTTCTGCCTGACCTCTGACTACCAACCTGATTTCTTCCCTAACTTAGCTGATTTGACTGATTTTTAGATTATTTATTTATTTATTTATTGTTGGCTGTGGAAATACACAGGGTGGAACCTACTCACTTATACTGTCAGGAACAAAATTAATTGCTTGGTAAGCAATTAGTGAAGTATATGAATTGGTGGCACAGTTTTGCCCAAGCAGAGCATCGTGGTTGTCCATCCCACCATCCATATGGACCAGATTCTACAAACCTCAGCATTTATACATTCGCACAAAGGCTAATTCCTCCAGCGTGTGAGGTGAATGGGACTGCTGGTTCCCTCCCCCTTCCTGTGGTGCTCAGATCACCTTAAAGGAGCCAGTTATCAACGCATTGCCTCTTCTCTCCAGATGTACCCACCAGTACCTGCTCTTCCTTCACCCACTGGACTCTAAGCTTTTCTGCTTCACATTGAGTGTGATACAAACTTTGTCAGTAGAAGGCGCTGCAGGGACATTGCAGGGGGGAAGAGTTTTCTCTTCCGGGTTCTGGTTATTGCACTTTGCTTTTCTTGCTGCTATTGCATGGTCTGTTAGTGGGGCATGTGTGAGGGGACAGATGGTGATGTTCTGCCCCAGCTGCATATCTACAGACCCTCAATGACTTTGCAACTCTGCCTGGGCCTGGTGACCCCCTTCCCTATGTGGACACCAAGCAATGCAGGTCTTGGGCTCACAGTGGTACCCCAACTCTCTGCATCTGCCCAACTTGACCTGCGCCCCGGAGGGTTGTTTCCTACTTGCCAGGCACCTATGGATGAGCTGCAGAACGAGCAACCCAGCAAAATTTGCTGCTACCCATTGGACTTCAACTACACCTTCTCCAAGTAGGTCTGAACCTCAGGCCTGGGGAAAGCAAACCACCTGCCAGGTTTGCCCTTCTGATACTCTCCTTCAACACTATAATTCCGTTAGAGTTACCTTTACATTTTTATATTTATGCCATCATAGCTTAACAATCCTTCACATTAAACTTCCCCTACTTAGGAGATCCTGCTGT
Organism: Catagonus wagneri; assembly: GCA_004024745.2. Classification (NCBI taxonomy): domain Eukaryota; kingdom Metazoa; phylum Chordata; class Mammalia; order Artiodactyla; family Tayassuidae; genus Catagonus; species Catagonus wagneri. The sequence goes on from PVHT021183524.1 coordinate 23,607,645, forward strand.
GGCATAGTGGGTTAAGAATCTGACTGTAGGTGACTCAGGTTGATGCAGAGGCATGGCTTTGATCCCCATCCTGGTGCAGTGGGTTAAAGGATCTAGCGTTGCTGCAGCTGTGGCATAGGTCACAGCTGTGGCTCAGATTCAGTCCCTGGCTGGAAGTATCCATATGCCAAGTGTGTGGCCTAAAAAAAAAATTCCCTGCTTAAATTACTGTGCACTGTCTTCTGATTGGAACCCAACTGATAGCCCCCTTCCCACGTGGGACATTCATCAGCCTCCCAACTGGCCATCAGTTTGATCACCAGCCACAACCTCACTCCCTTTCTGGACTCATTTTGCATCCACCAAGTCTCCAGGGAATTGGTCTGAGAGGACTTTTGGTCAATCCATGAATGTTTCTATTTAATGACTTTTCAGCCTTTCAAAAAGTGATGCCCATTCTCTCTTTGTGACTAATAGCTTCTTTGGATAAACGGATAAAAATAAATTGGTTAAAAACAGTGTACCGCTGGAGTTTCCTGGTGGCACAGCTGGTTAAGGGTCCCAGTATTGTCACTGCTGTGGCTCAGGTTTAATCCTTGGCCCTCGAGCTTCCCCTTTTTTGACGTGGCAAAAAAAGCAAAAAACAAAAAAAAAATTAAAAAAAAAACCTAAAAAACACTCCTCCTTGAAAGATATACTATTTCAGCCCCTAAGATACTCTTCTTTATCTAGAAGGATATATAGAGCCAATTTATGGTATGATTTTTGCCATTGTTCATTATTCATGAACTCCTGCTGAACACATAGACTCTACTAGTCTAAAGTAACTAAATAATTTTGGGGTTTTTTGTTTTGTTTTTGTTTTGTTTTTTGGCAGCATATGGAATTTCCCAGGCTAGGAGTTGAATCAGAGCTGTAGCTGCCAGCCTGTGCCACAGCCACAACCGTGCCAAATATGAGCTGGGTCTGCAATCCACACCGCAGCTCACAGTAACAGAGATCCTTAACCCATTGAGTGAGGCCAGGGATCAAATCACATCCTCATGGTTACTAGTTGGGTTCGTTACTGCTGAGCCACAACAGGAGCTCCGTGGGGCTTTTTAATGAAAAGTGTTTGTAGAACATCAGGTGAGTGTTTGTGGCCTCCATAAGCTGAAGACATTGTGAGTGCGGAGGCTAAAAGGCGTCATCTCGCCTATTGTGATCCTTTCCATAAAACTGATTAATATCACAGCCTCCGCTTCTAACTGATTATCATATGTTCATAGATTGTTACACAGAAAGTATCGATCCACTTTCAAGGTAACAAGCTCTTTCCAAAGCAATTCCCAATTTGAAGAATCCATTTTCTTTTGTGACACTGAAAGCTGTTTGATTTTCAGAACATTTTCCTACCTAATGGCATAAAGACTGAAGCTAAATTTTTCAATAATCAGTTTAAACTAGAAGAAACTTTTAAATAAAATGAATGATCAGAGCTCTTTACAAAAAAAAAGAAAATCAACTTGAAAATAAATCATTCCCATCAGATTGTGTTGTGAATGACATGTTGCCACTGGGAACAGAGTAGGATTATTCAGGGCAAAATCACCCTGAAGTTGTTACAGATGTACATACTAGGAACAACCTTACATTAGAAACAGTTGTCTTGGAAGATGCAGATTCAGTGAAAGTTTTTGCCTTATAAAATGGATAGCTTTTGGAGTTCCCGTCGTGGCTCAGTGATTAACGAATCCAACTAGGAACCACAAGGTTGCGTGTTCGATCCCTGGCCTCGCTTAGTGGGTTAAGGATCCGGCATTGCCGTGAGCTGTGGTGTAGTTTGCAGATGCAGCTCGGATCCCACGTTGCTGTGGCTGTGGCAAAGACCAGCAGCTACAGCTCCTGTTAGACCCCTAGCCTGGGAACCTCCATATGCCACGGGTGCGGCCCTAGATAAGGTAAAAAGACAAAAAATAAATAAAATAAAATAAAATGGATAGCTTTTTTAAAAATTTGAAAATTTAAACAAAAACATGTTTTCATTAGATTCAGACTGTGAATCCCTCCTTAAGGAAGTAGTTTTTGTGTAATGGAGTCAATCATCAATGCCAGGGGGGGAAAAAAAAACCCTCCTCATACCCCTTCTGTCAATGTAAACAAAGCACTCCCACTAAAGACCCATTCCTTTGGACCTTTAGGGGTTTGGGATGTTCAAGAGTTGCTTATTAAAAATTATTCCTAACAGAAATGATCCTTTAAATCTTTGTGAGCCAACTCTATCAGAGAGAACTTGATGGAGTTGCTTTGTAATCATGACATGTCCACAGGTTTGGACACAAGCTAGATTTCTGGTGAGTGTTAGAGGTACCAAAAGAATGACTAAGGATAGTTCACTTGTACTTTGTTGTTTGTAGACTCACTGACATACATTGACCTGTTTAGGAAGAATTGATTAAAACATACACAGTTCGTCCATTCTCCCAGATGGGAAAGCCAGATCATCCAAGTGAAAGATATTTAGAAACACATTCCAGGCAACTTCTGCATGGGTTTATTTTGTTTTCTGGTTGTATTTACTTTAGTGTGATGCCATTAAAAATCAATATAACAAACAGCCCTATGAAGCTCATCATTGTATTTACTGTAAGATCATTGTCAAAAATTTTGCCATTTCCTCAAGCAATGTCTTCTTTACATGGAAATTTTTTCTCCTTGGTCTTAGAACAAATGATATTTGGCAGCTCTCTTGGACAATTGGTTCCTTTTTTATATTTTAGATGCTGTGAAACATTCTATAGACTAGCTTTTCATTTTTTTTTAACTAGTTGCTCTAAAGATTAGAACGTAATTTATATACCACTCATGTTTTTATTCTCATTTCTGTCTTCATTATGTGTTTCTACTTTTGTTTGCCTCTCATCTTTTATCTGTGTTTTTAATTTATGCTACATTTGTGAATATAGTATATGTGTAAGTCATGTTCATCTATATGTGACATGCATGGTCATGTGCATGTGTGTGTTCAATAGAGCCTTACTTATAAGCTACCATAAATAATTTCCAGAGAAAAATATATTCAAAACACATAAATAACTGCTTTTATATAATTTTCACACAGCTCTGTAAGATAGATATAATTAGGCTTCTGATATTTAAAATGAATAAAATGCAAAGCTGTAAAATATCTTATCAATGTCATGAAACTGGTAATAGAGCTAGTCTGAAGCACATTTTCTTTTTTATTTTTAATTCAAATCTCATGCTTTCTCTTCCATACTTAATATGTTGAAGGAGAAAAAGATACTAAAGAAGATAATAGAAAGTCACAATTTTCCCTAGAAAGAATCACTCCCTATTTTCACTGTGCAAACAGAATGCTTAAATAAATGCAATTAAACTATCCTGGTTTTTAGAGTAAAATATTCAAAAATGTTTCATTGTATTGGACCCATCCTAAATGGGCGGGTAAGCCCCCATAGTGTGGCCAGTTGGATGGTCAGCCTGGATTCAGTAAAATTCAACTTTACCCAAACATTGAAGGAACAGTACTTGTTAATGAGCTGGTTTTGTAATCTGTCCTTTAAAACCTTGTACTCAGAGACTTGGGAGTGACATTTATGTATGTCGAAGTTGATTAGTAGACATGGCCTCTTTCTTTTCAACAAATAAAACATGAAACTTCAGTCTCCAAAGCTCTTTGTATATTT
>PVHT021183524.1:23612312-23628004 GCA_004024745.2 Catagonus wagneri
CAGTAAAATTCAACTTTACCCAAACATTGAAGGAACAGTACTTGTTAATGAGCTGGTTTTGTAATCTGTCCTTTAAAACCTTGTACTCAGAGACTTGGGAGTGACATTTATGTATGTCGAAGTTGATTAGTAGACATGGCCTCTTTCTTTTCAACAAATAAAACATGAAACTTCAGTCTCCAAAGCTCTTTGTATATTTATTTTTAATGAGCAGTGTTCCATGATCAGACAATCAAATCAGAAGCTCATCCAGATAAACCCGGAATCCAAACAAGATACCAAATAAAACCTGCAAGAAAAAAAAAAATGTGAATGAATAGTTCTCTAGCTGTCAAGATCAGTTAAAAGTACTTGTTAAGATATATACAGACACATAAAGAATACCAACCACATTTCTTATTTCATCTTTATCTCTGTGAATATAGGATTTGGTTGCAAAGAAGATAAAATGATAAAAATGTTTTTGGCCTTGTTATTGCTTGGCCCTATTTTGAAGGCTCACAAATGTCCATATGCTAGATATCTAATTAGTGTTATAGTCTAAGTTAATAGAACAGGCTATTATTTTATGACAAAATTGCTCCTAGGGGTGAGGATGGGTAGAGTTTTAAATGCCATGCAATCAAATGCAGAATGCTTTGCTCTGCTTGCCTTCTGAAAGAGGGTTAAACTTGGACTTATCCTGAGTTACAAGGCCCCTTAAAGGTCATCTAATTTGAATTTTCTGAGTAGTATCTTTCAAATGCTTCTCTTAATTCTGTTTAAATGCCTCAAGTATTGGAAAAATCCCCATCTCTCAAAGCACTTTGTCCATTTTCAAAGCTTTCCAACTGCCCACTACTTCTATCACAACACAGGCGGGTCTGTTACCTGAAATTAAACACTTAGCAGCAGTTCACTCTCCCATAGAAACCTCTAAAGGACCTCTATCTCTGTTATGAAGTAATTGGGAGTAATCAAAACACAGTCAAATGTGTTTTCAAATTGTCAAATGTGTTTTCTATCTGAAAGATGGTGAAAATATCACTCCGGCAGGTCATTTATTGTAAGACAATAGACTAATCTGAAGAATGGATGGATACATACTCTAAGTTGCCTTTGGGATACTGGGTCTCCATGTGGGGGAAGGGAATGACTGTAAATTTCAGCAAGCAGTTCCTTACGTTTCTGTATGGTTTTTAAAGGAAATTATGAGCACCACACCCCTGACAAAAGGGACCTGTGACCTCTCCTTGAGCAACTCTGACAAGAGTTGAGGGATCTGTTTTCCCCCCTCTTGTTTATCCTACTCTGCTTTCTTTTTTGGACATCAGATGCACAATTTAAATTAATCATAATCCCTGGTTCATGACACACTCTCATCACTGGTTCAAACGTGTCTTCCTTTTAAATTTTTAAAATTTATTTATTCAATTATTTATTCACTCATTAATAATATAATAAACATTCATCAGCCTACCGTCCAACATAAAAACTAGAACGACGTTAATTTGATGTGCATTATCTATTAGCTCCTTATTTTTCCTATCCCCTAGCCTTCTCTCACAGAAGGTAACCAGTATATTGTTTATCATTCTTTTGTTTTCCCACATCTCTAGTTTATCACATGTGTCCTCAACATATATTGTTTAGTTTTACTTTCTAACTTTGTAAAAAGGATATCATACTGTAATTAATATTCTACATTTAATTTTTCAGTGAATATTAAATTGCTCAGGCTCATCCATATGGCTGCTTGTAGTTCATTGGTTTTCATTGTTGTATAATATTCCACTGGGTGCAGGTACGTTACTTTATTTACTCTCCTGTCAGTGGGCATTTGGGTTGTTTCTCAGATTTTGCTATCACAAATAGTGCTTCTCTGTCTGTTCTTAGACATGCGCAAGAGTATACCTCTGAACAGAATTATTGGACTATAGAGTACATGAATATTTACTTTTCCAAGGTAATGCCAAACTATTTTCTAAAGTGGTTATAATAATTTATACTCCTACCACCAATGTATAATAAATTCTGTTGACCCACATGCCTCCAATACTTGTATCAACAGACTTCTTAATTTTTACCAAATATGTATAAAATTATATACATTGTGGGCTTATGTTTCTCTAATCACTAATAAAATCAAACATCTTTACATGTATTTATTGGCCATACATGCGGTTTTTCACATAAAATGCCAGTTTATGACTTTTGTCCATTTTCTTACTGTATTGTTTATTCTTTCATGAATGATACTTAGGCACTCTATATATATTCTCGATGTTAATACTTTCTCAGTTGGATGTGTTAAAATCTTCTCCTAAGTTGTATTTTCTTAATGCCATCTTATGATAGATGTTCCTATTTTTAATATAGTCAAATCAACTTTTTCTATTTATAGCTTTTTATGTTTTGTTTAAAACTCCTACTTTCTCCAAAGTCATGATGAATGCTGTAATAAGCCACCCAGATCCCTGCTCTAACATGAAAGATGCTTTAGCTGAAGAGACCTCTCACAAGGTCATGCCCCCTTCCGTGGGCAGCCTGGGTCCATTGTCCATTGACGGAAGTGGAGGCCTTATAAAGATAGACCCCTTTCCATCAAAATCAGGATAGCTCTAAAAGACCATCCTGTGTCCAAATCTCTCTGTAGGATCAGATGGGTCTTCCAGTGAGACAGCATCTCTGCTTACTTCGCTTTGCACAATCCTGCTCCCTTCCCTTCCAAGTTGTTGTTCCCTAATAACCTCCTGCACCTAATCTCTGAGTCTGCCTTCCAGTAAGCCACCTGCAACAAGAGATCAAAAGATAATTTTCTCTCCTCACAAATCCTCTCATTAGGCAATTGCACCTATTAGAATTTTCTTATTCTGAAAAATAACCAACCTCCTAGTAACCTGTGGTCTTCATTTCTACTGTTTGAGACCAAACAGGGCAAATCTATTCCCTCTTTCTCATAATACTTTTTTTTTTTTTAAGGGTCACACCCATGGCATATGGAAGTTTCTGGGCTAGGGTCAAATTGGAGCTGCAGCTGCTGGCCTAGGGCACAGCCACAGCAACAGCAAAACAGGATCTGAGCCATGACTGTGACCTACACCACAGCTCACGGCAACGCTGGATCCTTAATCCACTGAGCGAGGCCAGGGATCGAACTAGCATCCTCATGGATATTAGTTAGGTTCCTAACCCACTGCACCACAAGAGGAACTCCATATTTTAAATTAGAAGAAGACAACTGTCATGTGTCCACTGAAGCTTCTTTGTTCCAGGCAAAAAAAAACCCAGTTTCCTTCCATTGCCCTTATGGGACAGGATTTCCAGACTTGTCTCCATCCTTGTTGACCTCTCCAGGTCACTCTTATTGATTATTATTTGATATATTGCTAGAGACTTTTGATATATACCATATTAAGTATCAGAAATCCAGGTCTAGTCAAGCCCTGGTACTTACTTTGTACATGACCTTCATATAGAATGGATTTGGAGCATTGAGAATTGACACCTGTGAAAGCAAATCACCCCAGGGCTGAAAAGGATCCTGTCAGGTCACCTCATCCACCCCACTTGCTGGAAACTCAGTCTTTTATAGATCTTTTATAGCAGGGACAAAGAATTGCCTTTTTGATTGGTTCCATTTTGTTTCTAACTAAAATGGTTTACTGTCCCTCCTCCTCATTATCCCCAATTCCTAATAAACTTTTCTAAAAATCAGTGGAAAGAAAAAGGCTTATCTCCCATTCAGTAGTAGCTCAAGGTAATAACTGTCTCTTCTTTATGGATGACTTTTTAAAGAGAGCTGAAACATCACTTATTTCCCAAATGAGCATTAGGAAGATAATTGAGGCTTTAAAAGCTAGACTTTTAACGAGTAAAGAGTTCCCATCGTGGCTCAGTGGAAACGAATCTGACTAGCATCCATGAGGATGCAGGTTCGATCCCTGCCCTTGCTCAGTAGGGTAAAGATCTGGCGTTGCCATGAGCTGTGGTGTAGGTTGCAGATGTGGCTGGGATCTGGCATTGCTGTGGCTGTGGTATAGGCTAGCAGCTACAGTTCTGATTTAACCCCTATCCTGGGAACCTCCATATGCCACAGGCGTGGCCCTAAAAAGACCAAAAATAAAAATAAAAATAAAAAAAAATAGAAGAGTAAAGTGTTACTGTCTACTGCAGGCAGTGTCTTCTCTGGCCTTTCCCACAATCTTGTTGATATTTCTCTCCCTCTTGGGTCTTTCTCCCTCTTGTCACCTTATACCCATGGTCTCCTGGAGCTTCTGATCTGTTTCTTCCCAAATGCTCCAAGCTGCAAAATAACTTCTCTTCTTCTCTCTCTTTCTAAACTCTCAAGTAGTTCTCACTTAGGGATTAACAGAAAGGAAGCCAGCCACGTTAGTACAAGTGGCCATGAAAGTAACCTTCCACCTGAACTTTCACAGAGAAGTTCTCATTTTTTTTTAAAGTAGACTTTTCCTTTGATTATTAAAGAAATAAATGTCTCCTATTGGAAACAATAGAACATCATGGGATGAGAAAAATCCCATCACATTAAAAAGATAACTACTAACATTTTGGTGTGTATCCTTTCAATCTGTTTTCTGTGTAAATATACTTTTTAAAAATTTTTTCTAAATTGGGGTAATATTGTTTTGCAACTCACCATTTTCACTTAATATGTTAGAGATGTTTTTTCATATCATTAAGTACTCTAGAATAGAATATCATTTTTAATGGCTACATTGCATTCTGTCACATGGATGCTACATTATTTTACCAAGTCCCCATTGTTAGATTTTTGGTTGTTTTCCAATTCTATTATTTTAAGTAGTTCTGGAATAAATATCCCTTAGGTAAATCTTAACATACACTCATATTTATTTTCTTAGAATAAATTCCTAGAAGTGAGATTTAAGACCTTGGGTAGATATTTCCAAATAGTCCTCCAGTTTACTCTGCTCCATGGCCAGCAATATTTTTAAAACACCTACTTCCCACACCCTCAATATCAGTAGGTGTTACTGTAAAAGATAAAATACTTTTCCAATTTGGTTGGAGGCAAGGGGCCATTTCTCTTCATGGCATTTATAGTCTATCTTTTTCTTTACTTACGGGTAAAGTTAATTTGTTTAATAAAAGATATTCATTGGCCATTGTTATTTCATGTTTTCATATCCACCTTTTTCTGTCTTTCAAGTGGTCTACAAATTTACTTCTCCTTGATTTGTATATTCTCAATATGCATTAAGGATAGACTCTTGGCTTTCCATCTGTGTTGCAGCTTATCATGTTTTTGAAGAGGAAATTACCCTGGTCTTCTTCATCCAAAGATCTCTCTAATGGACGAAATTAGAGACAGTGTAATAAAGTGATGTGAAATTTTTCATAAAATGTAAAGGAGAGGGACACTTTCCAGGGCTCCTGAAGGCCCCCCTGCAGGTAATAAGGCAGGTACAAAAAGGAAGGCCCCTTCCAGGAGCATGTAAACCTCCAGAGCATGGTGAACAGTGCACTCCAAGGATGCTGTGAAATGAGAGTAGCCTGTGTTCAGTCCTGAGCTGACAGGTCCTGTAATGGCTCTCACCACAACTGTCAATGTGACAAGGCCTCAGGGCTTTCCTGTCTCCTAAAAATCAGCTTCATATCAATTAGTATGTTTAGCATGTCACCAGGGACAAGAGGAAGAAACAGTACTTCCTCCTGAGATAAACACTTTCATTTAGAGCTCATTAACAAAACGTAGCTCGGAAAGTTGTAATCATAATTCAAGCAACAAAGACACTTCCAGGTCAGTGCCTTAGGGAGTGGGTTCATTTTTGTTGCTTGTTAAGGACCTTATTAGAGCTTTAAGACACATATAAAACCTTTGCCTCATCAAGACTTCTGAGCTCGTTTAAACTTCTAGTATGCCATTAAGGGCTTGTACGAACTTTTCCATGTTTAGTGTTTATTTCTGACAAGAGAGAAACAGATGGATCATACTTAGTGAATCGGTCCTCTAGGAATCAACAAAGAGTAACAGGAATGGAGAGGGAGAGTCCCTAGGGGGCGGAATGTGAATAGCTATCCTGAAGCGTGGAAGAAGGAAAGGAACTGTTATTGGTGTCATTGTTTTTTGATTCTTATATGTAAATATTTTTGTATTCTTGATCTCTGCTGCTCAATTTTGGTACATCCTTTCAACAAGGATGTTCAATGACACACACTTCAACCTTGTGTTCCTCCCTCCCTGTACCACCCAACTTCAACCAAAAGATATGAGGCCAGTCACTTACACATGTGTGACAAATCTTGGTGCCAGTGAAGTGATGTCATGTTAAACCAGTTGTTGAATCTGAAGTAAGAGAAAAACAGCATGGTAAAATCTGTTTTCATTCTTTTGGCCTTCTATACTAGTCAGAGTAATCAATGCTAGTAGGTTTAACAAACATCCCCCAAATCTCTAATGCATCCCAGTTCCATGGCAGACCAGGCAGCTCTCCTGGGAGTCTGTCCTGCAAGCACTAATGTAGATATGCCATGCCCCTTCCATCTTGTGATGCTGCCATCTTAAGCATGGCAGGTAGCTGTCAGTGGAAGGTAAAGAGAGAATATGGAAAAGATTGAAGATGCAGGCAGCCTTATGACTGTTGTCCAAAACACGGTCACATGACTCTGAACTAACTGTAAAGGAGTGTGGGAATATACATTCCAATGTACTCAGGAAGAAGAAGGAGAAATGAGATTTGGTAACAATAGCATTATCTCTACCACAACTCAGTTGGGTTTGCCCATGTGAGTGACAGAGTCAGCTAAAAGACCCTTCTAGCCAAAACTTTCTTTCTACTGTACCTCCAGCTTTGTTGGATACATGAAATATCCACATCCGTATTCCCTTTAAGACTTTAAAGAGTGGATTGAAGGAGTCTTAAGTGCAAACCATGGACAGAGTCACCTTTCAAGGAATAAAGCCAACATTTTTTCCTGTCTTCATTGTTCTCAACAACCCTCTTGCAACTTTGTTGAGCAACTCTCTCCATCTGCTTCCTGCCTCTTGAAAGTTGGAGATCCAAATATCCTTTTACATCTTGAAAAGTCAGTGTCTTTTAAACCAGCCTGGGTTGCTCTGGGCGAGATACTCACTCTAAACATTGTTGGCTTTTTTGTATTTGATTCTAGACAACTCTGACAGAGATCGTATTCATAGTTTATTCTGAGATATCTAATTTACTTATTAACAGTCACTTTGATATATCAGGCTTCTGTGGGTCCACAGTGTTCCACCGTGAGGTACCTCTTAATCCTTTCATTGACTTTTTGAAGCTTGATTTGGTCTTTCCTTGGAGGCTACGTCTTAGTAGGTTTTTCATACTCAAAAAACTTTCTCAGTGTTCTCTTTTATTGGTTGGAGATAAGAAACAGTTTTGTTGTTCAGCCCCAAAAGTTCAAAAATTCTTGAGCACTACATGTTTCCTTTCTATTTTGCTTGCAATTAATTTCTGAATGCATCTCTTTCAGGATTTTATGACATACAACTTGTAACAGCCAGCTCACACCATCAGCATCTGCCTCAAAACCTTCCTACCCCTCTTTACAAGTCCTTTCAGTACATTTTTGCCTTTCAGATTTTGACAGGTAACAATTTTGGCAAGTAATTTGCCACTGCATAACCTGGGTCATCATTCTTCCAACCTGTTATTTCCTTACTATGTGCTGACTGAGCTCAAAGCCACTGCCACGTATATTTTAGGCAGTACCCTACTTCAGTACCAGTTTCCATAGTAGGTTTTCACTGTAATAATTCTGTGTAACAAACAACTCTAAGATCTCAGTGGCTAAAATGACAAGCATTTAATTCCACACTCACATTTCTGTAAGTAAAGTGTGGTTCAACAGATACCAGCCGGATTTAACTGAACTAGGCTGAACTGCACATGTGGAATCAGCTCTCCATCATTTTTGGGTTCATCTTTGGCCTGAACATCCTGAACTAGCTAAGAGTGTCATCAGATCTTGGCACCATTCCTGAAGACCTTGAAGGTAATGGATCATGTTGGGATGTGGCCATTGATCAGCTTGAAGAGCCATCTTATTAAAAGATTTCAGGAGTTCCCAATGTGGCTCAGTGGTTACTGAACCCAACTAGTTTCCATGAGGATGTGGATTCTGTCACTGGCCTTGCTCAGTGGGTTAGGGATCCAGCATTGATGTGACCTGTGGTGTAGGTCGCAGATATGGCTCAGATCCCACGTTGCTGTGGCTGTGGTGTAGGTTGGCAGTTACAGCTCTGATTGGACCCCTAGCCTGGGAACCTCCATATGCCACAGGTGCAGTCCCAAAAAGGCAAAAAGTAAAAATTAAAAAATAAAAGATTGCAAACAATTTTCTATCTCATTGAAAAATATACAGTTATTTCATAATATCATGCTTTATTTTTATCATTACAGAAACTATTCTTTTGCATATTTATTTTAAATGTCTATAAAGAGTTTGTGGTGTAGTATTATTTGGGACAGATACTGCTTTTATCCACTGAGACTTGTAATGAAGGAAACTAATGAGACTGGACCCAACAGATGTTTACTGAATGCATGAGCTGTAGTAAATACAAAACTTCTCAATGTTTTCAACAGTAATGATACTGGTATAACACTTATATTGGACTGGTAGTGTTCTGAGTGCTTTCTGTGTAGTAATGCAACATGACAACCCTATTGACACAGGTGCTATATTATTCCCATTTTGTGGAAGAAAAAATGGTTGCACAGATAGATGAAGTATTTTGCAAAAGTTTACGCTTTTAGTAAGTGACATAGCAGGGATTTGAACCAGGGCAGCTTGCCATCAAAGCCCGTAATCTTCACACTGCACTAGACTAGCTCCGTATTGCCTGTAACCCTGTGATGCAGACTGTGGCAATTATGTAGAAAGGAAAGCACCATGGACTGAAGTGGACAGGGAGAAAGTGACTCTTGTGTAAGGTCTGGAGATGATCGTTATCAAAACTAGCTGCTCACTGAGTGAATCCACAAGATCATGGGACATAGCAAAGGCAAGTTTTAGAGGCAGGGATGCACCTAGAAATGGTCAAAGCATGCAAGCTAGCTAGGAGAGGGCAGGCTTATGAGAAATAAGGGAAATGATCAGGGTTGGTCAGCAGCAGTGTAATGATGAGTGCTCTGTGAGGACAAGGAAGGAAACGTATAAAGCTGGGAGATGATTTTTTTTAAACTAGACTATTTAATAAATTTGGCTCTGCCTGACCCTGCCACATCTAACTCCTCCTACCTTTTCTTTTTTCACTCGTAACTGGACACTCTCAGTAAGTTCTAACCTGCCAACTCAAAATTAGTCTTACTAATTCAGGTAAATGTTCCCTGGGGATGTTACTGACACCAGCAAATTCATAGCGTGTGATTGCTCTCCTCAGAATTTAACTGCAGGTAAAAGCTATTACATTAACCCTCTGAGCTAATGAGAATGACTTGCTTCAGTTTTAGCTCATCTCCTGAAGGGATTTGGAATGGTGGGGGAAGTTTGACCACTGTTAAGGAGAAAATGCATGTGAAAAGCATAAAAAATTACACATCACCATGTAAAAGTTGTCATTGTGTAGACTTCAGGCAGATGATAGCTTTGGTTTCAGACATTACTCTGGCTGAGGCTGATGCTGAAATATCTCAGAAAGCGTTAAATCCAGTTCCTGAATAATACCAAAGGTCTAAGAATCTGACGGATAATGGGGGTTTACCCAGGACAAACTCATGGAGATCCAGTGACAGGGTCTCCCTGGAAACCATGAAATCATTCTATTGTTCTACAAATTTATCTGATTTATCAAGTGCTTACCTGAGCCATGCACTGATCTACATGATGGACATTCAGTATTAAACTCTGTAGACAAGACCTCCATTCAAGAGCAAGGGCTCTCAAAACAAACTGCTTGGATTCAAATCTTAGTTTTGCCACTTTGGGGCCTTGAGGAAGTTTTCTTGCACCCATTTCCTCATCTGAGAAAAGTGAATAAATGTCTTTATAAGGATTAAATAAGTTAACATTGCTAAAACACTTAGCACATTGCCAGACTTGTAGTAATTAATATAGTGCTTGTTAAATAAATGGGACTATATTTAGTGAATGCAGAGAGACAATAAACCAATAAACAAAATAGGTGCCATGGTAAGGTACAAAGGGCAATGTGACAAAGAGTGACAGGGTCTCCTGAGATGAGGTTCTGCAGGGAGGGTTCTTCTCCAAAGAGGCTCAGCAAGGGTTTTCAAGGGGAGACCTTGGATGACGAGAAGGAGCCAGAGGGAGGCCTGGGGCCAGAGTGCTTCAGGTTGTGAAAGACCCTAAAACGTATGTTCTAGAAATAGAAAGGTGCACATGGCTGGGACAGACAGAAGAGGTGAAAAATGGTGGGCGATAAAGGGAGACAGAAGGAGATAGTGAGAGATGGAGATGGGGGAGGAGGAAAGAGGTGGGAAAGACAAAAAGAAATGGAGAAGGTGAGAGACGGAGGAAAAGGTCAGAGACAGGCAGAGATCAGGTCAAGTGGGATTTTGTGTATGAGTGGCCAGGGTGAAGACTTTTAAAGAGATTATTCAAAGGGCAATTAAAGGTTTTTAAACAGAGAAGGAATAGAATTTGATGTTTGTTTTAGGAAAGTCCCCTGCTGCTATGTGGAGAACAGACCATGTAGGAGTGGAAGCAGAGGGCAGGTGGGCAACTGTTGCCCTCATTCAGGTGAGAGGTGATGCGAACTTGGTGATGCTGCCTTAGCCACCTCATTCTAGGGGCATTCACGGGACCCAGGCTAAACCAGGTGCTGCAGGCTTCCCTCTCTCAAGGTAAACTGTGCATGGGAAACTAACTTGAGCCCCATCAGGGATGCACTCCTGATGCGTGCAGAGATGGAGAGACTAGAGTAGATTAGCGATATGTTTTGGAGGTAGAATGGGCACAACATGATAATGTATAGCATGTGAGAGTTGGTTTTTTTTTTTTCAAAGAAGGAAAGAGTCTGTTGAATAACTGGGTGGATGGAAGTATCAAATGGAAAGCTGAAGGTGGGACGGCTTGTGGGACAGGAACACTGGACACCCAGGAACATCGGGCACATGGTGGGAAATACTGAACTGTTGTCCCAGCTCTGCCTCCTCCCATCACTGTGACGCTGAGACAACTTCAGCTCCCATTCTTGCTTACTTGTTCAATGACATGAGAATGTTAATATCTTCCCTGATCACCTCTCAGGGAGTTTGTAAGTATCAGATTAGATAATAAAAGTAAAAAGTTTTGAAGTTCATAAGCCACCATATAAATGTAGAGTATCAGTATTATCATTGTCAGCACATCTGAGGTTAGTGACTAACATCTCAGTCATTGAATACAGGTGTTTGATAGAATTCTACTAAAACGTTAAATAATACATTTTAAAAGACCTAGCCAATCAGCTTGCTCCCCATTAACATAGTCATAGAAGAAAGCTGAATATTCAGGAGTTTCTGTTGTGGCTCAGCAGGTTATGTAACCCTACTAGTATCCATGAGGATGTAGGTTTGATCCCTGGCCTTGCTCAGTGGGTTAAGGATCTAGCATTGCCATGGGCTGCAGTGTAGATTGCAGACACGGCTCGGATCCTGCGTGGCTGTGGTGTAGGCCAGCAGCTGCAGCTCTGATTCGCTTGGGAACTTCCATATGCTGCAGGTGAGGCCCTAAAAAGCAAAAAGAAAAAAAAAGGAAAAGAAAGAAAGAAAGCTGAATACCCAGCCATATCACATCCATCATCTCTCCTGTCTTCACGGTAAGCCAGTGGCTCTGGCAGCATTCTGATCATGAACCCATGACTGTATTCTGGATCTAATGCACTCTGACACTGTTGAAAGGAATTTTGTTTTAGATTTTTAACTGTGAGAAAACTCTCAATGTTGAGATGTCACTTCCAAAGTTAGTGAGCCTGGTCAGGAAGAACTCTGAAGCTGGGAAAAATCAAATCATTTCTGGCTTTCATGGGATAATACTGCGTAACTGACATTAAGCAAGAACCTCCTTACCATTTAGCAAATTTGCAGAGAAACCAGGTCCCTGGATTTCATTATGTGCAACAGTGATATCTTCGTACAAATCTGTTTTTTCACTGTAGCACAAGTTATTATTTTAAAAGAATATAAATGATCTAAAAAGTACAAGAAGAGAAGCTTGGTTAGTTAAATTATAGTATCTACCTACAATGAACTGTGTATGCTTTAAAAACGATTGTACATATTGTGTATATTAATATAGTTATATTAATAACTATTAAGTGAAAAAGTCAGGTTATAGGCTTTGTATCTGACAGAGCCTCACTGTGTTTTCAAAATACGTATTTATGCATATGTTTTATTTATATATAATTTTTATAAAGTTTTGGAACAAATTCAAATATAAAGACAAATTACCAGGATAATACAAAAACTTTTTTCCTCAGTCATTTGAGAGTAAATTGCTGATATGAAAGGCCTCAAGTGAACCACTCTGAGAGCTTGTTTCAGTCCCTGGAATTGGAGAAACACAGGGTCTAGTGCTTGACACCTGCCTGGGGAGGGAAAGGGTCAGCATGTAAATGGCCTGCATTTCCAAACTGGGGAGCCCAGGATGCCTGTGATTCCTTGGGGCAGAGGTGACCTCTGCAGAAGGAGGCCAGCCTGGGTCATTTTAAGAGGACCTGCTCCCAGGAAGGAGAGGCCTGGAGGTCAGTGACCAGGGGAGAGCGTGGGCCTGCAGAAAGCAGAAACCGAAGACAGCTCATCAGCTGCAGGCAAAAGCAAAGGTCACAGGTCCCTGGCAATAGGAACTTCAAACAGAACCTCTCAGGTGAGCACAGGAGGGAAATCAGCATTTGGATTCTGTGTCACCCAGGGGCCCAGCGTGATGCTGCAGGGCAAGCAGGAGCCCTCATGCATTACCTCTCCCTCTTCCCCAAACTGCAGCCCTGGAGGAGCCAGATTCTGCCTGGCAATGCGGAAGGACAAAGCGGGCATAGAAATGGAGTAGCGGGCATAGAAATGGAGTAGCTGGCAATGCCCACCCCCCCCATGACCTTCTAACCCAGAGTAGGATGGACCAGAAGCTTAATTGTGTAGGACTTTGCAGGAACTGGACTTCTTTCCTGAATGTGACCAGTCCACTTGTTACTGTTAGGAAAAATGACCGGTTATGAAAAATGACTGGAAAAGTGCTAGGATCCACCCAATATTGTGTTCAGGAGCTGGAAGGAGCCAGTTGAGGGAACCTGTTTGAAGAGGCAGAGGTGGAAAATAATCAAGTGATTTCTACGTGTACTCTATTGAGCTTTTCTGATAAACTGAATACATAAAACATCAAAGAAAATATTTAGCTTGAGCATGAAACATCTCTAAATGTGAGAAAGAGTTCTCATTTTAATGAGCTACTTTTTTTCCAGCTTTACTGTGATATAATGGACATATTGTGTAAGTTTAAAGTGTAGTGTGGACGTAGGCCAGCACCTACAGCTCTGATTTGACCCCTACACTGGGAACCTCCAGATGCCGTGGGTGCGGCCCTAAAAAGCAAAAAAAAAAAAAAAAACAGTGTAGTGTGGTGATTGCACTCATTACTATTTTTTGCCTTTTGTAATCTGTTGATAACTAGTTTTCAAAAATTGTCTCCATAACCATCTCACTATATGTTCCATTTAATTATTACGTTTGTGTGTTTTAAGAATCTTGCTAAGCAAAATAACATGAATAATTCCCCTCTCGGAGTTCCATTCGTGGCTCAGTGGTTAACGAATCCTACTAAGAACCATGAGGTTGCGGGTTCGATCCCTGGCCTTGCTCAGTGGGTTAAGGACCCAACGTTGCCTTGAGCTGTGGTGAAGGTTGCAGACGCAGCTCGGATCCCACGTTGCTGTGACTGTTGCGAAGGCCGGCAGCTACAGCTCCTGTTAGACCCCTAGCCCGGGAACCTCCATATGCCGCGGGTGCGGCTTTACATAAAAAAAAAAGGCAAAAAAAAAAATTCCCCTCTCATAAAATACCTCAGGCAGGACATTTTAAAAGTTATCCGTATAGTAATTCTCTAACACACTTCCAAAGAAATAGTATCTTATACATAAACCCTGACACAACCTGTTAAGTTAGGAGATACTGAATTAAACTTGGGAAAAGAGGATATTACATTCTGTTTCTGTAGCATTCCATTTTATGCTTGCACGGCACCTATCAACATCGAACTGGCAACAGTAAATTGCGCAGGGCACTTATTTAAATGTGACCTGAATTATTGAGATGTCAGATGCCAAATATCAGTTTTTAACTTATGATCTTTAAAGTTACTGGTTGTCTCTAGAATTACACAAATTCCATTTTCCCAGCTGCTGTTTTATCATTTTATTTTATCCTTCTGGTTGTCCTAGAAACAGTACCAGAATTATTCATTTTCAGAAAACATTTATTGCTTGCATGGCAAGTTCCTCCCATTATTTTAGAAAATAAATGAACTGAATGTTCTTTGAAAATAAAATACTTTGAAGCACATGGGAAAAAATTACAAGAAAATTATGAAACCTCGAGTTCAAAAAGAAAACCTGAGGTTGATGAGAGTCAGTTAAATTCTATGCCAACATGAGCTTCTGATACTGTCCTCTGTTAGACTGTGTGGCTTTCAGATCTGGTTTCCTTTTTGCAGCCAATACTTAGCTGTGGAGGTCACAAAAGTCACCCCATTTGGCATATGTGTCCACATGTCAACCAGGAAGGACACCACCTGGAGGGAGGTGGTGATTGGACAAGCAAAGGTAACTGCTGGGAGGTGAAGTGGCATCTCTCCTGAGGTCCTCAGATAAACAAGAAAGAGACACCTTTACCAGAAGACCAGGCGGCCAGTTAGTTCCAAGTTTCTACGACTGTGTTCTATGACTCTCCCTCTCACAAAGTATGAAAAAATATGAAGTGCAATCCCATCTTCATGCCTCCTATCCAAGGAAGAGCAGAGAATAAAATCGTCCATTTGATGATAACCTCTCGATGCCGTCAAAAGTAAATCAAAAGTAAACTGCCTCCAGGACAGGAATCAATTATCAGGTCTAAGTTTTATTCAGTCTCTTCTTCAGGTTTCAGTGCACCTTCAGGGGAGTCCATTAGTTGCACAGGTACCACTTGCCTTATCTGAAAACACTCCTTTATTTAAAAAATATATATATAATGTAGGTATTTGCTTTATATAGCCCTTACATTTCAAAAGGTCATGATTTGGTATTCAGTAGCCAAATCCTACTTTTGACTTAAAAAAAATGCCAATCTGCCTCTGCAGGAGTCACCAAAACAGATCAAGTTTGCAAGGAAAGATAGTTGGAGGAAAGACACTTTCAGAACACTTGCAACCGTCACTGCGTCATTGGTAGACCGTGCAGTGTGGTGAAACAAGAATACGTGAGTAATATACCTGGCTTGTCTGCAGCCAGCCCTGTGGTTTAACCCTGTGGCCTAAGTTACCAGAAAAAAACCCATAGTCCTTTCTGCACTTAAATAATGGTGTATGATTCTAGGTGAAGGGACTTTAGTATTCAACAAAAGACATAAAATAGTTTTTAAAGATTCATAGAATTTAATAATGTACCACCACCATAATTTATCCATGAAAAGAAAGCATTTTTATAATGTCTAAAATGATAACAATGCCAGTAGTTGTTATTTTCACATGTTGAAAGCAGTTATTCAGTTGTTTTGCTTTTG
>PVHT021183524.1:23629004-23648197 GCA_004024745.2 Catagonus wagneri
TGTTTTGCTTTTGAATGAGAAGATCCCACCCTCTCCTGAACCTCCATAATTAAGTCCCATGTTCCTTTAAGTTAGGAAGCACTGTTTTATTTGGAGGGCTCTGTATCAGGGGGAAAAAATCCAGTGGCAACATCAGCAAGAACTCCTGGAGCTCTCTGTATGAAATTTACCAAGGTTTCAGACTTCTGAGATTGAAGAGTGTGAAAAGTATCTTGGAAACAAGGCAATAAATTGTATATTTGGACAGAAATCTCTAGGATTAAAAAAATTAGAGGAAACTGCTGGCTTGATTTTGTAGTAACTGTGAAGCAGACTGAAGAACAAAAGGACATACGTTCCTGGAAAAGACCATGACTGCCACAAAGTTGACCAAGTTGCATTGTGGATAAGAGGGGGCTCCAAGGTTCTAAGTCATCTGGGCAAGAATACATTCCAGAGAAAGGAGTAGAACAAGAAATGTTGGGTAAATAAGGGTGGAGGCGGTGACTCCAATAAACCACCAGGTGTTCTCATCATAGGTCCCAGCTGCTGTATTCTGGACCCACCAGAGAAACTGGTCATGATGGTTAATTTAATGTGTCAATTTAGTTGGGCCACCGGGTGCCCAGACATTTGGTCAAACATTATTGTGAGCGTTTCTGTGAGGATGTTTCTAGATGACATTAACATTTGAATCTGCAGACTCAGATGATAGATTGCCCCCCTTTTGTGGGTGCGCCTCATCTAATCAGTGGAAGGCTTGCATAGAACCAAAAGACTGAGTAAGAGGGAACTTCTCCTGCCTGACTGCCTTAAGCTGGGACATCAGTTTTTTCCTGCCTTCTGACTTGAACTGCAACATTGGCTCTTCCCGGGTCTTGAAACTAGCAGCATTCAGAGCTGCTTTAGAGCTACACCAAAGTTTCTCCTACTTCTCAGCCCTTCAGGCCCTGACCGGAACATATACCATCAGCTCTCCTGGGTCTGCAGCTTGGCGACCGAAGATCTTGGGACTTGCCAGCCTCCATAATCACTCAAGCCAATTCTTTATAAGTGTGTGTGTATGTGTGTGTGTGTGTGTATGTCTCCTATTGGTTCTGTTTTCCTGGAGAACCCTAGTACACTCATATTCAAGTATCTTCAACTATAAGAACTTCTATCCATTCCTTAAAGAACAGAAAGTACTTACTGATGCACTGCAAAGAAAGTCACATCCTGTGTGGCCCATGTAGTATAGAAGCATATATTTAATTATTCTGCTCACATTCAAAAGCCTCTCTGGGAGTTTCTGACCTGGCTCAGCGGTAATGAACCTGACTAATATCCATGAGGACGCGGCCATGAGCTATGGTGTAGGTCATGGACGCTGCTTGGATCCCACATTGCTGTGGTTGTGGCATAGGCTGGTAGCCGTAGCTCTGATTCGATCTCTAGCCTGGGAACTTCCATATGCTGCGGGTACAGCCCTAAAAAGATAAAAAATAAGAATTTAAAAAGAAAAAAGTCTGACTGGAGACCTGAACAGAAAGGCAGACAGAGGACTCTGAGAATCCATGCCCATTGTTTTTAGTCATGGAGAGAAGGTCTGTAATGGGGAGAGTGGGGTGCTGGGCAGTGTGGGGAAAAGAACAGAGAGACACAGAGGTAGAAACTGAATGTGCTCTTCTTCTCAGCCAGCCATGTGCTAGTTGTCCTACGTGCAAAATCCCAACAGCAGTCCTGGGAGGTTGGTTCTTCGTTTTTATTTCTTTAACACAATTTTTAAAATTATACAATCCAATTGATTTTAAAATTGATAACACAGGGAAATAAGACAAAGAGAAATTAAGAGCATAGAAAAATTAGATGAATTGAGGGGTGAGGTTTGTCCAAAAAATGCAAATCATAAAAATTTATGCCTGAGC
The DNA here is from genome assembly GCA_004024745.2 of Catagonus wagneri. Taxonomy (NCBI): domain Eukaryota; kingdom Metazoa; phylum Chordata; class Mammalia; order Artiodactyla; family Tayassuidae; genus Catagonus; species Catagonus wagneri. Next base: position 23,630,888 of record PVHT021183524.1, read on the forward strand.
TGGAGGTGGAGCACAGATTGCTTGAGCTGTGGTCCAGCCCCTGTACAAACTCAGCAGGCTCAAGTTTGTGACTCATCATGTCAGGGGACAGTGGCAAGGGAAATAGAACTCCTCCTGGAATTACAAGAGACATTTTCCCCAGTGTCCTTGGAAAGAGAGCCCTATGGACTCTTGGAGGCAAGAGCTCCCTGCAAGAGTTCTCACAAGCAGCTCCACAGGACCACTTCACTTCATGTCCTTCCATGAGGGCAAATAAAATAATGTCATATGCTATTCAGTAGAAGCAGTCATTTGGAAAGCAAAGCACCAGCCCAGACACGTAGCTCTCCAAAGGTCTCTCTTGATCTCGAGAGTAATCTGGAGCAAGGTTCTGACTGAGGCATTGTAGGAATTTACTCTGGAGCTTTGGGTTGTCACAATGTGAGTGTGGCTCCTGGCAGTTAGCAGGCAGAGCCCAGGGGTGCTGGACACCCTGCAGAGAGTGGAAGGCAACAACAGCCTGTCCCATATCCCTTGTGGGTTTTTAAATATAATGCTGGATATTTATGTAGATTACAAAAAACTTGTTATCACATGCCATCACAGAGAGCTGGTGGGAAGGCAAGATGGTGAAACTTCTGTGGAGAAGAATCTAAAATGTTTGACCCAGCAATCCTGCTTCTAGGAATATACTCTAAAATTACACTTCCACAAATACTGAACAACATGTGTACAAGGTTATTTGTTGCAGCATTAATTGGGTTTTTTTTTTTCCTGTCTTTTTAGGGCAACACCTGAGGCTTAGGAGGTTCCCAGGCTAGGGGTTGAATCAGAGCCACAGCCGCTGGCTTATGCCACAGCTCATGGCAACACTGGATCCAAGCTGCCTCTGCTACCTATGCCACAGCTGACAGCAACACCTGAACCTTAACCCACAGAGCAAGGCCAGGGATCAAACCTACATCCTCATGGATATGAGTCAGATTCGTTTCTGCAGATCCACTACGGGAACTCCATGTTGCAACATTAATTGTAATAAAGAAAAACGGTTGGAAACAATACAAATGTCTGTGAATGGGGAAATGGCTGAATCAACTAAGGGACATCTATCCAATAGAGTATAATACAGCCATGAAAAAAGAATTGGGAAGATTGACATGGAGTGACTTCAAGATATTTATAAGACCTATAGCATATAGGATGCTACCCTTTTATGTTAAAAAAGAATAGGAAACCCCAGAAGAATAAGCCAAAAATGAAAATCATTACTCATGGAAGGTTTATGGATGGAGGGGGTAGGAATATAGATAAAATTCTTCTTAAAGTAACTTTTAAACAGTTTTAACTTTTATTTTTTATTTTATTTTTTGTCTTTTTAGGGCCACACCCACAGCATATGGAGGTTCTCAGGCTAGGGGTCAAATCGTAGCTGCTGCTGCCAGCCTACACTACAGCCACAGCAATGTGGAATCCGAACCATGTCTGCAATCTACACCACAGCTCACGGCAACACTTGATCCTTAGCCCACTGCGTGAGGCCAGGGATTGAACCTGAATCCTCATGAATACCAGTTGGGTTCATTACCACTGAGCCACAATGGGAATGCCCAGTTTTAACTTTTAAACTATGCTTATGTTTCACCTATTTTTTAAAAACTGAATCAAAAAGAAAATTAAAATTAAATGCAAACAGAAACTGGTGAACATAATCATCATCATAACATAAAAATAATGGCAAAGAGAATTATTTCAAATAACCTTTTTAAAAAATTTTATTGAAGTGTAGTTGATTTACAATATTGTGTTAGTTTCTGCTATACAGCAAAGTGATTCAGTTTTATATATTTTTTTCATATAAGATATGCAAATATATAATAAAGGGAAATTTTCTGTAATGTTTCATTTGAATTGGAAATAACATAAGAACTCAATTACAAAAATACCTACATAGCTCTGTCCACAAAAAGGGACACCCTCAGAACAATGAGCACATCTAGTTCCCAAGTTTTGCGTCTAAATATATCTCCCACCGAAAGAAGTTAGAGACCCTTGGATAAATGGAAAATTCTAATCTAAGGAGGGAAAAGCAAAGTTGCTTTCAAAGATGAATGACAGATATGTCAAGAAATTCTAAGAATCCAGGAGTTCTTTTTGATGTAGCATGTTAAGGATCCGGCATTGTCACTGCAATGGCTCAGGTTACTGCTGTGATGCAGGTTCAGTCCCTGGCCCAGGAACTTCTGCATGCCATGGGTGTGGCCATAAAAAAATAAAGGAAATTATAAGAACCCAAATTTGGTACAAGATAAATGGCCTGGATTCTTCCACAAAAAAAAAAAAAAGTCATTGGAAAAAAACATAGAGGGATTGTTCTGGATTTAAAAAAACTAGTACAACATAATAAACAAAAGCAATAGATGAATGTTGATTGGATCCTGAGTTTTAAAAATCACAGTTGTGAAAGAAATGGTTGGGTCAGTTGGAGAATTTTGTGTATAGACTAGATATTTGATAATATTATGAAATTATTGTTAATTTCCTTTGATACGATAGCAGTGAGTGTGTAGGAAAATATCCTCATTCTTAGAAGCTGCATACTGAAGTGTATCGTAATATCTGTAAACACTTTCAAATGTAATTCTGGGAAAAAAAGTTGACTTTGGGTGGAGGATATACACCAGTGTTCATTTTGCTGTTTTTTTCAGTTCTCCTATATGTTTGAAATTCTTCCTATTAAAGAATTGGGGGGAGAGTTTCTAATTTCTTTAGTGTAGGCTCCTACTCCATTTTGCATATAGGCCGAAAATGGGTTTTGGCATAGTTTTTAATCAGTGAATTTCCCAGGAATGTATTTTCCATGTAAATCAAGAGACGTTCTCAGTTTTGTTTGGAATTTATCCAAAAGTTATTCAGCATATATAGCACACCTTTACCAGCCTGCATAGATAGGCTGGTGTCACAGGTAGAGCAGCTGACAGCCTCATTTTGCCTTCTCCAGTGGTTGTGCTCAGCATTTAATACTTCTTATTGAAATATGCCTCATTGTACTATAACCTCCTTTTATGTCTTCCTTATATTCTAGTTAAAATAGTATTTTGATGTTTTAAAAAACTTTTATGTGTAGATAGTGTTTCTCAAGAAATTTATTTTATAATAATAAAAGGAGTCAATGTGAAGCTTTGTTGTAGGAAGATGGTCTGATAGGGTAGTGAATTATTTGGCTGCGAGATGGCCCATAGTGCACATTTTTCCAGGCAAAGCAGACAGGCGTGATTTTTCTCAGCTAAGCTTTTGACAGAGATTGAGTGGCAGCCCCATAAAGGGAACACCCCACCAGGGAACTGACAGCAGAGAAGCCAGACCCCAACAGTGACCCTGGCCTCAACATAAGCTAAAATCTTCACCCCCTGATATTTGGGCTTGAAAATAGAAATAGAAAACAAAAATAGAAAAGTTGGAGTTCCCGTTGTGGCACAGCGGAAATGAATCCAACTAGGAACCATGAGGTTGCGGATTCGATCCCTGACCTTGCTCAGTGGGTTGAGGATCTGGCGTTGCCATGAGCTGCTGTGGTGTAGGTCGCAGACGCAGCTCGGATCCTGCGTTGCTGTGGCTGTGGTGAAGGCTGGCAGCTACAGCCCCTGTTAGACCCCTAGCCTGGGAACCTCCATATGCCGCGGGTGTGGCCCTAAAAGGACAAAATACAAAAAAAAAAAAAAAAAAAAAAAAAAAAAAAAAAAAAAAAAAAAAAAAAAAAGGAAAGAAAAAAGAAATAGAAAAGTTGCAAAGAGACAGATATGTAAGACTCTGGAAAGTTTTGTTTGTTTGTTTTGGTCTTTGTGAGGAGAGACTTCACTGAAGTGTCTCTTTTTTTTTTAATAGCATTTCAAGACTTCTTGTATAAGCACAGAAATTACCTTTTTCTGAACCAAAATTGGGATGTGGCTTGACAAAGAATTATCTGTGATTTCAGAAGGATATTATAAAGAAAGTTTTACAATTGTACAAAAATGAGTCATATCTAGCTACACAGTTAATGAGATTCTTTACTGAAAAGAATTTTACCTACTGTTCAGTTGAGAAAATGCAGGACACGTGTTTACCTTAAAATACTGAACAAAAGATACAGAAGGAAGTGACATTCATGCATGCATTCATTCAGCTAACATTTATTAAAACTAAATGCAAACAGAAATAAATGAATATAATCAACAGCAAAGCATAAAGATAATGGCAAAGAGAATTATTTCCAATAACATTTTAAAAAATTTTTATTGAAGTACAGTTGATTTATACGTAAGGATAAAAACATTGAGAGGCAGTATCCACCTTTAAGGAGGTTACAATTTAATGGGAAAACGATTAACATGCAGTTAACCATTAGGATAGTTAACATACATGCTGTGCAGTGTGCATGTTGGGATGGGGAAGGAGTGGGCCAGGAGACAGACACATTTGTTAAAATCCAGGCATGAGGGAAGCTATTACAGGAAGAGCTGCTTTTGTGGAGAGATATAAAATCAAAACCCTCCCTGAAGCAAGGTCGTTATAATAAGAAGGTGAAAGATATCATCTTACCTGGTAATACAATACCAGAGCTAGAGGACTGCTCATGAAAAGGCAGAAAGTGCTGCCTAGGTGAATTCTGCTTGAAAAAGGATGTCTGTGTTGTAGAATAACAGTAGGAAGTCAGAGCAAAGATGGGCCTTAGGATTCTAAGCAATACAGAGGACACTGGTTCTATTTATGTACTTTCTGCCCAGGACCTGAACTTTCTTCCTATGGGGGAGTCCCTCTTCGTGTAGTGTTGGCAGCCACATCTCCCACCTTCCTCCCCACCTGTGGCAGTGAGGATGTGGAACCTGAGCTGGGGCAGCTCGGCCCATAGTCCAGCCTCAGACACTGATTCTCAGCTGAGTGCAAAAAGCACAGCGGCAGCATGAATTCCACTTTCAGTGACAGTGTTCAGGGGTGGCATTAGCTGCTACACCAATGGCAGCGTTCTAACCAGGCTGTTTTTATGGCTCGCCCTTGAAGCTGTTCAACTTCCATTGGTTCCTAACTGCATTCTGACCCTGTTCTTTGCTTTCTAACCTTGTTCTTCAGTTTTCCTATCAATTTGAGCTTGTCTCGATACTCTTTCAAAGTGTGTGTGGGGATGAGTAATGTTTTAGCCAGGAGGAGAACAGGTGAAGGTAAGCCAAGCAATTAATGAACAGAAAGTCCTTCTCAGCCTTCAAGATGCGCATGATTTATGGGCAGTTGTAGGAAAATAGACATGAAGAAGGTGGTGAGAGGTAGAATCAATGTGAGACAATTTAAAAGGCAAAACCAGAACAGAGAACCGATGAGAAGCTTGCAGAAAATATTGACAGAGGAATGTCGGGGAGGAAAAATTACACTGACATCATAAGGCCAGTGTGCATAAAGAAAGCTATCAAGGGGGTGATGGCAGAAGAAAACTTTCCTAGAAGAACATGAAGCTATATCAACTAATGCAGAAGAGGTGTTAACGAAGCTCAGTCTTGGATAGATCTAGACCAGACTATCAAGAAAAGGTAGAAAAATTTTATTCGGAAGTGTTCATACCAGAGAATAAGGAGGAAAGAAAAATAAAGAGTTATCCAATTAAACTTTGTTTATAGGTTTGTGTTTTTAAGGAAATTATTCCACTATAAATGTAATTTCAGAATCCAGAAAAAAATGAGCAAAAATTATCCATCCCTATTAAGCTTAATATAACCCTATTAGCATGTTGGCATGTGTTTGTTTTTTTTTTTTTGTATCACTGATTTTTTTTTTTAATTGGTAGTCATTTTGTATCCTGATTTTCTGTTTTCTATTATTATATAAGCAAGTTTCTCTGCTGGCTCAAAGGCTTAATTAGTATGGATTTTAATGGCTGCATACTCTATAAAGGAGGTAACTTTGATTTCCTTTATTTTAGATAATGCATGTGTGTGTGTGCACCACTTACTGTGTAGCTACTATGTAAATAAGGCTCTAAATACATTTTCTTTTTTAAATTTTTTTATTAAAGTATAGTTGATTTACAGCATTGTACAATGTTCTGTTGTATAGCAGAGTGACTTAGTTATATACACATATACATTCTTTTCAAAAAAATCCTTTCTATTATGGTTTATCCCAGGACACTGGATGTAGTTCCCTGTGCTGTACAGTAGGATCTTGCTGTCTCTCCATTCTAAATGTAATAGTTTGTATCTACTAACCCCAAATTCCCAATCCCTCTCCTTTCCCCCTCCCCCTTGGCAACCACAAGTCTGTTCTCCATGTCTGTGAGTCCGTTTCTGTTTTGCAGGTATGTTCGTTTATACCATATTTTAGATTCCACATATAAGTGATATTAAGTAGTATTTGTCTTTCCCTTTCTTAGTTCATTTAGTATGAAAATCTCTAGTTGCATCCATGTTGCTGTAAATGGCATTATTTCATTCTTTTTTATGGCTGAATAATAGTCCTTTCTATATATGCACCACATTTTCTTAATGTATTCATCTGTGAATGGACATGTAGTTTGTTTCCAAGTCTTGGCTATCGTGACTAGTGCTGTAGTGAACACTGGGATGCATGCCTCCCTTTGAACAATTGTTTTGTCTGAGTTTATGCCTAGGAAGGGGATTACTAGATCATATGGTAATTCTAATTTTAGTTTTCTGAGGAACTTCCATAGTGTTTTCCATACTGGTTGCACTAACTTACATTCCTACCAACAATGTAGGAGGGTTCCCTTTTCTCCACACCCTCTCCAGTATTTGTTATTTGTAGACATTTTTTTTAAGGGAAATTTATTTATTTATGTATGTATGTATGTATGTATGTATGTATTGTCTTTTGTCTTTTTAGGGCTGAACCCGCGGCATATGGAGGTTCCCAGGCTAGGGGTCTAATCAGAGCTGTAGTTGATGGCCTATGCCACAGCCATAGCAACTCGGGATCCGAGCCGCGTCTGTGACCTATACCATAGCTCGTAGCAGTGCTGGATCCTTAACCCACTGAACAAGGCCAGGGATCAAACCAGTGTCCCCATATATACTAAGTGGGTTCATTAACCACTGAGCCACAATGGTAATGTCTTTGTAGACTTCTGAATAATGCCACTCTGACTGATGTAAGGTGGTCCTTCATTGTAGTTTTGATTTGCATTTCTCTAATAATTAGCAATGTTGAGCATCCTTCCATGTGCCTACTGGCCATCTGCATATCTTCTTTGGAAAAATGTCTGTTTAGGTCTTCTGCTCATTTTTCAATTGGGTTATTTTTTGTTGTTGAGTTGTATGAGCTGTTTGTATATTTTGGATATTAAGCCCTTGTTGGTCATATCATTTACCAATATTTTTTACCATTCTGTAGGTTTTCTTTCTCCATTGTTGTACAACAGCTTGTAAGTTTAATTAGATCCTATTTGTTTACTTTTGTTTTTATTTCTGTTACTTTGGGAGACTGACCTAAGGAAACATTGGTGGATTTACGTCAGATAATATTTCGTCTATGTTCTCTTCCAGGAGAAGAACATGTGTTCTTCACATGTGTATCATGTGTTATATTTAAGTCTTTAAGCCATTTTGAGATTTTTTTGTTCATGTTGTGAGGGTGTATTCTAACTTCATTGATTTACATGCAGCTATCCAGTTTTTCCAGCACTGCTTTCTAAAGAGACTTTTTCCCATTTTATATTCTTGCCTCCTTTGTCAAAGATTAATTGACTGTAGGTGGATGGGTTTATTTCAGAAGTCTCTTTTCTGTTCCATTGATCCGTATGTCTGGTTTTGTTTTGTTGTGTTGTGTTTTGTTTTTAACCAATACCACACTCTTTTGATTACTTTGTAGCTTTGTAGTATTGGTAGTATTTTGTAGTTCTGTAGTATTTTCTGAAGTATGGGAGAGTTATGCTTCTGCTTTGTTCCCCTTCCTCCTCAGGATTGTTTTGGCAATATATGAATTTTCTTTAATCCTCAAACAATTCCATACATCAAATGTATGATCACCATCACATGTTTAGAGAAGTTCAGAAGTAGGCAATAGAGAAAAGACTATACTTAGGTTTGCCCAATTCCAAGTCAGTGCCTTTTCCGTTATACCATGGCACCTCTCAGTTAGTTGTTTCAAGTTTTTTCTTTTTTTCACTCTGAATAACACTGTAATTAATATCTTCAGGTTGATAATTTTACCCTTAGTTTGGATTGATTCCTTAGAAGAGCTACCCAGAATCAGAATCATTAGGTCATAAGAATATTTTTTCATCTCAGTACATATTGCCAAATTGATTTCCAAAAGGTCAAATGTCCTTTATAGTGTTGTCAGTAATGAGTAGGAATAGTTCAATAGACTTCTGCCAGCACTGATCATTTTCCTAATTTAATAGTATAATTTTCTTAATTTTCTGGCAGAGGCTTTTGATATAATTGGATAAAGAAAAATGTAAGTTACACAATGCAAAGAAAGATACTTGACTTTTTAGTTTAAAAAATGTTTTCAGGGAGTTCCTGCTGTGACACAGTGGGTTAAGAATCCAACTGCAGTGGCTCAGGTAGCTGCAGAGGTGTAGGTTTGATCCCTAGCCTGGCACAGTGGGTTAAAGGATCCAGTGTTACCCCAGCTGTGGTGTAGGTCACAGCTGTGGCTCGGATTCAATCCCTAGCCCAGGAACTTTTATGGAAGTTTCTCGGCTAGGATTTGTGGGCGCGGCCATTAAAAAAAATGATTTCAGTATGATAGATAGTATGTGAAGAGGCCTAATCAGTCACCACTCCCCCAGAAGCCCAATGTTCATCAAGAATCCACATCCTCTGTAAGACCTCTGGGAAAGCTGGCCCCATCTCATCTCTATGGGAACAGTTCTTAATTAGTTTAAACCAATTGTGCTTGTTTTATGTGTTTTTTTTGTTTTGTTTTGTTTTGGCCACACCTGCAGCTTGTGGAAATGCCCGGGCCAGGGATTGAACATGCACTGCAGTTGCAACAGGGTCACAACTGCAGCAATGCAGGATCCTAACCCCAGGGCACCACAAGGGAACTTCCTAAACCAATTACAGTAATTTGATTCCCTTACTAAGGATGATCTTAGGAGATGACATATGACCCTATTCTGGTCAGTGAGCAGGGAGTGATTCCTGGGAAGAGCTTCTTTGCCACTGTCCCCGTTTCTGCCTCTGGACATTGGCCAAAGTGAGGATAGACTGCTTGGAACTGCTATAGCTTTTTGAAACCCTGAAAGGAGTTGTGACATATTGAAACGGGCAGGTCAGAAAAGTAGAAAGAACAAAGGTCCTTACTGATGTCATGGAGCCACTTAACTGACCATCATCACATACCTCTCCGAGTAAACCACTTGACTTATATGATAACAAATCCCTTATTGTTTAAGCCCATTGGGCCTGGGTTTCTCATGCTTTGCCTTTCCTTGAAGCAGATGATATCCCATCTGCTACAAGGATGAGATACAAGGAGTCAGAGGTCTTGACATATTGGACTCTGGTATCCCCAGTGTCAGTTTTGTCCCAGCCACAAACACTGTAGAGTGACCCAAGAGGCTGAATAGGGCAATAGAAGGAGACAGTGTGCAGTGAGTTTATTTACTTTAGGAGACTATAACTTGGAAAAGTAGGGTAGATGTTACCCTTCCTGGTGAACCTGAGTCAAAGAAAACCTTGATAAGACCAGGCGTGATTTTCTTCTTTAAAACCATGAGTTCACGGACTCCATCCAAGGTTTGAAATCTCTGATCCCTGAAAGAGGAATCCACAGAAAATGAGAAGAAGCCAGGGAGTGAAACTCACATACAGTCAAGTTCTTTTGGAGTTTCAGATTGGCAGCTCTGGATTTGACTCTCAGCTTAGGAAAAGCACTTCCTTTCTTGGTGCTTAATTTTCCTCAATTACAAATTGAGAACACTGGACTAAGTGATTTTTTTGTATTCATTTTAGCGCCAAATGATTGGTTCTACCAATTTCGAGAGGGACAAAGTAACTGATCATGCAGCATTTACCTGTAGCTACTACTCTTATAGTTATCACTGATACTAGAGAAAAATGTGAGGTACGGGGGTAAAGAGTAAGTGCTCTGGGATCATACAAATATGGGTTCAAATGCTACTCAGGTGTGATGTGGGATGTCACTTAACCTTTCTAAACCTTAGTTTCCTCTCCTGTTATATGAGGATTAATTTCTTTAAAGGGCTGTCATGACGATTAAATGAGTTAATGCATGTAAAAAAAGCATAACGCATGGTAGGCACTCAGTAACCTACTAGCTGTTGTTAATAATAACAATAATAACTAGCATTTATATGGCATGGTACAGTGCATGAGCCAGGATTAGTACCACCATCTAACTCAATTTTGTGTTCTTTCTAATACAACTCACAGCCTTTCAAGATAAAGCTGTGTGTTAAACTCCTAAAACATAGAGAAAAAGAAAATATATTCAAAAAGAACCATGTTGTATAAACATGCACAGTGCTGTAATAACAGATACACTGTAATAAGCCCAAACTGTACCCTCTTCCATAAAGCTGCCTGTATTTGCCATTCTGCTATCTCAGAGCGTCCTCAACCCTGTAGAAGAAGTAAGCAGTTAATAATTTCCTATTCTCTGCCCAAACGAGAATACTCATGTTTTCCTCCCTTCTGTGAAATGTTGACCATGACCCTTGAGAGGTCCAGGGAACAGTCCAGGTGGTTAGGTGGTAGAGTCAGCTCACTGCTTTCTAGGAAGAGAAGCAAAGTAGAAAATCTGAGACCAGGCATAGCCCTCTCTTGAATTCAAAGTCAATTTTCAAATGTGCACTACTTTCAAGGTAGGCAAGAGTGCAAAAAAGTTATTTGAAAATAGAAAAAGAAGCCATTAAAAATCCAGCAGCATATTTAGTGTTAGAGGATAACCAAACAAGAAAGAAGGGAACAAATAGACTTAACAGAGCCAGGAGCAGAGCAGTGCCAGCCTCTGTAGGGCAGACTCTACCTCATCAAGAGTTTCTACTGCCTTTAGAAAAGAAATCCATGTTATGTCTGGCTCCAGATGAGTACAGTCAGGCCATCTCTATTGCATGTGGAATTTCTGTTGTTTATTTTTATAGAACAATAGCCAATATAACATGTTAATATATTCAGGCTACTCTTCAGATAAAGAAAATGGTGAGAAAGGTGGTGAAGATATCTTTTGACTCCACTTAGACTTTTTATCTGAAGATCATAATAACCTTTAAGACAGATAAGAATAAAAAGCTGAAGAGACAAAGACGTAATCAAAAGGAACCCAGTGTGGAGTTCCCATTGTGACTCAGCGGAAACGAACCCGACTAAGAACCATGAGATTGCGGGTTGGATCCCTGGCCTCTCTCAGTGGGTTAAGGATCCGCTGATGCCGTGAGCTGTGGTATAGGTCGCAGATGCGGCTCGGATCCTGTGTTGCTGTGGCAGTCGTGTAGGCTGGCAGTTGTAGCTCTAATTTGACCCTTAGCCTGGGAACCTCATATGCTGTTAGTGCAGCCCTAAAAAGCAAAAAAAAAAAAAAAAAAAAAAAAAAAAAAAAAAAAAAAAAAAAAAAAAAAAAAAAAAAAAAAAAAATTAAATAAAAATAAATTTTAAAAAATTCCCAAATTGGAAACTAATACAATTACAGGAAATCTGAAATAACCAAATCTGTGGTCAAAACTCATAAATATGAGATAAAAATACCTAGACACCCCTCCTTGGGATCAGAGGGGATGCCAAATAGCTAAGGTCTCAAAAATCCCTTGAGTAAGATCTAGAAACCCCAGTATTCCAGAGGCATACAATCATGTCTAAGAGAATGGGCAGAGGCAATCAGGGTCATTAGATATTGGGAGTTCCCGTTGTGGCGCAGTGGTTAACGAATCCGACTAGGAACCATGAGGTTGAGGGTTTGATCCCTGGCCTCGCTCAGTGAGTTAACAATCCGGCATTGCTGTGAGCCTTGGTGTAGGTTGCAGACGCGGCTCAGATCCTGCATTGCTGTGGCTGTGGCGTAGGCCAGCAGCTATAGCTCCGATTAGACCCCTGGCCTGGGAACCTCCATATGCCAGAGTGTGGCCCTGAAAAAGCAAAAAAAAAAAAAAAAAAAGAAGACGATTCAACGAGTGGTTTTCAAGCTGCACTGATACTTTTACAGAAATGCCCCAGAGGCCGCCAAGAAATGGGAGCAGATAGGGAGTGGGAGAACAACAGGCACGAACCCAGCTTTGAAAGAAGGAGTTCTGCTTTTATCTGCTTTCCATATCCAGTGGTAGAAGAGTCACATCAAGGAGTGATGGGCAGTGCAGGGAGGGCTAACTCCTTGCTAGTATGTGTTTCCCACAGACTCATGAAGAAGGAAGCCCAAAAGGAGTAAGAGCACTCTCTGCTCCGAGATGGATTTATTCCAACAAAGGGGCCATGAAGAGGAATGAATACACACCATGTAGCCCTGAATAAGCACAGTGGGATGGAGACTCTATAAAGGGCGACTGGATAGAAATATAGATTCTTAGGAGCACAGAGCCTTAGAAAACCTGGAAGAAGAGATATTTCTGCTCTTTGATCTGATTTCAAATTTTGTGTCTTCAGCAAAACCCTTAAGGGTCCAGAAGGAGATTAATGAAATGGCCTTTAGGAAACCAAAGCAGGGGTATTTTGGGGCTAGAAGTATTCCCATGCTCTGGGGACTACAAATGCCACAGTTAAACTAAATAAAGACTATAGAGGAGGAAAGAAAAGGGAGGCAGAATAGTGATTTCCACCCCCGCCCCCCCCAAGATTTCCATCCTAATCTCCATAACCTGTGAATACATTAGGTGATGTGGCAAAGGGGAATTAAGATTGCAGATAGAATTAATATTGCTAATCAGGTGACCTTGAGATGGGGAGATTACCTTGGATTATCTGGGTGGGCCCAGTGTAATCACAACATTCTTAAAGGTGGAAGAGGGAGACAGAAAAGAGGGTCAGAGTGATACAACGCGAGAACTCAACCCACCGTAGCTGCTTTTGTACAGTGATGAGGTGGCCGTGAGCTCAGGAATGCAGGCAGCCTCTAGAACCTAGAAAAGGCAAGGAGGCAGATTCTCCCTAGAGCTTCCAGAAGAAAGGCAACCCTGTAGACACCTGGCTCTTAACCCAGTGAGACCAGTTTCAGATAGATTTTTGGCCTTCCGAACTGTAAAATGATAAACGTGTGTGATAAATTTTTTTTTTAAAAAAATTTGTTGGAGTATAGTTGACTTATGATATTATACTGGTTTCAGGTGTATAGCCAAGTGACTCAGATATAGATACATATATATCTCTGTTTTTTTTCCCATGTAGGTTTTTACAAACTATTTAGTAGATTTCCCTGTGCTATACAGTAGGTTCTTGCTAATTATCTATGCTATACAGTCGTGTGTATGTGTTATTCCTGTCCTTCCAATTTCTCCCTTTCCCCCACAGTTTCCCCTTTAGGAACCTAAAGATTGATTTTGAAATCTGTGAGTTTGTTTCTGCTTTTTAAGTGAGTTCTTTTGTATTATTTTTATTAGATACCACATGTAAGTGATCCCATATATTTTGTCTGACTTATTTCACTCAGTATAATAATCTCTAGGGCCATTTATATTGCTGCAAATGGCGTTATTTCATTCTTTTTTATGGCTGAGTAATATTACATTGTATATATGCACCACATCTTCTTTATCCATTCCTTTGTCAGTGGACATTTAGGTTGCTTCCATGTCTTGGCTATTGTGAATACTGTTGCAATGAACATTGGGGTGCATGTATCTTTTTGAATTATGGTTTTCTCCGGATATGTGCCCAGGAGTGTGATTGCTGGATCATATGATAGTTCTATATGTAGTTTTTTAAGGAACCTCCATGATGTCTTCCACAGTGGTTGCAGCAGATTTGCATTTTCTTAAGCCAGTAAATTTATGGTCTTTTGTTTCAGCAGCCAGAGAAAACTCTTGCCAAGTGAATAGGGAAATATTATGGATGTCTGAACTGGTCTTGATGAGGACTAGATATAGACCTCATGCTCCCCTCAGGGAAATGAAGTTCTTGAAAACTCCAAGCAATTGTTAGGAGAAAAGGAAATATTTTCAGACTCCTGGATCTTAGAGCTTCTGCCTACTAAGCTGGGGAGGTCATAGCTGCCTATTGAGATATGCAGAGGGAAGACTCTGATGGAGCTGAGAAATTAATCTTCTGACCCCCAAAGAGATGCAGGCACTTCTGCTAAGGGTTGCATGTTAGCACTGCACAGATGTCCCCGGCATCATGATCTGTGCTCTGAGAAAGCTCTGTTTCAAACCTAGAATCTTCGTATGAAAGTCATGGTATAGCAGATACTATTGGAGCAAATCCGAACGTCATTCCCCACCTCCTCCTTGCTGAGAGAGCCTTATTTTGTTTAAATATTCATCCACTCCTCCCCCATGAGATTCAGGTTCTGGTGGTGATTGATTTAAAGCAATCACAGTGGTCTCCTTTGCCTGTGACTGTGTCGTCAAGGGCTTGTGATGGCAGGTCTGTTTGAGGGCTTTTGGGAAAGGTTTTCCTCAAACTTAAAAAGAGACTCATGAAAAAGAGGAGCCTCTTTCTGCCTCTGGATGTTGTGATGAGGAAGTGATTTCTGGAATGACGAGCCCCCATCTCCTGACATTGAAGTTATGAGGCTGAGAGCAAGGCCATATGTCAAGGTTAGCGGAGTAGAAGGACAAAAAAACCTGGGTCCCTGATGATGCCATGAAGCACCCAAATTAACCAATTGTAGAGCTGCCCTACTTTGGGCTTCTTATTTGCCAGGTCATAAATCCCTTTGATTTTCTGTTGGTTGCACCTGAAAGTATCCCACCTGATGGACAGATGTCTCATTAACATCCTTAAAACATAAAAGTTAATGAGAGAAAGATGTCAATTTCAAGATTTTTTAAAATTAAGCAAAAGAAAAAACAAATAATTGCCAACTGAAGAAAAACAGACAGTAAACATTTGAAGAAGCATTCAGATTTACTAATAACTAATTGCTAGTAAAAAGAACCAAATTTTTTTTTGTCTCTAAATTGACAAAATCCTTTTTTCAATCATGGTATCTAATGTTATTGATGGCTTGGGGACATAGGCATTTCTCTGGAAAGGAAATGGACACATCCTTTCTAAAGAACAATTTAGTCTCATACGTTACAGAGAAAACCACTGCTGCCTGGATCAGAGACTGGAATATCCCTGGCAACACCCTTCTACCCTCATATCTATTTAAATTCACTGATTTGCTGTGCTTGTCACTTCAGCTGCTGGGGTCGCTGCCCTGGCGTGGGTTTGTAGACAGCCTACAATATGCTGAATACAAGAGACTCACCTTGGGGCAGAGGACGCATATAGATGGAAAGTGAGGGGCTGGAAAAAGATATTTCATGCTAATGGAAAAGACAGGAAAGCAGGAGTTGCAATACTCATATCAGACAAAAGAGACTTTAAAATAAAGGCCATAAAGAAAAGCAAAGATAGACATTATTTAATGATAAAAGGATCCATTCAAGAAGAGGATATTACAGTCATCAATATGTATGCCCCTAATATAGACGCACCCAGATACCTACAACAAATACTAACAGACATAAAAGGAGAAGTTGATGGGAATACAATAATAGGAGACTTTAACACCCCATTCACATCAATGGACAGATTCTCTAGATAGAAAATCAATAAGGCCACAGAGATCCTAAATGACACAGTGGAAAAGTTAGATTTAATTGACATTTTTAGGTCATTGTATCCAAAAAAAATCAGAATATACATTCTTTTCAAGTGCACATGGAACATTTTCAAGGATTGACCACATACTGGGGCACAAAAGAAATCTCAGCAAATTTAAGAGTACAGAAATTTGTTCAGTTATCTTCTCTGACTACAACGGCATGAAACTAGAAATTAACCACAGGAAAAGAAATGAGAAAAAAACTGACTACATGGAGGCAAAACAACATACTACTAAAAAAAACAATGGGTCAATGAGGAAATCAAAAAGGAAACTGAAAAGTACCACCAGACAAATGATAATGAAAATACAACCATTCAAAATCTATGGGATGGCACAAAAGCACTGCTTAAAGGAAAGTTCATAGCAATGCAGGGCTTCCTCAAAAAAGAAGAAAAATCTCAAACTGACAACTTAACCCATCTCCTAAATGAATAAGAAAAAGAAGAACAAACAAAACATAAAGTCAGCAGAAGGAAGGAAATCATAAAGATCAGAGAGGAAATCAATAAAATAGAGATTCAAAAAACAATAGAAAAAAATCAATAAAACCAAGAGCTGGTTCTTTGAAAGTAAACAAAATGGACAAACCTCTGGCCATACTCACCAAGAAGAGGAGAGAAAGAACCCAAATAAACAAAATAAGAATTGAAAAAGGAGAAATCTCAGTGGATACTGTAGAAATACAAAAAACCATAAGAGAATACTATGAACAATTATATGCCAACAAATTTGACAACCTAGGAGAAATGAACAACTTTCTAGAGATTTAACAGCCTGCCAAAACCGAATCAAAAAGAAATAGATCAGTTGAGTAGATTGATCACTAGAAATGAAATTGAATGTGTAATGAAAACACTCCCTACATACAGAAGTCCAGGACCAGATGGCTTCACAGGCGAATTCTACCAAACATACAAGGAGCTTATACCTAATTTTCCTAAAATTTTCCAAAAGATTGAAGAAGGAACATTCCCAAAGACACAAAGCTAGAACAAACAATCCAAAGCTATGCATGGAACCATAAAAAACCCAGAATTGCCAAAGCAATCCTGAGGGAAAAAAAACAAGCAGGAGGCATAACTCTTCAAGACTTCAGGCAATATTACAAAGCTACAGTAATCAAGACAGTGTGGTTCTGGTACCAAACAGACATACAGACTGATGGAACAGAATAGAGAACCCAGAAATTAACCCAGAAACCTATCGTCAATTAATCTTTGACAAAGGAGACAAGACTATAAAATGGGAAAAAGATAGTCTTTTCAGCAAGTGGTGCTGGGAAAACTGGACAGCCACATGTAAATCAATGAAACTGGAACACACCTTCGCACCATGCACAAAAATAAACTCAAAATGACTTAAAGACTTAAACGTAAGACAAGATACCATTGAACTCCTAGAAGAGAACATAGGCAAAACATTCTCTGACATCAACTGTACAAATGTTTTCTTAGGTCAGTCTCCCCAGGCAGCAGAAATAAAAGCAAAAATAAACCGATGGGACCTAGTCAAACCGACAAGCTTTTGCATAGGAAAGGAAACCAATAAAAAAAAAAAAAAAAAAAAAAAAAAAAA
>PVHT021183524.1:23649197-23684160 GCA_004024745.2 Catagonus wagneri
AAAAAAAAAAAAAAAAAAAAAAAACCCATGCAAAAAACCAGACCCAACAGCCCAATTGAAAAATGGTCAAAAACCTGAATAGACATTTCTCCAAAGAAGATATACAGATGGCCAACAAACACATGAAAAAATGCTCGACATCACTAATTATTAGAGAAATGCAAATCAAAACTGCTATGAGGTACCACCTCACACCAGTCAGAATGACCATCATTAAGAAGTCCACAAATAGCAAATGCTGGAGAGGATGTGGAGAAAAGGGAACCCTCCTACACTGTTGGTGGGAATGTAAATTGGTACTACCACTATGGAAAACAGTATGGAAGTTCCTCAGAAAACTAAATATAGAACTACCATGTGACCCAACAATCCCACTCTTAGGCATATATCTGAACAAAACTTTCCTTGAAAAAGATGCATGCACCTGTATGTTCACTGCAGCACTATTCACAATAGCCAAGACGTGGAAACAACCTAAATATCCATCAACAGATGACTGGGTTAAGCTGACATGGTACATATTCACAATGGAATACTACTCAGCCATAAAAAAGAACAAAATAATGCCATTTGCAGCAGCATGGATGGAACTAGAGACTCTCATACTAAGTGAAGTAAGTCAGAAAGACAAAGGCAAATACCATATGATATCACTTATATCTGGAATCCAGTATATGGCACAGAAGAACCTTTCCACAGGAAAGAAACTCATGGATTTGGAGAGTAGACTTGTGGTTACCAAGAGGGAGGGAGGTGGATGGACTGGGCTTTTGGGGTTAATAAATGCAAAGTATCACATTTGAAATGGATAAGCAATGAGATCCTGCTGTATAGCACAGGGAACTATATCTAGTCACTTGTGATGGAACCTGATGGAGGATAATGTGAGAAAAAGAATGTATGTATGACTGGGTCACTTTGCTGTACAGCCGAAATTGACGGAACATGGTAAATCTACTATAATAAAAAAAATAAAAAACTTTTTTAAATAAGTAAATGAATAAATATTCTAAAAATAAATAGGAGTTCCCTTGTGGTGCAGCAGGTTAAGGATCCTGCTTTGTCACTGTAGCTGCTAGGGTCACTGCCCTGCCAGAGGTTTGATCCCTGGCCCAGAAATTTCCACATGTCCTGGGATGTGGCCAAAATTTTTCTTTGTAATTTCATAGTAAATAAATAGGAAGTTCCTGTTGTGGTTCAGTGGTAATGAACCCAACTAATCCATGAGGATTCGGGTTTGATCCCTGGCTTCGCTCAGTGGATTAAGGATCTGTTGTTGTGAGCTGTGGCATAGGCCAGCAGCTGTAGCTCCTATTTGACCCCGTGCCTGGGAACTTCATATGCCACAGATGCAGCCCTAAAAATCAAAATAATAATAATAATAATAATATGTAAATAGAAATAGTGAAAGAAGCATTTATCACATTCATCACAATCCCATCTTATAAGAAGAACAAATGAAATGTTTGGGTAAAAGTTGCATGTCATGGGGCACTGAAGAAGAGCCGTTTGGAAGAGCAGTTGTCTGAGGGTGGCAGTGGGTCCTCTGACCCATCCGCACACGGAGCGGGCCTGTCAGTCTCTGTGGGGGGATAGCTGAGGATCTGGGATCGAGTGCTGCAGAAAGTGCCCCATCCCTGCCTTCTGCCCTAGGCTGCCTGCTCCTGAGTTAGGTCGGGTCTCTCCAACAGAGAGTAAATGAAGTAGGCCAGACACTCAGGGGCTTGCCAGTGTCCCTTTACCCCAATCATCTAGAGTAAGACATTCACCCCCAATGCCTCCTCCATTCCTTTCTCTTTCCTGGAGGTCAGGACCTGATATGGATTTTGGATGATCCCTAATAAGCTGGGCCCTCTTGGAATCAGAAGCTTGTTGAGAAACATGGGAATCTTGGGGGCAAACCAACAGTGCTTCAGTCCCTGCGTTGAATTCCTGCTCTCTTTCATCACTGTCTCGCTCCGTCTGGCTCTTTCCCCACTGTCTCACCAACGTTCTCCTCCTGCTTGGCCTTCCATGTAGCCCCATGGCCAAGACCTACTTCACTCTGCCCTCTTTCTCTCGCTACCCCCTTCACACAAGGACGCATAAGCACACATAAACACACCGCTCATACATATTATATAATATATATATATTCACACATACGTATACATACTATACATATAGATATATGTGTGCATACACATATCTACACACATACATACATAAGATACGGGCATACACATGTACACACACATACATACACATGCACATACACCAGTGTTTGCGGGAAAGGCTTTATGTTGCCCATTATCAGTTAATGAAAATGATTTACTTTTAAACTATTTAATTGTCTCAGTTGTTGCCTTCCTGTTCTGGTTCTCCTCTAAGTATAAAATTCCTTTGTTTCAAATATTTGTAAAATGTCCACAGGATGATAGTTGTGCCTTGAGGATCCAGTGACTGAGAAAACATATACACATAGGGATCCCCAGAATCCTTGCAGTACTCCCAAGCTCCCCACCACCAAGGTAGAGGGTTGGAACCTCATTGTGTCTCAGCTCTGCACAGAGCCATGCAGGACACAAAGCATCTTCGGATGCACAATAGGTATTCTGTGTGTGCGATTAGATCAGCTGCTGAGGATGCCCAAAGCCAATTGCATTCTTAAATTATCAGCTCAGTTCTTAAGGGACCCTGGAGCTGATGTTTATCTGTATTGCTCTGATCATTCTTTTGGTTCAGCAACAAGACCCTTAAAACGTGGTGGTCACTGTGTTACTTCTACTTAGAGGACACAACCCTCTGTGGCCCATCAGGCTCCCTCCTCTCTCATTCCTGAAATACCCTCCTGCAGTCCAGTCTGGAACTCTGCCCCCAAACCCCAGCTGCACTTCTGACCTTCTGGCTCCTTCTGGCCACGCCCCCTCCCTTTTATGGCCATATCCAGCTCCCTAAACCCCAGTCTTTGGGGTTCACAGCTTTGCTGCAAATGAGCTCAGTGCCCAGAATCTTACTTGACTAGAATCTGACTTCAAGTATCAGCAGTCGCCTCGGATGCTGGCCCCAGGCTAAACCCAGCAAATGAGGACTCTGGGATTGTGACAGCCTCTGGAATCAAGCCCAGTTTTGACACAAGGTTGAGACTCCACTTCTTAGAAAAGAAAGTCCCACAGCTGGGTTAGTTTGTCCAACCTCTTTCAGTCCCTTCCTGTCCCCCACCCCCAGACCTACCCCCATTCCCAACTTAATTGGAGTCAGAAACCCCTGTAATTCAATCCTAGCAGTTGCCACTGACCATGTGGTCAGGCAAGTTCTTAACCCCACCCTGTCTCACCAGCCTCCTCTAAGAAATGCAAACAACAAGCCAGTTTTACATGGTTGTCAGGAGAATTTAAAGACACAGACACCAGTATGGTATTTAACACATAGTAAACCGTCAAAAAATAAAATAAAAAGTCACCACTGTTTTATCCAGTCCTCTCCCGGTTTTTCCCAGTTCTAGAGACTCTAGCCGTATGTCCACTCACCTGCCGGATGCAAAAAACTGGCAACAACCGCAGCACTTTCCTGCAGGTCATTGCAAGACTAGTAAATCATAGGTCCATTTCCCAGTCACACACTCCCCAGACAAGCTCTGGCTTTAGACCTGCCTGCAGTCTATTCCTGTAATTTCTCAATTTGGACTTCTGCCTATTGTGTATTCCTTCCAATGCCTGCCTTTTGCAGCATGCACCCATCCAGTGGTATGCTGGAGCTGGCTAACAAGAGCCAGTCATCAACTTTTTTAAGAGTTTTCCTAGATAATTAAAATCAGTGGTGGAAGGAATATTTACACCTTAGAAATTGGCAACTATGACAAGTAAATCCACACCATGGCCTCCCCCACACACCCCCCGCAGCTGATTTATGAATCCACACAGTACCCCTCACTCATCCTGAGCCTAATTTGTCTGTGCCACGCTCCCCTAAACCTCACTTCTCCCACCAGCCCATTTCCTGTTACTGAGACCTTGTCCAAGGGAGTGTGTCTGTTCTCCAGATCCCTGTGACCCCAGTGTGGCAGGGATTGAACCCCAGATGTCACACCATCCAGTAGAATAACAAACTCTGGACATCCCAGAGGACTCACTGCTTTGTTTACCATCAAGTTCTCACGCATCTAAGACAGCTCCTGTCAAAATTGAGGCAGTAGACCATTTCACACATTAATTATCTCAGACTGCAGGCCTAATAGGAAGATTTCAGAGGTTCTTCTGTTGAATAAACAAGCCCTGTCAAGGTTCAGTGTGAAAGATTCTGGAAAGAGTCTAAATGACAGTACCTCGGTAGTGTTTTAATTGAGATGATGCCATGTGACAGAACGAATTCCATCCACGACTTCCCGTTGGCTCTGGTGTGACCTTTTCCCCCACTTCTCGACAGATTCATCTTGCTGAGCATCTTGTGGAGAATGTGAAAAACATCCCCTTTTTCTCTGTCATGCTGAAATCTGAATCTCATGAATTTATTTTCCTCAAAATAACAGGTGCTGCATATTCTGATCACTTCTTCAATTATACTTGGTTGAGCACTCCTCTCGAAATAGCCCTGCACGTTTCCTCCCTCCTCCTGCCCCTCTCTCTAGTCTTGATCCTTCAGGGGAAGATTACTGCTTTGACCTTTAAGTTGACCGTAGGGGGAAATATCAAAGGGATCACGGATGTGTCATTTCTGTGGATATACATTCAGAGTATGGCTTTTTAAAATTTATTCTTGACACCATGTTTAATGCTTATAAGCCAAGGAGCATAGCTTAGGTAGAGCCTAGGAGATAGTCACAGACCTAAGATGTCTCAGAAGAGTAACACGCACGTTGCTGTCCACCCACACATTAATCAGGTTACCTATGCGTATGCAGACTCTTAGTTTCTCTGTCCTCTAATTGGCTCTGAGGCTCTTGAGGCTCCTCCCCTCAAGGATTTTGACTGTCTAGAAGGAGAGCCAGATGAGCAAGAAAACACAATAGGATCTGATATTATCCGTGTGCTAATACAGCTGTGAACAAAGTAAAGAGATAAATTGGTCAAGCAGGCACCACTAAGTCAGCTGGGGAGAGTATTCGTTTCCTGTGGTTGCTGTGACAAATTGCCACAAATTTAATGGCTTAAAACAATACAAATTTGTTCTCTTACCGTTCCAGTGATCACAGGCCCAAAATGAGCCTTAGGGAGCTAAAATCAAAGTGTTTTAGCTGTTTCCTTCTGAGGGCTTCAGGGGGAGAAACCCTTCCTTTGCGTCTTCCACCTTTTATGGTCTGTCTGCATTCCTTGCCTTGTGGCCCCTTCACTCCAGTCTTTGGTTCCATCACCACACTGCCTTTTCCTCCTCTGACCTCTGTCTCCTTTTATAAGGAGGTTTGTAACTACCTTGCCCCTCTCCTCCAAATAATCCAAGATAATCTCTTCAAGATCCTTAACTTAATGACATGTGCAAGTCCCTTTTACCATGGAAGGTAATGAACTCACCATTTCTGGGAATTTCAACCCCGATATTCAGCCTACTCCAGGCAGGATGAGGGGAGTGGAGCTCAGTGAAACTTCTTCCCTGATGTCAGGCAGAAGATGGGGCCATTTGCTGCGTCATGAGCAGGTCATACCCCTCTGGGTCTTCCAGGTCTGACCTACTACAGATGCCCACCCTTACCTGTGGCTGCCCCCACCACCGCCCTTTTTACCTCTGGAGGTACCTTCAACCTCGAGCTCCTCCAAGATCATGGAGGCCTGGGGAGCTTCCCAGTGCCCTGAAACATGGCGAACCATCTACCTCAGCAGTGGACCACCCATCAGCACCTTTTTCAGGTTCTACAACTGAAGTAAAAGGATTTCCTAATTTTGCTTTGGAAAATAATGGGGATAACTTTTTAAAGAGCTATGTGTAACAAATGATACTAAGTGATGTATATCAATTATCTCATTTAATCCTTAAAAATAACCTCTATGGCAAATACTGGTTTTATCCCGATGTTCAAGATGAGGGAACTAAGGCTTAGTGAGGTTAATGCATTTGTCCATTGCCACTCTTGCCACATAGTAGAACCATAGCTCAAACTTAAAACCAGCTGCCGCTGGTTCTAAAGCTCCTGTTCTAACCACAACTCATTCTAGTCCCTAAGGCAGCAGAGTCCCAGTCTAGAGATCTGTTCACTAAGCAATTAGATGCAATAAAGCAGAAAAGGTATGAGCACAGGTCCCAGAACTTGGTCACATATGAACTTGTAAAATTGGGTCAATTGCTTAATTCCTCTGTGCCTCAGTTTCTCACCCATAAACTGGAGATAAAAATATTATCCATTTGAGGAGTTCCAGTCGTGGCTTAGCAGAAATGAATCTGACTAGCGTCCATGAGGACTCAGGTTCAATCCCTGGCCTCGCTCAGTGGGTTAAGGATCCAGTATTGCCATGAGCTGTGATGCAGGCCAGCAGCTATAGCTCTGATTCTGCCCCTAACCTTGGAACCTCCATGTGCCATGGATGCAGCCCTAAAAAGCAAAAAAAAAAAAAAAAAAAAAATTCCCGCTTGATAGGGTTTGTTTGTTTGTTTTTCTCAGTATGTCTGGTATGGAGCCTTAGATCTGAACAAGCCCTCCAGGTGATTCTGATACATGCAGTCTGGGGAATCATTCTTTGGAAAACTCTGAACTATGTGTCTTCTCTCTGAGTAGGCCTCATAGTTGAATTGGGGTCAGCCAGTAATAACCAGAATGGTAAGTCTTCAAGAGCAAAGAAAAGCGTTATTAGTTAAAATTGCTCCAAAGGAATCTGAATGATAGTAAAGTTTATTTCCTTTTTTATTAAAATTTTACTGAGATGTAATCGACATGTATTAGTTTCAGGTGTACAACATAATGATTTGATATTTGCATGTATTGTGAAATGATCACCCACAATAAGGCTAGTTAATAGCACTGTAGTGTATATTTGAAAGTTGATAAGAGAGTAGATCCTAAGAGTTCTCATCAGAAGGAAAAAAAATTATGTGTGGTGATGGATGTTAAGGAGACTTACCGAGATAGCTTAATGAAGATGTTAGCAGATAATATTCATAAATTTACATACCTGGAAGACAGTGATCAATACATGTTAGCAATGTTATTTAACTGAGAGTTATATTATTGAGAGTAGAGAATAGACACGACCTTAAGACCGGAGCAGAGGAAGGTATTCTTTGAGGCAGAACCTTCAGGGGAGGTTGATGACAAGCATCTTGGTGCACAATCTAGATTCAGATAAATGTAAATTCTCCTGCAAAGGCTATGCAGGAGTACTGGCCATGGTGAAGAACCTTTGCCGGTCTGTTATTGAGTGCTATCCCAGCTCTTCTACGATTCTACCAGTAATCCTGGGATGAGACTCTTTGTCCCTTGCAGGCTGCCTCTCTGTCAGCAGTCCTGGCGCTGCTAGAAGATGGCAAGGGGGAGAAAGAAGGGACCTGCTGCTATTCCCATGTGCACCCGCCCCCAGGAGCAGCCCTTCATCGTGGCACCTGCAGGTCAGCTCTGGTCACTGGTGGTTCCAATTACCAACTTCTTTTCACTCTTCCAGAACCTGACTCATGGAGCCCACATCCCCTCCAACCACCAGGTCCAGAGGCTCCTGCTTTAAGATCCTGGGGTACCAGCAGCAATCAGGCGCTGCCCTCCTCAGAGTTCTGTCACCCTTGTGGACCCCCACACAAACGTCTCGGTTCTGGAGACCCCAGCCTCTCCCCTTCGTCCTCCCAGCCCTAGAGATTCTAGCTGCTTCCTGCAGTGACTACCTCTTTGCTAATTCTGTTACACAGGTATTCCCTTTTTGTTTTCCCTGTCCTTCAACAGCTGTTTAACCAATTCCTTATAGAAAATTCTCTCTGTTAACGTAACTCAAGTGGATTCTGTTTCCTGACTAAACCCTTAATGATAGTACATACACAACACACACACTTAGTACCAACACTGTTCACAGACACTGGTATACACATGCGCATTTGCACAAGCTTTAGCTGTGTAGACGTATACACTTTCTCAGTTTGTTCCAGCCCTGCATCTGCTCCATTGGCCCTCATCAGTGCTCTATCCTTTACAGTCTGAAATGTTTTAAAAAGAACAAAGTGACAGAGTTCTAGATGATGGAAAGTCTTTTCCTTATTATAAACACCAGCATCTGTTCAGTGCTTCTATAGTCGAAAACTTACCTGACAACTCATTTTTAACATCAGGCATTCCTGGTGGCAGCATTTGTTAAAGACTTACTGGTTCCAATGGGAAATTTTAAGCAATTTGATGATAGAAAAAATTTCCTATTGGAATTTTCACTGGTTCCTTCATTTCTTTAACCTCCATGACTGTTTACCCAGTGTCTGATACTCTTCTAGATACCTCAGATACAGGAAAGGGTAAGACAGACAAAGTCACAGCCCTTACAAGGGGAAGGGGCGGAATTGTGTGTGCACAGACCAGGGGCAGAGAAGACAGCGTGGGTGAGGGTGACTGCTGCAGGTAGAACAGAGGTCACGTGGGAAAGCTCTGGAGCCCAGCTATCTGGTTTCATGTCCTGCCTCCACCACTTACTAGCCAGGGACCTTGATAAAGTTCCTAAACCTGTCCGTACCTCCTGTTTCCTCTTTTTACAAAACAGGAATAATAATAAATACCTCTTCAAAGGGTTACTAGGAAGAGTAGACAAGAAAATAAAGTGCCTGACGCAGTGCTGGCATTTGATAAGTGCTAGTTATTATTCTTATAAACACCATCATTAGAAATGTGCTGGAGGGCTTATTTGCCCTGAAAATCTGCTCAGTCTTCCAGGGTGTTGCCACATGATGTTTGTGTGCTCAGCGCACAGTGATGCCAAGCAGTATTGAAATGTCGGAGTTTGGAGCAGAGAAAGGTTTGTTCCAGGGTCAGGCAAGGAGAATGGGTGGTTCGTGCTCAGAAAAACCCAAACTTCCCAAAGGGTTTCAGCAAAGCATTTTTAAAGGCCAAGGGCGGTGCGGGAGGTGGGGGTGGGGAGGCTCCCAGGGGGGCTCCCAGGGTATGTGATCAGCTCGTGCACTATTCTCTGACTGGTTGATGGGGAATCAATCCTTAGGTGCCAGTAGATCTGAGAGCTTCGTACTCATGATCATCAAATAGTTAATTCCATTAGTTCTGAGAGGAGCTACAGCAGAGGATATGAGGGAGGGATCTATTCCAAGAAACCCCTCAGGGTCCTGCTCAGTCACAAGAGGACCCCCGAAGGGGCTAAAGGCAGATCCCAGTCATACACGTCCCAGTGGCATCATCCTAAAAAAGTTGCATAGCCTCTCTGAGCTTTCCATTTCTTCATGCATAAATTGATGACAGTGGTGCCTGCCTTGCAGAATATACACACCCACAAGCACCTGCCTAATAAACAGTGGGTGCCTAATAAACAGCACTCACTTCTCCAGCAAGAACTTTGGGATACCTGCTATGCGCCAGGCGTTACGCTCACTGTGGGCTACAGCCATGAACAAGACATAGTCGCTGCCCTCAAAGAGCTTATGCTCCAAAAAGAGACAGACGAATATACTGGCAAGCAAAAAATACTGTGAAAAAATTTCATAGAGAAAAATAGAGGGGAGGAAAGGGCAGAGAGCTCAGGGGTGGTGGTGAGTGGCGTGGTCAGGGACGTTCTCTCTCTGTAGAGGTGACATCTGGCAGAGATATGAAGGAAATGAGGAAATAGGCTATACCAAGATTTGGGGAAGATAAATCCTGTTCAGAGGAGAAAAGAAGTGCAAGTGCAAATTCTGTGGGATGGAAATAGAAGTGTTCAAGGAGCAGGAAGAGACAAGGTCACCAGAACAGGCTGAGCACATGACAGCAGTGAACCAGGCAGGGGTCAGCTGGGGCAGGACCTGATAGGTGTAAGACTGGATTTAGGTCAGTTGTCAGAGGAAGGCATTGGAGGTTTGAGATAAGGAGAAGAGCATAATCTGATCTTTTTGTCCCCTAAATGAGCACTCCAGCTGCTCTGCACACAACCACGTGCAGGGAAAGAGAGTAGAAGGAGGGAGTCAGGGAGTCCAGTGGGGAGGCGTCGTATTTGAAACAAGGGATGCTATTGGCCTGGGCTCAGGTGAGAGCGTGGAGATGAGAGGTGAAGGTGGTTGAATTAAGGATGTATTTTAAAGGCAGACTTAAAAGGATTTGGTAATAGATTGCAGTGGAGAAGACCAGGAGAGGAGCATGTTGGGGTAAGGGGCCAGGCAAAAGTTAGCTTAGATTTAGCCACGTAAAGCGGGGTGCGTATTACACATCCACACAGAAGGTTCTGAGTGGGCAGTCGGGTATACACACCTGGTGCTACCTTCTCCCCCTCTCTGCTTCCCTTCCACTGGCACAGGCTTATTTACTAGAGTTAAGCCATGGACCTTAATAGATGCATTAAATCACCATTTGATCATTTGGTATGAATCTGGCTAATTTATTTTACAGCAGTTTGCTGAAGGAATGAGAATCTTTATGGTGCATAGAAGCATCCGGTGCATAGGTCTACTTAGCCCTGGAGAGAGGTCAGAGTGTCCGGAAGAGCAGAAAGAGTGCAGAAAGGGGAGGCGACGCAGCACTAGAAATGATTTTCTCCTGCATGGCAGGGCTGGCCCCGTGTATATAACCTGTGCTGCCTTAGAATTTCACACAAGGCTTATGAATCACTCTGAGTGCCTCTTTTGGGTCATTTACTTCCCTCTATCAATTACTAGCCAAGCCAGACACAGTCTGAATTTAAACCATATCACAATCGCTTTTTCCACCCAGCACCCACTGAAATTCTCATCGACACCATTATCGGTGACTGCTAGAGCTTCCATCCTTCCAAGGAGGGAGACAAACACCCACATCTTGAAAATAACCTTTCCAATTACCTTTCTTCTCTATTCTGATGAGCCTGGCAGAATCTTGAACCCCACCTCTGTATCTCATCAGCAGTCTCTGCAGCACGAGGGACAGAGAGCAGCTCTCCTGCTCCTCGCCTTAGCGTCCCCAGCTTGCCGCTAAACACTGCTTCCTGGGGTTCTTTATCATCTTAATTGCATCTTGCATGCCCACCTTTCTGCCCAAGGAGCTGTGGGGATTCATCGCTTCCTAGTCACTCCAGGTAGTGCTTTATCTTTTGTTCCGTCACTAGCACAGGATACAGGAGGTCACAGACAGGCAAATGGCTTCCTTCTTGATCACAACCTTCCTAAAACCCTCACTGTTCACCATCGTGACAGAAAACTTCAGACCCTTCCCTCTGGTAGCCATTTTTCACTGTAGTGAGTTGCCGCCAAGGTCAAATTCATCAAAGTCTATTGTAAAATTACCAACCATGCAATGTTTTGTTAACCCTTTGCAAGTACCATCCACAGAGGTGAATGAGACTGTGCTGCAGAGCAGTGGTTTCCAAGTTCCTAGCAGCATTAGTATCCCGGGACCTCCTTAGAAATGCACATTCTCGGGCCACCACCAAGACCAACTGAACAATCAGGACCTCCGGGGTCGGGGGGCAGAAGTCTGTTTTATGAAGTTCTTCACATGCTGATACACACTCCAAGTCAAGAACCACTCTAGGAGCTCCCGGGATGGGGAACAGGATGCCAGTCACTCCAGTGATGGACAAAGCCGATGCCTTTGGTTGGGTCACTCCACCTCACACGTGACAAAGAGAACAGGACCCAGTCATCTCTCCACCCCTTCCAGATCCAAAATTCTAAGAATGTACAGTGGGGGGTCAGGGGCAGGCATGATATGAAACAATGAGGATGATAATTATTAATATATCTTGAGTGCTTCCTGTGAGTCCAGCACTTGAATAGGCATTCTCATGACCTATACAACACATATGTCTTGAAAATGGACAAATAAATGGTAAATTGTTCTAATCTTCCTCCGAGACTCAGCTCGGATTGCTCTGACACATGGTTGCAGTTAGGTGCGTGCCTTGTGCTCCACCATCCCTCATGTGTATTGCTCATAGCTTTTACCACTGGACCTCAAGACTCTCGGCCCCTGTGAGCTCTTTGAGGGGAGGGAGCAGGTCTTACCCCAGCATCTAGCCAAATGTCTGGCGTTTAATGAATATGCTCCTATCAGTAAACTTCACTCTGTGCTCAGAAACTGGTTATGTCTTGAAGCCCCTTCCGTTCTCATCTGCTCTCCCCTACTCATCCCAGCCAGCCCCTGTTTGTTTTTATGCCTCTTCCCCGCAAAGCTCTACAACATGGCCTTTAACATCACTCAGGCCACATTCCTCAGCCTAAGCCCAGGCTCTGCATCTATCGGTCAACTCCATCTTTGCCTCATCTCAGAAAGAACTGACTGGTCTTTCCTTTTCCAAAGATGTATAGAAAAACTGTCCTCTGATAGATGTCTCTTCAGGCTCATGTTATTAGCATGTGATGCACAACTTCTAAGTGGGAAGTATAATAAAAACCGTTTTCACTAAAATGTTCCTATATTTCTCTTCCTCCGACAACACCAGCTCTTCTCCCTCACTAATTGCCCCCCAGTAAATTGCTTGGAACGTTCAGCCTAGGTCTCCTTAATGAGTTAATGTTAACGTTTCCATAAGCCTTGCACAAAGTAAATATACACTGTATGAGGATTTTATTACCAATTCTAAGACCATTCTTATAGAGCAAGTATTGTAGTGTCCCAAGGGCACAGAGAAGGAAGCCTCAGGGACACAGAGGTCCCCAGAAATGGCCTAGGTACTGGGCCCATGCACCGCTCATGCTCACTAGCACACTTTCAGAACTTGACCTAAGATGCTGTTGTAGGCAGAATTCTAAGAGGGCCTCCAAGATTCCCCTGTGGCCTGGTGTACACATACCTTCTCCCAGTTATTTGGTCAAACACTAATCTAAGTGCTGCTGTGAAGGGATTTTGCAGCTGTAATTAAGATCCCACGTCAGTTGGCCCTAGGAAAGTGGCCCTGACCTAATTGGGTGAACCTTTCAAAGTGATAGGACTGCTCTTGGCAAAAAAGTCTTGAGTCGTGAAGGACATTCTCCACACCTGGCTTTGGAGATGGAGGAAACCACAAGGCAAGCAATGCAGGTGGCCACCAGCTGGGAGCCTGCAAGGAAACAGGACCTCAGTCCTCTAACTATAAGGAACCGAATTCTGAATGAGCTTTGGAAGCAGCTTCTTCCTTAGTCAAGCCTCCTGATGAGACTACAATCCAGTCAACACCTTGATTTAGTCAACGCCTTGATTTCACCTTGTGAAACCCTGAACAGAGAACCCGGACTTGCTCTGCCCAAACTTCTACCAGCAGAACTGTGAGTTAGTACATGGGTATTGCGTTAAGCTGCTGTGTGGTTAATTTCTTACACGGTAAAAAACTAACACAGATGCTAACGGGTGGCATGCTCTTTAACCCTGAGAGGTAGATCTGCCCTACACCTAGATATCTGACACACTCCATGCCTGCCCTTCACCCAATTTCCGTTCTAAACCCTGCCAGAGAAGGTTCTAGATACATGAAATAAAAAACTCCCCATTATAACAGAAGGCAGGTATAATGTATGAGGACAGGAAGATGCCAGGCTGTTCTAGGATAGGCAGGAACACCCTGCAGTCCCTTCCTTGCCCCTGAGTGTGGATATCAGGCTTTCTGCAAGCAATCCATTATTTTACGCCCTAGATCATCTAGCATATAACCTCTCACCCTCACTTCTAAGCTGTCCTGTACTCAGTGCCCTGAAATATCACAGATGGTACCAACTGCCTCATGACTTCCATGATCCTCAAGCTGTCTGCTTCATTTCATTAGCTGTAATAGGTGGCCTGGACCTGTTGCACCACACAATTGGGACAAGCCCTATTCTTCAAATTCCTCCCATGCAGCCTGTTGGAAAGGGAGAGTCATTCACAGTGTCTCCTGCTGGACTCACTGTAAATGACAAGGCTGCATTTATAGGCTAAATGTTAGGCAGGAATGTTCAGCTTAAGGCTGAGGAATTTCTCTGCAGGGGATTACAGGAAAGTGTGGGTGGTGTCTTTGTTTGTTTGTTTGTTTTTTAACTTTGTGGTCTTGGCAGTTAACACTTAATGTAACACATCACCATGAATCACTGAGGGGAGGCTCTCCTAAAGTACTCATTAGCTTATTAGAATGAACACAACTGTTCTTGAAATGGTAGAATGATGACAAAAATAACCATACTCATAAACTGATGTCAGTTTCATCCTGTCTCCTGTAAATCTGGGGGATGGGGATGCGAACTTGTAACTAAAAGGGAAGCCTCAGTCTCAGGAAAGCCACCGTCTCAGCCCAGGCTGGATCCCACTTGGGATGCAGGAGCAGGAAGGGGTGAGCTCTCTCCCCTGCATGCCCCAGCCCAGCACCTGGTCACTTCAACCCGCTTTGAGAGTCAATATAGCCTGGGAGGTGATTCCCAGATTTTGCGGCATGCCAGAAACAGCTGGGGATTTTTTTTTTTTTTGGCCACGCCTGTGGCATGCAGAAATTCCCCACGGCCAGGGATCAAACCCACACCACAGCAGTAACCACAGCCACAGCAGTGACAACGTCAGATCATTAACTTTCTAATCCATCAGGAACTCCCAGCTAAGGATCTTTAAACAATACTAATGCCTGATTCTCATCCTAAACACTCTTAATTTCCAGCCTGGGGTGTAACCTGGGAATCTGGGGCATTTTCAAGACTCCCCAGGTAATTCCGACGAGACGCCAAATGTGGGAACTACTGGCCCAGCACTCAAGGCATGCTTCTTGTCAAGGCTTTAGCACCAATAGCAGGAAGACTTTGAGCAAGTCTCTTATTCTTTCTATACCTCAGTTTCCTAATCTGTAAAATGGACATACCCACGGCACCTACCTCATAGGTATTATTAAGTGGAAGAATGCATGCTGATGGTTTATGCCAGTGCCTAGCACATAGTAAGCAGGCAATATTTGTTAATTACTGACATTCTAATTATAGCCATTGTTATTATTTCTTTTGGCCTCTCTGGAGATCATGGGACCAAAGATTCTCATGTTAGCAAGGACTTGAGGAGTCATCTACGTTCAGAAATTATTTTTCAAAAGTCCCCAGCAGGTGACCATCTGCTTCAGTCTTCTAGCACTCCCTCCACCCGATCATTCCAGGAAATCATCCTAGAGTCCTGCACAGACAATTTGAGGGCGTTATGGGGGGGAAATTGGGGGTTAAAATAGGTAGTATCGTAAAACTTAATTCACTCAGCGTTTATTGAACATCTGCGCCAAGTACTCTATGCCCAGTGCTGTGCTGGGACCACTAAGAAAAAGAATAAACTCACATTCCACTTAGTATGAATCACCAGCTCTTGGTTACCCCTCAGCCAGTTAAAGCTGAGAAGCCCGGAAGATCCACTGGTAAATTAATTCTTTTGCTAAGGAGTTTCTGTTTGCTTGGAATCCCTCAGAGCCATGCTGGTAGCTCAGCTCTTTGGCCCTCCTGACCTCCCCCCATCCCCTTACCTACTACCTGCTAGCTCTGATTGTTTTTTTTTCCGCTCCTTTCCCCTTCCCTGTGCCTCCACTTCCTATGTTCTCAGATCAGCTGTGCCATTCACATATCCTAACTCTTGTTATGAGTGCCTGTCTAGGATTTTATCCCCTTATAAACCAATAATCAATATTTGAGAGTTCAGTATAATTCTAGCGTCCCATTTTTCTGTTCCCCTTCCCAACAAAATGACACAAAGCAGTTGTCTATACTTGCGTTTTCACTTACTTCTTGATATTTTCTTCTAAACCCACGATCCTCGAGCTTCCACCCCTAGCACACTGCTGACCTTCCACTCATCCATGCTACTGGTGGGCCCCTGCCACACTGCCTTGCAGTTCTGATGCAAACCACCCAGACTTCCTCCAGACCCCACAAGTTAAGGGCTCAGTTAGCCACAAGACTGTTGCAAGTTCAGGGCTCCTCAGGCCACTCACACTTCTGACCAATTGACTACACATTCAGGGGTTCCCACAACCCTCAGGTTTGGTGATTCACTAGAAGGAATTTTCAGAATTCGTGAAATTCTGGAAAGCACTATGCATATGAATAGGGTTTTATAATGAAGGATACAAACCAGAGCAAACCAAATGAAGAAACACATAGAGCAAGTTCTGGGGGGGGTGTGTCCTGAACACAGAGCTTGTGTGTCCCCTCCCCCCATGGAGTCAGAACATGTCACCCTCCCAGTACATCAGTGTATCCACCAGCCAGAAAGTTCCAGTGAGCTTCAGTAATGCAACTGTGGTGTAGGTTGAGCTGTGGCTCAGATTTGATCCCTGGCCCAGGAACTTTGGTAGCTGCAGGTGCTAACAAAAGATTTAAAAAAAAAAAAAGTAACAAAGACATTTCTATTAGTTTGATCATTCCAAGGAATCCAGGACAAAGGCAAGCCCAATTCTTTATTATACAGCAACCTCCATGTTGCAGGTCCAAAGCAATGTTATACTTAGTAGAATTTGATGGTTGATCAGTTGTTCTTTTGTCTTAATTGAAGTATAGTTGATTTACAATATTGTGTTAGTTTCAGGTGTATAACAAAGTGATTTGACTATATGTGTATGTGTATATATCTGTGTTCTTTTTTCCAATTTTTTCCATTATAGTTTATTATAAGTTATTAAATATAGTTCCTTGTGCTATACAGTAATTCCTTGTTCGTCTATTTTATATATGGTACTGTGCATCTGTTAATCCCATATTCCCATTTTATCCCTCCCCCTGCCCTCCCCTTTGGTAAACATAAGTTTGTTTTCTATGTCTTTGAGTCTATTTCTGTTTTGTAAATAAGTTCATTTGTACTGTTTTTTTAGATTCCGCATGTAAGTAATATTATATGGTATTTGTCTTTCTCTAAGTCCATCACTTTGTCTTTCTTGAGAGTTTTCTCACTGAGCTCTCTGGTCATCCTCCCACCTCACTGGCCACACCTTCTGCTTTGCTGAATGCTACTCATGTTATTGGCCTCTAAGGCTCCAAGTGCCCAAACTCTTCTCTGAGAAGGACCTGGGTGCTGGGATAGTTCTGTAGGCACCTTGTTCCAGTACCCTGGCTCTTCTGCCACTCTGAGTACCAGCACATGTGACCTGGTGCAAAGAATGCCCTAGGCTAGAGCTCATTCCCGCAGGCAGAAAAGGAGAGCAGGAAGAACCCAGCAGCCTTTGCCTCCAAGCCCCAAACAGCCCTAATGATCACCACCACCTATAGAATCCTCAGAGACTTGGTTAAAGAAGACTTGGCTCACGTTGATCTCGGCTGACACAGCTGTGCGGAGCCTGCACCACTCTGCCCTCCCAGGGACCCCCGTTGTTGCACCCCACCCAGCTGGTGCCCCTTATAGCCACCTTCAAGAGAAATTCTTTCCCACTGAAAAAGTTCTGGAAAGGCAGGGAGCGGGGACTTCTCTCTTGCCTTACTATCTGTCTGGTAGCAAGCCTTGGAGGCAACAGGCTGCACTCAGGAAGTCAGCACCCTATGTTTATCCCAGATGTTCAAAAGCAGTAATCAGACAGAACTGTGTCAGCAATCAACCCACCAGACAGGTCCTTCTCATTGCATCTCTACCTCTTTTCAATTCCTTTCGAATATTCATACAACCACAGATCATTATCAGACCCTGGGCAAAACTGAGAGGCCACCCAGAGCCCAGAGAGAAAGAGAATCCAAGTGACTTATTTACAAACAGTTACAATAGCAAACAAACAAGTGTGACTTCCATTTCTGTGACATAGCCAAATTGTTTTGGAATTTATCAAAAACACTTGGAAGATGTAAACACTAGGAAAGTAAAAGCTATGGATTTGCCCAGCTGGCCAGAGTCTCCTATAGACCAAACTAAGTAATTTTAATGCTTGTGCCTGGCTACAATTTGAGACTTTTGTTTTCCTGGCTAGGGGGGCTGAATCAGAACTAAAATTATGCTTTGACCTTGACTCTGAGGTGTGTATTCCTAGTCCATTGCTAGTTCTTCTTTCCAGGCATCTGCTACATTTTTTTCTTTCAGTGTAGTCAAGCTTTCTCCTTGGGCAAAAAGTATACCCACCACACTTGCCCTCCAA
The DNA here is from genome assembly GCA_004024745.2 of Catagonus wagneri. NCBI lineage: Eukaryota > Metazoa > Chordata > Mammalia > Artiodactyla > Tayassuidae > Catagonus > Catagonus wagneri. The sequence continues at coordinate 23,667,257 of PVHT021183524.1, forward strand.
GAGCTACGTTGTGGACTAAATTGTGTCCCCTTTCAGACGTATATGTTGAAGCCCTAACTCCCAGCACCTCAGAAAGTGACTGTATTTGGAGCAAGGACCTTTAAAGAGGCAGGTATGTTAAAATGATGGGAGTTCTCATCGTGTCTCACTGGGTTAAGAACCTGACATAATGTCCGCGAGGATGTGGGATTAATCCCCAGCCTCGCTCAGTGGGTTAAGGATTCATCATTGCCACAAGCTGTGGTGTATGTCACAGGGGAGCTCAGATCCTGCATTGCTGTGGCCATGGCATAGGCCAGTGGCTACAGCTCTGACTTGACCCCTAGCCTGAGAACTTCCATGTGCCGCAGATGTGGCTCTAAAAAAAAAAAATGAAGCCCTTAAGGTGGGGACCTAATTCCGTATGACTGCTGTCCTTACAAAAAGGGAAAGAGACACTCAGAGGCAAGGTCATGTGAACACACAGCAAGGAGGCCATCATCTGCAAACCAAGGAGAGAGGCCTCCAGAGAAACCAAACCTGCTGACACCTTGCTCTTGGACTTTCAGCCTCCAGAACTGTGAGAAAATACATTTCTGTTAAGTCCCCCCGCCCCTCCAGTCTGTGGTATTTAGTTATAGCAATCCTATCAGATTAATACAGCTGCCATTATCTCCTCAGCTTGACTTTCCAAAGCTTCCAGAACTACAAAGAGTACCTCTCTCAGTTCCGGTTTTTAAGATCCCCTGGGAGAACTGGCCTGGTTTAGAGTCAGGTTCACTCTGGGACCTGGCAGGACCCAGAACTGCAAATGGAGAACAAGGGTGCTGGCTCCTTATGCCAATATCCCCCTCCATTTATTCCTCCTATTCAATTAGGGTTCAAAGAAGCAGAATCACTAGGATATCCACACAGAGATATACATGCACATGTACACACATATGCACACATGAATTTATTATAGGGGTGTGACATCACACAATTGTAGGTATTGATTAGACAGTCTCTGTAAGACTGTTTCTCTGTTCCTGATGCTGGAAGTTGAAGTTTTCGATTAGATATCCTGGAAAGGAAGATGGATGCAGGGTGGATTGAATGGTTCATGTCCCCTCAAAATTCCTATGTTGAAGCCTCATCCCGGATGTGATGATATTGAAGGTGAGCCTTTAGGAGATAATTAAGTTGGGAGGATGGAGCCTCCTGAATGGAACTGGTGCACCTACAAAAGGAGACGAGAGAGAGGTGGTCCCTCTCTGCCCTGGGAAGACATAGCAGGAAGGCGGCTGTCCACAAGCCAGGAAGAAAGCCCTCACTGAAGCCCATACTGACACCCTGACCTTGGGCTTCCATGCTCCTGTGCTGTGAGAAGTTAATGATTGTTGTTCCTGTTATAGTATCATGACACTGAGGACAAGAACCCCCAGGACAGACCCGTGTCATTCTCTTGGTGCCTCCAGCCTTGATGATGGCGTGTTCTACAGGGCTCAGAAACCAGACCTCTTTGTCATGGAGCTCAACCCTGACCAGGCCCATAGAAAAGTTGAGGGAGGGTCCCGGAGAAAGTGTGGTAGCTGTGGGCCAGCTGCTGTCCTACACCAGCAACACGTGCTGGCAGGGCTGCTAAGTGCAAGGCAGTGTGGATGCCTCTGGTCTTATGTAGAGTGCCTCTGTGGCTCACCCTAAATTGAAAGATGGAGAGACGGGAAATCTGAGATGCGCAATGCAGACTAGCCACACTGACATGGAAAAGCCACCACGCTTTTTGAAAGCAGCTGCTCCTGCAGGGCCATGTGGGTCTCCTGTCCCCACTTTTACCCTGTTCTCACACATGCCCCTTTCCACTCGGTTCCCTCCTTGCTTCCTTCCCATTTTCCCCATTATTCATGAGGTCAAAGTTCTCGATGGTTGGGTGTTTCAGAAATTGTCAAGATCAAGAAGGGTCCATAAGGACCCTGCAAATACTGCTCCAGGCTGTGGGGACCACTGCTCATCAAGTGGGCTGGAAACCGAGGGTACAGACCCCTAACCCAGGGGGGTCTGCCCATTTAGCCCATTTCAGACTGATGCACCCTCTACATCAGTCTGAAATGGGCTTGGACTGGTTTTTGGTTCTCTCCTTTGGAGCCCCAAAATTGGAGTGAGGTAGATTATGATGATAATTTTACTTTCTCCTTATTGGGAAATGTATCTACCCAGCATTGAACAATATTCTGGAAATACAGAGGTTTTTTTCCTCCTCCTTCCCAGATGGGGATCACAGACGAAACCTTAACAAATTCAGAGAAAGGACTGTGCCACCCTTAAGAGTCTAAACCCTGATCCTTTACGCATTGTCCATGGATGCAAATCACAGTTGTTCACCACCTCTCATTGATCATAATCAAAAGATAGAAGCGACAAATTTCCAAGGGGAAGATTGATCCCTAAGTAGAAATACCTGTTTCCATGGTGACATCCTATTAATTTTTAGTTTGGAACAGGAAACTGAAAAAAAGTAGTGACTAGAGATTCTGAATTTAAAATCCATATCATCGGTTAGAGTGTTGAGGGATTTGAATGCCTCCGGAATAAATTCACATGTTGGGAAGAATGAGTCACCAGTCATTTCATAAGGGCTCAGGCAGGTGGCTTTGTATCCAGGCCTACCCGGAAGAGCCAGGAGATAGACAGGAATTGTTACTGACCCTGAATTGGGAAAGCAGACTTGTCTCTGCCCACAGAACTGAAACTTCGCTGAAGCATGACTTAAGAACTATTCAACAAGTAGTTATTTCTCTCCTGAGGTCAATTAAATACTCCTTAGAGCAATGGTTCACAGCTTTGGCTGTGAGTTAGAATAACCTGGAGAGCTTCTTAAACAATAGTGCTGCCAGAGTCCCACCCCTAGAGATTCTGATTCAGTCCATTTGGACTAGAGCCCAGGTGATAGTATGTTTTCAAAGCTCCCCAATGAGTCTAAAGTGCATCTAGGGTTTAGGGTCTCTCCCTTGGTTGAATAGGTTCCATCGGTGACGCAGGAGGCAGGTCTCCACTGCTCCTCCTTCGGTTTAGTGAGTGGAGCAGTTTGCTGTGGAGCAGACTGAAGAGTGAGTTAAACGGTCTGCCTTAACCTGTCAGCCCACTTCTGGGATAGGTGTTATTATGAGCTCCAATTTGTAAGTGAAAAAACTGAAGTATAAAAACGTTAAATCATTGACCGAGTTTGCAGAGCTACACATCATAGCTTCAAACTCCAATCGAGACTGTGCTATTAGCCAACGTGTTAGCGCCCTCTCCATCACTGGGTAGCCCACCAGCCACTGAGAAAATGCCCAGTTGTCTAATTCTCACCCATTCACAGAAAAGGCAGCAGCAAGGAGAGACAATAAATGCATCTCATAAGCTCTACTTTAGAGGTCTGGTAGTAAGTTCATAGAGTCTTAGAACTGGTAGAAAAGGTCCAGGATACCAGGTGCAACCACTTTATTTTATAGATGAGGAAGTGTAAACTCGGAAGGAGCAAGCGACTGCCAAGGTTCAGAGGCAGGTTGCCTTCAGAGTTCCTTCTCCTCAGTCTCAGTGAAGTCGTTTTCTCCTGCTCCTGTTAGTTTCCTGTTTACCATGTAGTGGAGGAGAGAACACAAGGGGACTTACAAACCTAACTCACAGTTAACATGAGCTGTTGTGTTCACCGAGGCTAAGTGTGAGTGTCACAGGTGGGAGCACGGAGGAGCAGGAGCTTGCTTGTGACTGGTAAGGCTGAGGAAGACTTCATCAGGAAGTGGCTTTTAATCTGAACCAAAGTCAGATAGGTTTCCCTCTCGTGAGCTGAAAGAACATCCCATTACGGAGGGAAGACTGAAAGCAAAGGCAGGAAGAGCGGGGCTTAATTGACCATCAGGTGGCCTGAATTGTCTGGAGCAGAGCGGGACTGTGAGGAAATAGGGATTGGTCCCCATCTGCGAGAAGAAGAAACAGACAAGACCGGGAAGCTGGAGCCAGGGCACCATCGGAGGGAGCCGGACCCTAATCCAAAGGCAGTGGGACCATGGCTACTATGACTATGGCCAGTGATGGGGGGCTGTGCTTCTGGAGCAACACAGTATCAGCTGAGGTAGTGTAAAGAGACAGAAGTCCATTCAGGTTGTTCAACTGGGGAGACTTGAAAGGTGTGGGCAGAGCTAAAGATACCAACACCCAGAGTGCAGCAACACCCCCGGGCCTGAACAGAGGGCAATGAAGGCAGGGCTGTGGTCCCAGAGAGGATGTACGCCGTCATCAGCATGGTGCCGGTGCAGCGATAGGCAGAGAAGAAACACCCCATCTTCTCTCCTCTCCTGCTGCCGGCTCCTGTGTGATTCCCATTGACTGATCACAACAGGAAGTGGAGGTCAAGGCAGCCCCAGTGATGAGCTTGTTAGGGATCAGCCTTCCCAGGTGCAGAGCAAAGCAGAGAAAGGATTTGGGGCGGAGCAAATGGAAAAACCAGCATGCCTAGCAAGCAAAAGGTCTTGGCCCTGAGTCCGTCAGAAACCACTGGTGTGTGACAGATGCTGCTCTTCTTTCCACGCGGGTGAGTGACTGGCTGAGTTTTCTAGGGGAGGAGGGAGCCCCTGGCTCTGCACAGCTTTCCTGCTGCACCTCGCCAGCTGCTGCTCCTCAAATGTCTGAAAACTAGCCTCTTTGGAATCTGGCGTGTATGTTGTGTTGTAAAACCTACAACCGAATGAGCATGAACCTTTCCTGTGATGGCAAATCTTGCCCTCTTATGCCCATATTTTCTAGAAACTGAAGTGGGTTATACAATCTTCTGAAGCATTTTTGTCCTAAGTCTGAGAGGGAGCTTGGCGATGTGGTTTGGCAGGTGACTATGGAAATTCCCAGATATTTTGTTTTTGAAGATAAGAGGGAAATTATTGCATTCCTTATAAAGCCTGTTTGTTGCCACACCCAATGCCAGAAAAATTTAAATGTTTGTTGGAGCAGGAGAAAGAAAAGGCAGGGAATGGCTATGATCAAAATGAAAAGTCGAATAGGATTAGAAAAGATACTTACAGCTGAGATAATGCGTTGCAAAACCCGGGGAAGGTGCGAGTTATTTTCATAATAACAGAAGACATCCCTCCACAACCTCGCTCACCTCCAGCCGGCTTCCGGTTCCCAGCCTGGGAGATCAGTACCTTCCTGACAGCCTCGAGCCTGGGCCGGGCCTGGCAACAGCACCCCCAGGCCTGCTAGCCCTTCATCCTCATTCTACAGGGTGCTAAGGTTCCATCAGGTCAAAACTGCTTTGTCAGTTTAAAACCAGCTTTTTCCGAGGATAAGGCATTACCAAATTACATGTTCACATCGATTTTCAGAAACATAAAATTAAAAAAAAAAAATCTTCCATTGAACTTCAAATTTTCCAGCTTCCAGGGTGCCAGCTAGAGTTGTTTTCTTGATAACAGTAATTCTTATGGAAGTACCAAAGAGACTGAGTTCACTTAAGGAGAATTTTTCTCTTCCAGAGAGTGTCCCGCTAACCTAAGTGATTCTCCCACTTGTGGAACAGGGAAAAGCAGATACTTTTGACCCAGAAAAACCATCTTCAGCCATTTGGCATCCTATTTCCAAATATTTCTGCCATTAGGCTTTTCAGCTTAAGACCTCAAAAGGGCTTTTCTGAGTCACAGGTTGTTTTCCCAGAGTATCAGCTAAGGGAATGGTAGAAAAGGGTGGGGATTGATCCCTATTTCCAACCGGTATCATAGAGGCCTGTCAAAGTCAGCTAATTATGTGGGACAAGCTTTGGTTTTTGGCAAAGTGACATTGATAACAGGGAAGTATAAATCCTCTTTAATATAAAGTACCCCACCACCTCTAAACCAAGATGAAGGCCCTAAGGAGAGGAGTGTACAATGCAGGACAGAAAATTAGCAGATTTTATTTGTCAAGAAGGCTGGGGAAGTCTTGACCTGAGATATGAGGGATAAGTAGAAGTCGACTAGGCAACGAGGGTAGGGAATGTACGTGCCAAGGCCCTGTGGTAGAAAAGACCATGGCAGGGAAATAACATTGAAAGTAGTCAGTGGCAGCTGGGACAGAGAAATTGAGAGGTAGGGAGCTTCAGGGCCAAGAAGGTCCACAGGTCCATGCAGCATCAATAGCCAATGCTCAGGAGTCATTTTTTGTTTGCTTGCTTGCTTACTTATTTGTTCTCTGTCCTTCAAGCAATGGAGGGAGGGAGCTCCTGAAAGGTTTTCATCAGGAAGATGGCATTAGCAGATTTGCCTTTTAAAACAATCAGTCTGGCTGTAGCAAAGAGAATGGAATATAGGGTACAGGAGTGATGGGGAAGACTGGTTAAGGGACCATTGCCATAGTCAAGGCAAGAGATGTTGGGAGCTTAAACCAGAATGGAGACAGTGGCCATTTCTAAAATATTTAGAGGAAAAAAATCATTAAGCCTAATGACATTGGAAATGGAAGGGAAGAGGGGAGGTATCAAGGATGGCATCTACAATTCTAGCTTGTGGTGGAACCATTCACCAAGATGGGAAATACTGGGGGGCGGGCATGTTGGTGGGGAAAGATAATAAGGTTGGGGCGGGGCATGTTGTGTTCAGATTCCATTGAGAAATCCAAGAGGATATATGCAAGGAGAAGCTGGGCAAGAAAGTCAGCAGAGAGGTCAGGATTGGAAGTGGAAATCTGGGGGTCATTTGTGTGAAGTCAATTAAAACCATGAGTATAAGCAGAGAAAGTACAGAAACAAAGGGCAATGTGGGGTTGAGTAGCTGCAAAGGAGAGAGTGTGATCAGAAAGGTAGGAAGAAAATCCCGAGGAGGAAGAAGGCTCCCAGAAACCTAGAAAAGAGCATTTTAAGAAGAATGCGGTCAGAGGAGGAGACTAGGGTGTTGTTGGCTGCATCTCCCCGCCCCCCCCATTTTCTGATCCTCAGCCATGTTTGGGTTCCTTGTTGTGGGTCTCCTGCAGGGCTTTGCATGACTGTCTTTAGCCTCTCAGCTTCCTGGACCTTCCAGTAGTAGTGGGTGCTCTCTGGACACATCTGGTCTTTGGTAACGACTTCCAGGCCCATATTGTCTCCTGGAGGATGAAGCTGGACTAAAGAACTAGTCACAGAAATCAGCAGGAAATTGCCTTGCACCCGCACCTGCCCCGGGCAAACTAACAAAGTCCTGTTCTGTGTGTCCTAGCCTCTGAGCAGCACAACGGGTAGAGCCATGGGAACTTGGACAAGCCTGTGATTTCTCCCTGGGCTTGAGCCTCAGTTTCCTCATCTGTACAGTGGATGGGGCTGGGGTGGGCAGTGTTACTGCAAGGTAAAAGGAGGGTTACTAAAAGAATCAGATGGTATCTGTTAAATGCCTGGCATGGTTTTCAGCAGATGGCAGTTCTCTTTTCCTCTCCCTAGAAGGTCTCCATTTCTGTTACTTGAATTCTGGGACTCTCCGTTCCTTCAGCTCTGTTGGAACAAGGGTGTGGCAGATCATTTCATACGTGTATATGTTTAAGTTGTTTACCTTTTTGCAGTTCTTAACTTTATAAGTTAAAGGTTAAGTTTTTAACTTCTGCAATTTATAATTTAGCCAATTTTCCCACAGTGGCCGAGGATAACCATTAACTGTAGTTGCTGGTTAAATAAGCAACTCTCTATGGCTACTTATTGATTCTTACCCAGCAGAATTCCCAAGGTGGAAGCAGCCTGATTCCAAATCAGCTGGAATTTGGAGTGTCAATCTGCAGTTTATCTGAAACCATTGTTCATTGCTTTTGCTCATGAGGTTATATCTGTGGCATTGCTTTTCCAACCAATCACTGCAAGGCTTCTCACTGTTTCCAGATTTTGGCTCACGGAGACTCTTCCTGTCCCAGGCCCAAAATGAATTTTGAATACTCCACAGACATCTCTGTTTTGTAGCAGACTGTCTCAAATATAACTTCCAATTTGATGAGGCAATATCTCCATAGGCAGAGAAGTGAAATTTTTTTTTTTTTGATCTTTTTGTCTTTCTAGGGCCACACCTGTGGCATATGGAGGTTCCAGGCTAGGGGTCCAATGGGAGTTGTAGCTCCCGGCCTACACCAGAGCCACAGCAACATGGGATCCAAGCTGAGTCTTCGACCTACACCATAGCACATGGCAATACCAGATCCATAACCCATTGAGCAGGGCCAGGGACTGAACCCACATCCTCATGGATGCTAGTCAGGTTCTTTAACCACTGAGGCACGACAGGAACTTGGAAGTGATTTTTTTAATATTGTGTATGGAATAGAAGGTTTATCTTACAAGACACAGAAATTCAGAACTCAGAAAAGTGTAGATTGGTGAACTAGCCCAGTTTGCCTGGGATGGCAGTATTTCCGGACCCTGGGAATTCCAGTTTTAAAATGAAAAACATCCTTGGAAAATTGGAACAAGTTGGCCACCCTAGCAAGGTAGAGATGGGCACAATATAAGACTTTCCATGCTCTAGGTAAGGCATGCTCCTTGGCAATCTCAGGTACAATAGCATGATTCATGCTGGATCTCAGAGTCTAGAGAAATCCAGCCTTTTTGAACTCAAAAAAAAAAAATGTTGGGGAATAGCAAACAGAGTGGCTGAGACTAACCACTTCTGGAATTGTGGGAATGCTCTCAGAATAACCTTTCAGTCAAATATTATGTACATGGCCAATCTCGTGGCAGATAGAGAATGAGAAAGTTGACAGACTCTGCCACTTACCGGCAGTGTGGCTTGGACAAGTCCTTTCTAAGAGTCAATTTCCTTACTTGTGCTTTGGTGATAACAACATCTTCAAAAGTACAGTGGTAAGAATTCTGTAGGTAACAACTGTGCACTAAGAAAGGCACTGGATTCATGCCCATTTCTCGCCCTGTCTCTGTGCCCACAGTGAGACATGCATTTAGGGGTGGTGTAATAACACCCTCCAAACATCCTCCCCACACTGTGAGTTTATATTCTAACACTCATGGTTAGCATTGCAGAACGTGAGAGTTAGAAAAAAAATTTTAATGTTCTGCTCTCCTTTTCTCCAGAATGTGTGTCACTAATGATCCATGAGCCTTAGTTATAAAAATCCAGATTCTTCTATCTAGCCATTTGACAGATTAAACAAACAAAAACAGTGAGGCTCAGAGTGGAAGGGTGGGTGACACACCTGCTACATAGCAGAGCTAGAGTCTAATCCTCTGACTTCCAGTCTTTTGATCCAGTGGCTCCTCCATCACACTGACTCCTGGTCCCTTCCCTCAAGGGTTTGATCTCTGGCAATGGAAAGAGTGGGGAGAATGAGACTAAAAGCCCTAAGAAGATGCTAGTTTGAGGGGCACTAGTTTGATGTTTGATGAAAGGGGACAAGAGCCGGTTTTGCTGGAAGGAGATGGGAAGGACAAGGTGGAAGGGACAAGAAGACAGGGTTTAGAAACACTAGCCGGAAAGAAGACCGCAAACTTTACCCAACTAGTCAGTGTCAGGGTGACCACAATCAAGAGACTGCACTTGACTGATAATTGCTTGGCTGCTTTCTTAAGAGGACTGATTCTAGCTATGGTGATGTTTACTAAGACATGGGGCTCCCTGACATGGAACTGTGGAAACAGCATCCCCCTAATAGAATGGGATGCCGGCACCAGCTTTCCCGGGTCATTTGATGAGCCTCTTTTGCATCGGGGCCCCAGGTAATAGCAGGCTCACCCCATTTCATTGTATCTGTGAATCTGCAGTGCTTCTGCTTACTACTCAGGGCTGCCTCTGTAATTTAGGCTTGCGTCTTAAGATAACTCTCCCTTTGATAAATCACACCGGTGACGTGAAATCACTTGGTAAGCTGGGAAGGAACGGAATGTGTAATCGAAAAGCTACACCCAATTTGCTCAGTCCAAGAATCTGACAGTTCAAAAAGTAGTAAATGCTTCTTGCCAAGAATGGATTTGAAATGGATTAGAAAATAAAGGCTGTGTTGCAGTTGCCACTTTGTAGCTTAGGGGTGGCCCTGATGGCTGCAGTGTAACCTCATCATTTTGCCCAAGAAGGAACCATGACTGTGGTTTCAAGTTACTTTCGCAGCCATAATGTATATGTCGTCCTAAACTGTAGATAAGGGTCAGGATTTAGACTTAATTCCCTTTTCCTTAATAATCTGTGAAGAAAAATGAGCCTATTTTTCAGGTCCTCAGGAAGTTAGAGATTTAGCTAGATTTAGTAATATCCTATGACAATGACAGAGTATTTCCCAGGACAATAGAAGCAATATAGAATGTGATATTCTACATTGTGTGCTCAATTATATATTAGATTAAAATAGAAAATAAATTATATGTGCAACTGTACAAACAAAGAAGGTTTCTGGGCTTTATCCCTGACCCACTTATTAAGAACTCTATTCAATGGGTCATAATTTCATTAAATCAGGAGTTCCTGTCGTTGCGCAGTGGTTAATGAATCCCACTAGGAACCATGAGGTTGTGGGTTCAATCCCTGGCCTTGCTCAGTGGGTTAATGATCCGGTGTTGCTGTGAGCTGTGGTGTAGGCTGCAGACGCGGCTCGGATCCCGCGTTGCTGTGGCTGTGGTGAAGGCTGGCAGCTATAGCTCCTGTTAGACCCCTAGCCTGGGAACCTCCATATGCCGTGGGTGCAGCCCTAAAAAGCGCAAAAAAAAAAAAAAAAAGGAATTTCATTAAATCAGAAGAAGTTAATGATCTCTTAAAGTCTGTCAAAATGGGTTTGACATGTAGTAAGAAAATAATAATATCAATAATAATAGCTTCTGTAAGTGCCTAGCCTGTGTCAAGGGAGAAACCAGTCACTGCCCGAGTAACTTATAGTTAAGACAAAAATAAGCATTCAATAAATGTTAGGTACTGTCTTCACATATGTAGCCATTACGTCCTAGAGGTTTTGAACCCTTGTTGTTCCTGTTTTGTATATGAGCAGACTGAGATCCCAAGATATAGGAAATTTGCCTAAGCTCCCACAACCATATGTGTTGGTCATGAGGTATTAATTAGCTCATTTTTATCTAATCCAGGAGGCCATGCTTTGAACGGCTCTGCTCTAGGACCTCCCTCCTGTCCACGCTGTCCGTGTTCAAGGCCTTTGTCCATGTGGCAGAATCAATTATGCAAGTAAAGGTAAGGCTCATGTAGATTTATATCTGTGAATTTTTATTATTGTATATAGAAAAGAGGGAGGACTTTGGAAACAGCTCTACTAGTTACCAGCTGTGTGACCGTCCACAAATTACCTAACCTTCTTCTGTGTCTCACTTTCCTTATCTGTAAAATGAAAATAGTAACACCTCCCACATAGTTTGATTGGAAGAACAACAAGTCTTATGTAAATGTTACCTATTATTATTACAAAATGAACCTGCTATCTTAAAGGTCAATAGCCTTTCAATAACAATACTTGTCTACACAATTTTTGTTACACAACTTTAACGTACTCTTTGTTAGAAGTGTAATGAAGTCTTAGACATTTTTCCAACCTGGGATGTCACCATCATCCTAGCTGACAGCCATAAATTCTAGGAGCCTGAGTTTGCCCCAGCACTGCAAGTGATGGTTCCAGAGTGCCTATACACAAGAAAGGGAGAGTCAGTTGTATCAAGTACTTTTTTCCTTTGAGATTTGCAGACACCGATGATTACATGTTGTGTGAAGATGACCAAAATGATCAGAGTCCTTTTCACACAGAGCAGGTGTGAAATGTCATTTCAGTCATGGCCATGGCTACTGTTTTCAGAACAGCCAGGTCAGTCAGCTTCTAGTTAGAAAGCAGTCTCCTGCCTTCACTGGAGATACGTGAGCCTCCACAGACAGGCTCTCCTACCAGAAAGTATGAACTCCACATCTGTCATTTCATCGTTATAGCTTCGCTTCTAGTTCTCAAAGGCCATTTCGCTGGAAGAATCCACTAGTAAGATTTAAATACACCTGGAGGGTTCCAAGCTCTAGCAGAAACCACCCTGATTGCCTAGTCAGTTGATACCTTCTGCCAGCATCCAGATGAAAAGTAAAATACTTCTAAGGACTACACCCAGGAGGGTGAGGGAGCTGGCAATGATGCCAACCTCTGAGCCTGGGTCCTGGTGCGGGTCTCCGAGCCCCTCAAGGCATTAATACTACGTCTTGCCAATAGACAGTCAGTAATTGAATTAGCCCTTTGTGCTTTTGTCTGCAAGATTATGAGGGGAAGCTTCTGAGATCTATAATTCCCATAGTCTTCATATTCCTTCCTCGAGGATCCCAGGAATCTAAAGCTTTCCAGAACAAATGAAGGGCCTGATTATGAAATTATGTTTGTCATTAAACCATTAGTGATGCACACATTTAACTCTAATTAAAAATGAGCCACTCTGCTTATTGATTGTTGCAAGGAGATAACTACTCAGCATTCCAAACTTTTAACCTCTAGCAGGAAGTGCAGCTTTTACCAGGGGCTGGGCCACCAGGGGCTTTCTCAGTAAATGCAGTTCCCTCTCAGGCAGGTTGAACTGCCCTCCTGTTAAGCACACTATCTTCAGACGCTAAAAGTTCAATAAGCAGGTTGGTACAGATGCTGATGTTTCACTTATCTTCAAGGTGAGGAGGAAAGAGGGGAAATGAAGTGGGTACACATGACCACAGAAGACATTCTCTCTCCATTTCTTTGTAGTTCGAATGAAAAAGTTTCCTTAGTCAACAAAGAAGCATTTAAGACTCATTTAAATGTTGATTTTGAAAAACAATATTATTTTATCTTCTGGTATATTGTATTTGCTTACCCCCCACCTTCAATATATATTTACTCATTTTTGAACCCAAAGTGTCATAACTGGTTTTCACAAAAAACTTTCTGTCTTTTGTGATTTAGGTTTTGGGTTTTTTTTTCTTAGTGGATTTTATTTCAATTATAGGTGTACATAAATCATCACAAGTCAATTTTATAGATTTTGTGTCCCAAACCCACAGTGCATCCCCCCACTCCCCAGATTGTCTTATTTGAAAAACCAAGGTTTTCCAAAGTCTGTGAGTCATTCTCTGTTCTGCAAAGCAGTTCATTGTGTCTTTTTAGTTTCCACATGTAAGCAGTAGCATTGGGTGTTGCTGTCTAATTGTCTGACTGGTTTCACTTCGCATGATAATTTCTAGGTCCATCCATGTTGCTATAAATGTTGGTAATTCATTCCTTTTAATGGCTGAGTAATATTCCATTGTGTGTATGTACCATATCTTCCCTATCCACTCCTCTGTCGATGGGCATTTAGGTTGTTTCCATGACCTGGCTATTGCATAGAGTGCTGCAATGAACACTGGAGTACACGTGTCTTTTCGAGTCGTGGTTTCCTCTGGATAGATGCCCAGGAGTGGGATTGCTGGATCAAATGGTAATTCTATTTTGAGTTTTCTGAGGAATCTCCATACTGTTTTCCACAGTGGTTGCACCAATTTGCATTCCCACCAACAGTGTAATAGGGTTCCTTTTTCTCCACACCCTCTCCAGCACTTACTGTTTGTAGACTTTTTGATGATGGCCATTCTGGCCGGTGTAAGGTGGTACCTCATAGTGGTTTTGATTTGCATTTCTCTAAGGAGGAGTGATGTTGAACATCTTTTCATGTGTTTATTTGCCATCTGCATGTCTTCTTTGGAGAACTGTCTGCCTAGATCCTCTGCCCATTTTTGGATGGAGTTGTTTGTTTCTTTGGTGTTGAGCTGTAGGAGGTGTTTGTAAATTTTGGAGATTAATCCCTTGTCAGTTGAATCATTTGCAAATATTTTCTTCCATTCTGTGGGCTCTTTTCATTTGTTTAGAGTTTCCTTAGCTGTGCAGAAACTTTGAAGTTTAATTAAGTCCCATTGGTTTATTTCTCTTTTATTGTCCTTACTCTGACACATGGATCTGCAAAGATGTTCTATCATTTATGTCAGAGAGTGTTTGGCCTATGTTTTCCTCTAAGAGTTTTATAGTATCTGGTCTTCTATCTAGATCTTTAATCCATTTTGAGTTTATTTTTGTGCATGGTGTTAGGAAGTGTTCTAGTTTCACTGGGTTTTTTTTTAATTGAGTAAAAAACTGATTGTAGAATTGTTATACTGATACCTTAAGACATCCTTGTTTAATCGGCTGCCCTAGAAAATCACATTTGGATTTTTCAGGACAGTCCTGCCTGTTTAGTTCCCTAGTTATGAGGATACGGTGATAGTGATGATGCATAAAGGAGAGTGGCAGAGAGGACCAGTGTTGACAATTATTTCTTTCCTCTCCTGTCCTAGTATAGAATCCAGTAACTCTTAGCCTAGACCAAGGACCCGACTTTGGCCAAATCCCTAAGACCTCTACTCTCTTCTCTGCCTTGCGGAGCCCAGCAGAGGGAGAACATAGGCATGTGCCAGTGACAGCTGGCTCAGAGGTCCCAAATGTACCAGAGATCCCTTCTCCTGCTAGAGGAGCAGCACTCTCGGTGAGAGAAGAGCCAGAGTTGGGCCTTGAGTCTTGGCTAAACCCTTAGTAGTTGGTGGCCCTTGGCTTCTTGCCAAGCTTCTTGAGCCTCAATTTCCCTGCTTATGGAAACATGATTTAAAATAGGTACATCGCAGATTTGCAATAAGAATTAAATGAGGCCACATTTCAAAGCAAATGCAGAAGGTATTTAACCAAGGTTAATTTCCTTTCTCTGATCTAACTATTAATTTTGAGTTTTTACTCCCTCTATAAGCCATTCTCCTTTTGGGAATTTTAATCTAGTCTGGCCTTTGGCAGCTGTCCCCAAAGGAGTTATGATTTATGAAGGTAAGACAGAATGCTAATTTTAAAAAAAATCTTGGTAGCTGCTGGCCAAACTGCCTTGAGGCACACACAGAGAACAATAAATATTTGATGTGTAGTGGGTTGAATGGTGGCCTTCCACATAGCTCTGTGTTTGCCCTTATCCCAAGGACATATGAATGTGACCTTATTGGGGAAGAAAAGATGTAATGAGTTAGGGATAAGATGAGGTCTTCCAGGATTATCCAGGGAGGCCAACATGCAGACGTAAGTTCCTTATAAAATTAAGACTTGGGAAGAGAACACAGAGGAGGAGGAGGTGCTGTGACCATGGAGGCAGATTGGAGTGTGGTGGACACCAGTCAAGGCATGCTGACCGCTTACCATCTCCAGGAACTGGAAGAGGCAGACTGGACTCTCCCCTAGGGTTTCCAGCCGGAGGACAGCCCTACTGGAGTTGGAACTTCTAGCCTCCAAACTAGAAGTGAGGGAATACATTTCTTTTGTTTTCAGTTGCTAAATTGGTGGTACCTTGTTACAGTATCCACAGGAACTTAATAGAAGGTGCTACTGTTATTTTATTTTATTTTTTACTTTTTAGGGCTGAACCCACAGCATATGGAAGTTCCCAGGGTAGGGGTCAATTCAGAGCTGCAGCTGCTGGCCTGTATCACCGCCATAGCAATGCAGGATCCAAGCTGCATCTGCGGCCTATGCCACAGCTCACAGCAATGCCAGATCCTTAACCCACTGAGTGAAGCCAGGGATCGAACCCGTATCCTCATAGATACTAGTTGGGTTTGTTACTACTGAGGCACCACAGGAACTCCACTGTTACTATAGAGATTTCTTTCCTCTCAATATTGTTGTAAACCTAAAATTGCTCTAAAAAAATAAAGTCTAACACATACACATGTAATGTTTTATTTTAAACCAGTACTTTTTAGCTTTGATATAGAGAAGGTACAAAAGTCCCTACTCTTGACATTTTTCTAGCAAGAAACTTACTAAAACAGTGGCTGTCAAGGGTACAAGGAAGAGTTTCTCAGAGCACTCAAGTCGTATTAAGTACTTCCGCTTTCAGTCATCAAAAATATGCCATGAAATACTGGAAAAATAAGAAAAGAAACCACTTTTTAAAAAGTGTTTGCCAGGGTTCCCGTTGTGACTCAGCAGGTTAAAAACCCAACAGAGCGTCCATGAGGATGTGGGTTTAATCCCTGGCTTCACTCAGTGGGATAAGGATCTGTTGTTGATGCAAGCTGTGGCATAGGTCACAGATGTGGCTTGGATCTGGCCTTGCTGTGGCTTTGGTGTAGGCCAGCAGCTGCAGCTCCAGTTCGACCCCTAGCCTGGGAACCTGCACATGCCGCAGGTGCGGCCCTAAAAGGAAAAAAGGGAGAAAACAGCATTTGCCTTTAAACTCTTGCCTGTCAACATCGGTGCTGCAGGGGCACCAAGAATGCTAATAACCTTGACATTATTACCAGTGGGGGCCTTTCCATCCCCACCCCGCCACCACCCCAAATCCCATAAAGAAGGATAACAAAGACACTTTGTGACTCCATCACCCCTCCTGAAACACTTGCAATGCTGATAACCTCCAACACTTTATTGACAAGAGTGAAATATTGGCTCGGTTCTCTGTGCTTTAAAAAGCCCATGTATCACCATTTGGCATCTTCAGGTTTGACTCATTCAGGATATTGTGTTCTTTTCATGAGTACACAATGAGCCAAGGTTCTCTCAAGGGTATAGGTGTGTTCAGGAAGAAAAGTTCATAAGATTTTCTTAACTCTAATCACTGAAAATTAGCTTTCTCATAAAAAAAAATTCCCTTTTTCCTAGGGGTGTACTACAACTGTAAGATCAGAGCACATCACCAACGAAATATCAGATTGAATGTAAAAGTGGATTAAAGGTGATTTAGAACTTTGAGCAGCAGAGAGGAAGCTTGGTACCTGTGCTATTATTAAGATTGGAGTTCGGTGGAGTTCCCGTTGTGGCGCAGCGGTTAACGAATCCGACTAGGAACCATGAGGTTGCGGGTTCGATCCCTGCCCTTGCTCAGTGGGTTAACGATCCGGCGTTGCCGTGAGCTGTGGTGTAGGTTGCAGACGCGGCTCGGATCCCGCGTTGCTGTGGCTGCGGCGCAGGCCAGTGGCCACAGCTCCGATTAGACCCCT